>VZRV01007869.1:1638304-1916407 GCA_013398115.1 Falcunculus frontatus | reverse complement strand
CCGCCAGGAGGTTTAAGCAGAAGAAAAAAGGGACACTTCCTGTGTCTCCACTGGCTTAAATATGGAAATTTCGAGAAGCGTGACTGGTCAAGAGATCTGTCCATCAGACTCAGGGTCAACCCACGACAGTGAGTCATTTCAAAATTTTGCTGCTGTCCACACATAAGGATGTCAAGTCCAAAGGAAACTGTGCCAAACATCTAGCTGAAAAAATGGTTAAAATATCTTAAATTAATATTCATTTGTGTTGTGAGCTTCACTAATTTTTTTTTAACGAACCAATTTTTCGAACTATTTTTTTGGTTATTTTTCATTTGCTGATCTAGAACTCAGAAGAGATTTAACCTCAAGATAGGGAGGATTCTAGCTGTCAGGAGAGGCTGCATTTATGTTTGGGGTTTTTTTTGAGGGAACAGGATCTATTAATGATTTGGAAACACACAAGTGTTGTACTGGGCCACAGACAATCCACTTCCTTTCGTGGATTCCTTTAAAGCATCCAGTGATGGATTTTGCAAGAGCTGAGACAGGGCAAATCTAGTGGGCATTTAAGGAACAAGGCTATCAAAAACTAGCCCCACCTCCACCTACTTCTTCATGGATCTGTTTTCCAAATTATTTCACCTCAGGTTGTTTGGGTGACCCCTTGAATACTGTGCAATTTAAAGATAAAGTTTATATGTATATGTATTTTTAGCATAGTGCAAAGTGGAATTGAATACTCTGACGTATCTGTGGTCATTATAATACATAAATATAAGAAAAATGTTACTCTGAAATGCTGCAAGTCTGTAGATGACTTTATCATTCTCAGCAAGGATCATTTTCTGCAATTTAGGTATAATTTACCAGAAAGGAGATATTACTAATTAATTATGGATGGTTAATTTTAAAATAGGTTCCTGCAGTTGCATTTCATCACTACACCAGTGTTTGCCTATTGTAAGGCACTGGCAGAAGCAGCACAGGTACATGAGAAAATGTGTTTGCCTTACAAAAATCAGAAAAAGTAATGGCCATGAAAGAGCTATTTACCATTTTCCACTTGTACTTTTTCATATAAATTTAGTGAATTGTTCAGCTGACTGTTCTAGGGAAGTTTGGCTTTGAGGGTTAGCAAATACGTGCTGTAAATATTCAATATTAAATTTTTGAACTTACAACACCAGTGTGTACACACCACAGGTACAGGCTGACTTGGTCCGTGTTTCTGAGCACAGGGACTGACTTGGGAGTACAGGACTCTGCACAGTCATCTCTCCCCTAAAATGAACTTCTAGACCTGGTGTGCTGGATTGAGAAAATCACTGATTCATTTTGTTTGTTGTCCCAGAGGTCACAGGAGAAGGCCATTATCCTTAGAAGGGATGAGAAATAATTGCTGATAATAATTTGCACCTGCTTGGCATCTTTTCACGGGAAGTTTTTAGCAACTTTCAGCAGGTGAAATAAAATTATATTTACCCAAGACTTATTTTTAGTTTCAAACTAATTTAAAAATCTATTTAAGCCTTTACTAATTGCTGGCAGCACACAGTTTAGTGCTGTCTGTGTATGAGAGAAGAGCTCAGGTGAGATTTATGTGGGTTTAAGATGAATCCCAAGGAAGGTATCCTAGGACTGGTGCAGTGTTTCTCTTCCAGTTCTGTGGCAGGCAGGCAACACCCAGTGTAGGTGTGAGGGTGAGCCTTGGTGGTGTAGGAGACAACACTGAATTTTATGCCTGTTCGTTCACAGTTCAAAGGGTAGAGTTCCAAAAAATCCTAAATAGAGGGTCGAGGGAGCTCTCTGCAAGGGGAGAAATGGTTGGGAGCCTCGTTCATCAAGGACAAGCAGTTAGATCTGATTAAAGTAAGCTTATTACTTGAGACAGTGTGGGAACTGTGCAAGGAGATTGTCTTTTCCTGAGGCAAAGAGTGTTCTGTGCCAGAGGAATAGCGCGGAGTGTCGTCAGCTCAAAGCGCCAGGTGTCACTTCATTTACCTTGGTACCTTGGAGAGCGGCAAATACCGCAAAACTGGCAAGGCTTTAGGAGCTGCTTTGGAAAGGGAGTGCAGTCCTATGCTAATAATGATTTTTCCGGGTGCTGTTATAACTGGTGTGCTTATGCTTGTTGTACTTGAGTGGCTTGTTATGAATTGGGATGTTGTTTTACCGGGTGCTGTATGAATTTGTGTCTCTAAAGAATTTGCAGTGTGTAAGAAATGGCAGATAGGGACATCCGGGGAGTAAAAGGGATTGATGATGAATGTTGTTCTGCGACACAAATAGTGTCTTCATTCCAGGATCTTAGAAATTAGCATTTTGAAAATACTTCAAGAAATTCAACTGAACTAAAATAAAGCAAAATAAAGATTTAAACATATTTGTGGAAATGTTTTGATAAATAAGGGTAGGTGAAGGCCAGAATCTTCATGATGAGTTAGACATAACCTGAAAGATTGGAACAAAAATTGTGCAATATTGGAAGTGAAGATCGTTAGCGTATCTTTGATGTGACAGGTAACAAGGGAGCTGTTGAAGCAATATGAAGAGTTGGGTGAAATGATCAAAGAAAGGGGTTAGAGAGCCTCTTTGCAGCAGAAGTTTCACTGAGATATGAGAGGAGCTTGTGATTCTTAAGGTCAGAAAGATGAACTTGGAAGTAATCAATACATAATATCATCAGAGCTGGGAAAGGAATTTCTGCATTAGAGATGGGTAAAAAGACCTGTTTATTAGAAAGATTATGTCTAAAGAATCTCTGAGATTTTGGGCTTATCCTGGATGAGAGGTAGGAGTCAAAGATGACTCTCGTGTTATAGTCCAAATTGGCGGGTCTGATGTTCTGGCTGTCCATTTTGACTGAGAAAAAGGATTTTCTTCCCCTTAAGGGAGAGGGTTGAGAAATCTCCTTATCCACATGAAGCTTGTGAGGATATCTTGAAAGCAAGATCCTCCCTAGTAATTTAGACTGACCGGAATATGAAAAATGTCTCACAGAGAAGTAGATCAAGACTCATCAGCATATGAATGACAGTGGATTTTTTTGCTGGTTTGCTTGCTGGATGGAGTTAATGTCAAGAAAGAAGATTACAGAGTGAACGGGTGTGGGACCCTTCTCGGGAACTTGAAGAATTTCACAGAAAGTATCGCCTGGAGAGACTGTGCTGGAGTGTCATAGGAGGAAAGCCAGGAGTGAGCTGCTGGGAAAAGGAGGTTTATCAAGAAGAAATGTGATCAGTTTTATTAAAAACATCTGGCAAGTCCAACAGGAGACAGTAACAACTTTGGAGTGTGGCTAAGAAGTGAATGTCAGTAGGAAGAGTTTCAGTCAAGTGAGCCATGTATTAGAGGGTCTGCAGGTGGAAGGGAGAGGAAGGAATGGGGTGACAGGTACAGAGACTTGAAGAGAAAGGACAGGTCTAAAACACTTTCTGGTCTTGGGGAAGAAAAACAGGGTAAGAAGAATCTACTTTAAAGGTATGTAGTGAGATCTCCTAATTCTCATGAGGGCAGCTGTGTGGCAGATGTCTTCAAAGGTTCCAGAGGCTGGAAGGCATTGTCCATATGGAATGAAGAGACAGGCAGTGGGAGCACTTTGTGTGGGCTGGGGTTTACATCACTGTTTTTGGGTGGGCAGTGTGTGAGCACCAGTGTGACAAATCAGGAATCAGCTCTGTTTGTCTTTGCAGTTCTTATCAGATGTGCAGCTGCTTTGTGTGCTGTCCTGCAGTCAGAGCTGTGTATTGGTCAACAGTAGAAATTACATGTTTTTGTTGCTGGTTGTTCTGCTATGTGCAGAATTTCCTGAGAGAGAAAATAGAGTTTTTCAGGTCTTGGAGCATTTCCTTTGCAGAGCGAGGGCTAAGGGAATAAAAGCATCTCTGACAGTGTCCTCTGTGGGGAAGGACTTTGTGTCCTAAGGATAATTTCTGATAATTTTAGTTTTTAGTAATGCCTTTTTACTGGGTAAGTCTTCATGCTGAAATTTGCAGAGAAGGAAATATAATCAGGCTTCTGTACATGATTTGCTGGTTTCGCCATTGTTTTTGTGCACTGCTTGTTCAGGGTTTTGTTAAGATATGTTTTCATAGCTTTTATTCAGAGACCAATTTCCAAGGTTGATCTCTTTCTATTGAGACAGGTACCTAATGATTATCATTACAGAACAATAAATGTGGAGGTAGAGGGTCATTAGTCCCTTTTTTACCAGCTGGGGCATGGGGTTACAGAGAAAGTAGGCAATTTACTGAGTTCACCTGAAACAGGGATTGAAGATCTAAATGTCAAACCAAGAACTTGCCCAAAAGGTCATAGTTTCATTTGATACTGCCAGGTATGTCTTTGCCACCATTGACCCCTGGTTGTTTCATTTGACGGAACTGATTGTCCTGTCACTCCAGTGATGCTTTTGTCAGACATGCAGCCTTTAACCCCTGCGTGCTGTGTCAAATATTAAAACTCTCTTTGGATATTGCGTGTTGGCTTTAGTTTCGGGTAAACAATGCAGCTTGCACATACAGGCCGACAGAGCATTGAAAGAGGTGCTCAGGTAGCTTTAAAAATCTCTATTTCATTTATTGAATTGAGTCCTTTGGTTTTTAGGGAGTTATAGTTTGCTGTAGACTATGCGCTGTGAAAGAGATCAATTTGTTTGGCACTGACCCATCCATTTAACTTGAAGCAATCAGATTTAAAAGCTTTGCACTTTATTAATGTGTGTGCAAATAGCAACTGGGTTCCAAGGACACTCTTTAGGAAAGCACCTTGAGTGATTGGTCTTGATATATAATTCATATTTTGCTTCCAGCTTTCCAAAGGAAAAAATCACATTAAAATTATTTTTAGATAATACTGTAAAAGGAAAAAGCTTAAGCCTTGACGTATGACAATGACTTTGTGTGTTTAATGGAAGTATATTGACTTGAAAATGTTACAAGTTCCCTAACAAGTTTTTCCAGAAAATTATTAAAGAGTAAAGAGAATATTTTGAGATGTACCTCAGCACATTAAAAAGCCCTCGAAACAAAACCCATTACACCACAGTGTTGATTTTCTCAACTGTACTAGCATTCAAGGTATTTTAAAAATCCACGTCAGTTCTGAATGCATCTTGATGGAGAGTAAGAACCACCTAGCAATAGAGCATTTCAGCCTGGATGTAGTTATGAATTCTTAGTAAAAGCATGCAGTTCAAGACAGACTCATCCCTGATGGCTCTCGGAGACAGGAGGCACCCTAACACTGGAAATGCCCCTGTGTTAATAAGGTGGTTATAACATCCCAGGCAGTAAGCAGTGGAAGTGTCCAATCTGAAAAATTTGTGGCACGCAGAAGTGCTAAAAATAATACCAAGGAGACAAAATGGTAATAAAAGGACCCTAAACCCCCATAAAATAATTTAATAATTAATAGAGCCAATTAATAGCTATTGTATTTAGTGCTGAGCATGTTTGAGTAAAATATATGTACTTATGTAATAGATACATAAATACAAAAATATGTATATACTGTATGTATTTTATATATGCAGACACACACACACAACTTGCAGATTATACCACGTCCAAGTCAGTCACTTAAAAAGGAATTTGTGTGTCTGGAAATACGGAAGAACAGAAAGTAAATGTTTGTGTTCTGTGCAGCTGAAAAGGAGAATAAAGATATTGGGGCAGAAATGAACCAGAGAGTGCAAGCTCTTCAGGGTTTTTCTGTTTCAGCTCATTAAGAACATTCACATTTCTGATGTGCTCTACTGAGATTTGCAAATAGTGTTGGTGCCTAGCAGCATAAACTGGGTGAAGAACTGTGTCTTTAAAAGCCTTTTGGAATTCGGTATTATTCGTGCAGGGGACTTGCAATGCTGACCAAATGGAACAGGAATAGTGTGGAAAAACTACCTCACTGAGGCTCATTGACCCTGAGTTTTCTGTGAATGATGAAGACACAAAAAGTAAAATTAAAAAAAAAGGTCAAATCCTTACTATGAGTGAGCAGGGAAAAGCTATATTCTGGTAAAGCGCAGAGGTCTCTTAGGGAATGCGAGGAATGCTTAAGTGTGAGTGATAACATCAGCCAGGCTTTGGTCCCCAAACTCTCCATACTTTAATGGTGACTTGAGCAGAAACAGCTATTTGTGATTTCCAAATGAAATTTGTGGAATGCTGCAGTCCCAGATGATAAGGAAAGCAGTCCTGAATGAAATGACTCAGTGGCAGTGTCAAAGCATCAACAAATTTGTGAATAACCTGAGGCTGAACAGTCAGTTTTGGCATTTCGAGGCTGGTCCTCCTGCATCTGCACAGGAAAGGCCCAGCTGGCTGCATGGAATTAGGAGTTACTGAGACGGTTCGAGGGAGTGTTGAGCTCCATAGTCTGTTAAGTAGGAAATCTATGAATGTGTTTATATCAACCTGGCTGTACTGGCACTTGTGTTGCTGATAGCAGCTGCCTCATATGTCAGGGGTGTAGCAGTCACATTGACGTGGCCACAACACGGTGTGCATAGTCCTTATCTCTGGTCTGGTTTTTGCTACTTTGAAAGATGAAATTCAGCTTTTCCAGCCAGAGAATTTATGTTTTTCTCTTGTTCCTTTTATTTTACTCTCCTTTCCAAAGTTTCCCTTTGTGATAAATTTAACTCACTACTTGTGATAAATAAAAGTTTCAGAGATCCTTACAGTAAATAACAGTGCTGCTGATGTTAAAATGATCTACAAAGGCACTTAATGAGATATGTTTGCACTGTTGCAATTGGTAATCTAAAATTAGAATCAAGAGTATATATAAATCTTTACAGAGAGGTAATGACTCAGTTATGCTGTGTCCAGGAGCTTTGCTTATGTGTAAAGCTGAAGTAAATTCTTGTCACTTTGACCAAAAAATTATTAAACAGGAACCTCTCCAAAACCACAAAAACCCACAAGATCTTGGTAAACCACTGAAGCTTTCATGCTGGCTGCTGTAATTAAAAGTGAACAGTTTAACCACAGCATTGGAGCTGTGAACACCCTCAGTGACTGTGGGCAAACAGTTAAATCAAGAGACCAGTGGTTCTAGAGCATAATGGCACGTCTCAGTTTCCCCCTCTGGTATTGATTTGCAAATGAATATGCCTGTTTGTTTATTGGAATCACTATTACTTCAGCAAAGTGTTCCAGCCAAGATGCAGCAGCTTTCCAAGGGCTCCGGATTTCATTGTTTATCACTGTCAGTTGCTTGTGGAAGGATCAGGAAACCCAGCGTTGGGGACTTGTAATAAGAAAAAAACAACCCACCAAACCAAGAACAAAAAACTGTGAGCTAGAAAAGTACTTCAGTAGTCAAAAGACTAAATGAAGTTTAAAGAATAAGAATACAGCAATGTTTCAATTGCTTTAACAAGGACAGTGTAGTATGGGGGATCAGAGCACGTGTACCACTGCTTTTGTTAATTCTCATTATTTACTTGTCAATATAAGCAGTCCTAAAACTGTTGCTAATCTTCTAGAACAAGACTTGGGATATGGAGAATCTGTCTGCAGTAGATCTACTGCAAATTCATAATTATATGAATATTTTTCCTATCACAGGAAAAGTGTGAGGATAAAATCCAGTGATGTTCCTAAGAAATAAGAGAGCAAAGTAATGAGGACAAGGCAAGCTAAGTGGATGGGGTAGTTTAGATGACTGGGTGAGTCAGATGTTTGTGTCAGTGTCTTGGGTTTGAATTATCCGTACAGTAAGTGAGAAAACTTTGAAAACCTTTTTTGTTAATTGACAAATTCTTCAGTTTTCAAGAATGACCGGTTTCCATATAGTATGTTAATGTTAGGAAGAAAATTAATGATTCTAAAGCACTGCCCTTCTCCTGAACCTGCCTATTTGTTGTTGTGCACATTGTCCCTCAGTCTTGTGCTATTCTCCCTTGGTCCTGCACAAGAACGAAGGCAAGGGAATGGGGTTTGTCTTTTAAAAAGCTGGGCAGACTAACATCATCAGCATGTGAGACAAGAGTAAGAGAGAATGGAATAGCAGAGTGCCTCATGTGTCTTGCCCTCATTCAAGTAGGGAATTTCCGCTCATCAGCTGAACTTCCTAAAGAATGTCAAAATGTTATTGAGGAAAATCCCATGCAAACTCCCTCCAGCTCTTTGTTGCTCTTGACAAGAGTACATGAAGTTCTCTAATGCGCAAGGGAGCTGTATCAAAATGGCTGGGATTGTGCATTTCCTGCTGCTATTTATTGGCAGTACGGCTTCTGGAAAGGTTAAAGTAGAGCCTATTCATTCAGAATTCTGGCAGCAAATGTAGCCAGAGTTTTAGTGCCAGTCCCCTCATTTGAGCTTGACCTTGCTTTTTTCTTGGTGCTCTCTCTAAAACTTCTCTGTTCCAACACTCAAAATGTTCTTGGTTTGAGAGGTTTCCAAACCTTGTGATAAAACAGATACTTCCCTTTTGCCCTGTGTCCCCACTCAGTCTCTTTAGCTCCACCAGGGTGTGTCACCAGGTTCTTGGTGTCAAGGACCACAGGCTGAACAAGGTAGAATGGCAGCGAATTTCTCAGTGGATCTGTGGAAAGTGAAAATTGTCACTTTTGCACCTGGTCTGCACTAGGCTTTTGAAGTGCTCTCCATTATTCTCTTCCCTGTTATTTGATGCCAAAACAAGAGCTCTACAGGCACAGGTGAGGGCCATCTGTCTTTTCCTTCTCAAATTAGAGGAATATCTAGTCAGAGGAGACTCTTAGACATCTCTGTGAACAACCTTCTGCTTATGTATTTATTGCATTTTTCTTCAAAACAACAGCAGATTTTTTTTTTTGAGAGCAAGAAAGGAGCTGCTTTTTCTCTTATTCCCTTGAAAGTCTTCTAAACCATTTGGGAGAAAATATTTGGAAAAAATTGGCTATGGATCAAAGACAAAATCTGACCTCATGGGACAGTAGCAAAAGAGAAAGTATAGAGTAAAAATGAGATTTCAGAATGTGCTGCTGAGGGCTCTTGACAGTGCTTAAAAAACAAGTTCATAACAGGCTGAAGAGCATCAAGAGGGGCTGCAGAGTCACAGAATTTTGATAGAATTAGGGGAAATGCCATCTGCTGATTCATAATGTTAATATTACCATTATATCTCATTTCTTGAGTAGGTCAGCAGGATTAAGTGGAGGCTGTCTAAACAAGGATGAATTTTACCCTTAAGCCCTCGGGGATCAATAGAAATCTGAAGCTGCAGAGACTGAAAATTGAGGGCTACTTGTTTTGTGTAGAAGACATTAACACTAATAGAGAGACGTGAATTTCTGGAGACATCCATTGATGTCTAAGAACGAGTGTGTCACAGAGGGAAGGGGTTCAACAAACCTCTTGAATCTTCTGCTTGTTGTAATTTGGATATTGCTTGAACTGTTCTGCTATTTTATCTATATTTCTATTAGGTAACTCTATGGCATTGAGAAGGCAAACTTATGATGGAAAGCAAATGATAAATTTGGAGAGATCATGCAGGCACTTGTATTTGTTTTTTGGGAGTCTTTTTGGTTTGCCTTGCAAGAATCCTGTTTGTATTTAATTTAAATATTTGTAAGCAAGTAGTGAATTTAAAATGTAATTCAGTGAGAAGGGTTTGAGTTAGTTTTGTTAGTTCTGCCAGTAAATAGGAAATTCCTTTCAAGATTAGCAAACGAAGTATGATATAAGCTATTAAAAAATACTACCAATAGAAATCTGGTTCATTAGCTATGTTGCTAGGTTTGCAAATGAGTTTCTTCAAATTTGCAAGCAAGTTTTATTTACATGTTTATGTAGAACTGAACTTCTAGTTTTGTTTATTTGCTATCCCTAGGTATAATAAAAGTAATGCATATTGACTTTGATTGTATTTAAATAGTATGAGTATGTATTTATATGCATGGACTATAAGAAAGACTGTAAGAAAATCTTTTAATTTAGGGGTTTGATAGAGAAATCAATAAATGCAGTCAGTAAAGTGCTCTGTCCAATAAAATGTATGAGTTTTGGTAAGGGCAATATTTTATTTTCCTCTGAAATTTGGGTTCTGCTTTACATTGTTTGGTCTACAATTACACCCTCTCTGAAGTGATCCCAGTGTTCATCCTTATTTCTCAGACTCTGCAGTTCCCAATAGCTGTTTTGGAATAATACATTAACAAAGTATGACAGAGACTTCCACACCTCCTTTGTCTGACTGGATCTCAAATTTGGTTGGATGATCCTTATTTATAGGATCAAACACAGTTTTAGCTATGAAATTGCTCCTTTTGAGAAAATTAGATGATTGAAAAATTCTAGGAGCTCTTAATGGCATGCATCTCCTAGAGAAAATTGATAATAAGAATTTAAGTTGATATTAATTTATGAATTATTTAAGTCATACTTAGGATCAGATCACACTTTCTGCCTTTAGATGTCAAAGAAACCAAGCAACCAACACAAAATTTTCTTATCTTTATCGAGCTACCTACAGAACGTGTGCAGAGAACGCCCAAGTCATTGGGCAGATTTTATTTTACTCTCTTATTTCAGTGTTTTACCACTTTGTTTTACCATTGAGTGTTTTTTTCTAAAGAGAAAGTTGATAGCTAGGTTCTACTAAACGGAACTAATCTCTGATTTAACCTTATGGCTTGTTATTTCAACTTGTTCCATGACCCATGAGTTGTCCCTCCTGCCCACAAAGCTCGGCCGGTTCCCAGGAGCAGCAGATCAATAGGGAATACTTGGATGCAGGGTCATTTACAGATGCAGCTGTCTCACGCACATGCAGTTTGGAACCTTCTTTCAGGCCTTTCTCTCGCTAGATTTGTAGTAGGGCTATCATTATTTCATGTTCTTTCAACAATAAAGTGCATTCGAGATGCTTTATCTCTTTGTCAGCGAATTTCACAGGCTTTGCACTGGGTTTTTTTTTTTTTTTTTGATCCAAAGAAATCAAGGAGCTGGACTGTTGACTTAAGCCAGCTTAGCAGTGGGTTTGTTTTGTGATGCTGAGCCATGTGGTTATTGTGTAAGAGAAATTAGGTGAAATGGAGCCCTCTATTAATAAAGCAGGACACTATAATTCCATTGCTGCAGTTTACCTTGTTGTGATGAGTTGTTTTTTAGTGCGTTATAGCAAAAGCTTAGGTCACATATCAGTTAGAAAATTGGTAAATCTGACTCCATGACACAAAATCAACTCAGTTTGTCAATCAGAGATAAATGCCATTGGAAAAAAACCTCAAGGAAATCTTAGAGGAGGGAAAATTTAGATGAGACAATGACTCTAGGACCTTACACATCAGAGCTACATCACAAAGACTTTTCTGTCATGCGTAGAAGAAAAGTAATGATTCTGAGAGTGTGAATGGATGAACTCCCAGCACTTGGTCTGGAACAGAACACATCCTTAAGTAATGCTCCTTATTTCCGTGATCACGTTTTCCTGTGCTGCTACCAATGCATCCAGGGCTGTAGGTTCTAAAAATGTATGTTCAGAAAGGGCCCAGGGGGATTCCAGTGCCCCTTTACTCTTCTGTGCTGACTGCAGGCTCAGGGAGGCACTGTAACATCTCTTACCCTTGTGTCACATGCTGAAAGCTTGGGGGTTTTGTCACAACTGCTAGAAATAAAAATTTACTGTAACACAGGGTTGGATTCCCTTTGTCTCCCAGACCCTGGACACTTAAGGACTTTGGAGTTTCTGTTTCTATCAGGCTGCAGGAAATTCTGCTCCTCCAGCCTCAGGTCTGTATGATGACATCTATATTAGCTCAAATCTGAGACAGACTCTATACCTTTTGCTAGGCCAGACTGTATTCATTTCCCAGGGCTAAGTTTCCATTCCTAAAAATGGAGTTAAAATTAGAGGCCTTGAAAATCTTCCTCTTAACTCTTTTCTTCTCATGACTGCTCCCAGGCTTCCCTGCTGGTGCTCTCAGTTCCCTCAGAGAGCGAATTCCCAGCAGTGGTGTAGTGGGGACAGTGTTCTCTCCCCAACAATGCACCAATAAGGTAATCACTTTTTATCAGTGTGCTGGTTTTAGTCAAACACTTGCCAGACTGCAGCAAGTAAGTTGGTATTGACCTAAAGTAATTACCTCCTGAGAGATGATCAGTGTGGCAGGCTTCTCATATGTCCGAAATTACCCCTGCATTCCCTGGAGTGCATAAAACAATTGCTGAGACCCAAGAAATGAATCACTGTGATCTCACTCCTCCCTTCTTGATGGCCTCAGATGTCCTGGGATGGGTGAATTGACACTGGATGCTCTGAAGCCCTTGCGGTGTAGCCACGGCCTGGCCACACCGTATCCCAGAGATGTATCAAGCTGGGAAATGAAGTGAAATCAAGCTTTGCTGGTGCCCAGCAGCACATGGGCCAAAGGAAATCTGGAGAACTCTGGAGTAGGTAAACCCCCATGCTAAAGTTGCTGATACTCTTTGAGAGAGGACCTGCAACATTCGGTTTACAATCAGTTCCAAAATATTTATTATAATTAATTTTTAAAATTCTACATATATGTTATGTCTGATTTAGTGTCAGGTATTTTTTTAAAGCTCATGAAATTCTTGATGATTTCTAGAATAAAATTTTAGTTTACTTAATGTCATGTGAGAAAAATGTTCTATTATTGGGCTATG
This sequence comes from Falcunculus frontatus, assembly GCA_013398115.1. Classification (NCBI taxonomy): domain Eukaryota; kingdom Metazoa; phylum Chordata; class Aves; order Passeriformes; genus Falcunculus; species Falcunculus frontatus. The sequence goes on along the minus strand of VZRV01007869.1, from coordinate 1,903,805 downwards.
AGGCAAACAAAACAGTTCAAAGGCTTCTGTCTCTAGATTCTTTGTTACTCACAGTATTTCTATTGCATCTCCTTTTATTAATCATCTTGCTGAATACAATTCCATCATTTAAATTCTTCCTACTAGTTTTCCTTGGCTTTTGGGAATTCCTCTCACTTGAAGTTCAAGGTCTTTTACTTAAGTTAGAAGTGCTATGGCTTTGTCTCTCTTATTCTGCAAACTGACCCCATTGGTGAGCTCTAGAAAAGACATTTCTTTTTAAAATACACCAAGAAAATAAACAAAGGGATGATAAAGTATGTCTGCAACTTATCTAATCATAAGGTGATGAAGCAGAGTGGGCAACAAGGCAAAAGAATATTACTGGATGGAAATTGCCAGATGGAAAGTGGTGTAGCACAGAAATGACCTCAGATAACTTTCTTAAACTCTCATCTGATTTGAACTGGGAACAGCATGCATTAACCAGCCAAAGACAAATTCAACCTTTCATTAAATACTGTGACTCTGTTTTAAATAACTCTGTAAAGACTGATGGACTCATTCAGATGTACTATTTGTCTTTGGGGCTTCTATCGATGAATCAATGTCCTTTATTTGACTGGCTGACACGTATTTAATTTGGTGTAATATATGATACATGGAAAATGCCTTTCAGTTTGAAACATTAATGACTGATAGTTACTATCATTCAAGTCCTGCCTGTTACAATTTAGTTTTTTTCTATACTCATCAAGTTTACTAATAATGATTAAAGATTTTCTTAGTTACATTGTCTTTGACAACAGTGATGATTAAAGACATGGGCAACTTGTGGTATGGAACAGTTCACTTCTGTCCATCATTGATCTTCCTTTCCCTATTATCTGCCAGTTAGACCTAAACAGAAGTGTGGAAGAGCAAGGTTATTCAGCACATTTGAATGAGTTATTGATGAATAGACATCAGTTAACCCAATAAAATATATATTTTAAAATCTCTAATCAAGGGAAGGATATTTCACGCTTATGGGAATATTGGCATTACATTAGAAATTAGATACTTGCAATTAAGATGAATAATGTATTACATTGTAATGGAGAGCACAATGGTAGTACATGGGTCTCAAATATTTAAAACTTACGCTGCATTTGCAGTTTAGGACTTGTTTGTGAATTCTCTATTTGGTTACATAGAGATACCATCTTTTTATATGATTTTTTTAGGGTGGGGGAAGAAATACTTCTGTTTCTTAAATATATATAAACTTGAAAAATAAATCAATACATAAGGAAGAAAAACCCAAATTTTGAACAGGGCATACATAACCAATCTGGAGTTTTATTTCAGCTCTGTGTGCCCTTGGTAAGTGTTCCTGAGCTGAGGTGTTTGGCCCTTGGCTGGACTGAGCTGCCTTGGTTTCAGTTCCCAGCTCTATGGCTCGCTTGCTGGCTGACTCGGGCTGGACCTTGGCAGGCCATTGCTGTGCTGTGTGCCTTAGTTTCCACTTTGTTAGAATTCACTTAACGATGCTGACCTGCTCCTTAAAATGTATTGAAGATCAAACATATTCCTACGGACAGCCATAAGCAATAGCTGGTCTTTGCACCCCTATTTAAAAGGAGAGCACACAATTCATCTTCACACCAGAAGCTTTCTGGTCGGTCACTGACGCAGAAACAGAGCTTTCTGTCCCAGGCAGTGGCAGAAGGTCTCACTTCAGGAAATTACTTTATCTGGCTTCTGTTTCTTCTCTTCCCATCTGTCAAATAGGGATCATCACCTTCTTTTAAAAGTGGTTTTGAACCTATAAGGAAAAAAAATGCTGTACAAGAGATACAATTTACTTCTGCTCTCTTTTCAACTTCGTGCCCTGAGTGGCCTAAAGTTGGCAATACTTGGGGAAGCTTCATTAAGGGTTTCAGTTGTACAGGAGTAATGGGTACTAATATTAAATCTTAGTGTGTAAATGAGCTTCTACGCCATATTTCTCTATTTTTTTTCACTTTTTAATGATAAGTTTCAAAATTCACCATCGGTTATACTTCTAAGCCATCATTGATACTTCTAGTTCAATAGTTTCAGAGTGAGAAAAGTGTAGCTGTCTGGTTAATGATTTATATCCAGTTTCATGTCTTAAAACCCTATCTTATTTTTGTAAATATGCTTTCTAGCAAAATTGAATAGTAAATCAGAATAATTTAAGGGTTATTTATCTGACGTAATAATGTGCTTAATGCGTTTGGCTATCATTCATCATTTTCTTACAGATATTTGAGCACTGCTTTTGATATATGCATAAACTATGATATATGTATCTGAAAGAATACTTTAAAATGTATTATATTCTTAAATGCAGTATTTGCATATTAAATATACATCTTGCATGTATTAAACATTCTGTAGGATATGATGTACTTAAATAATGTGTATTTTTCCACATATTTTTTTACTGAATTAAATAAAAAAAATGCATTTAGAAGAGCCTCAACCACATAGACTTTAGATCCTTGAGAAGATGTTAGGTAAGGATTAGCAAATACATCTGTATATTACTATTTTAGGCATACATGTGTGGTAATTATTCTGCAGTCTTTGTTCCTTCTGTTTGAAGTGACTGAGAGCGAGCTCTTAAGTCATAATACAAGGATGTAGGTACATTCTGTGCATGAATGTATTTATTAGACAAGAGTATCTTCCAGATGAGGATGTAGAAATACTCTCTTTGCCTTAAGTAGATTTTCAAGCTTGAATTCAGAAATACACTGTGGCCTCTACCCAGAAGTTCACCAGACCTTACTAAATAGTCAAGTAGAGAATTTGATGAAGGCTTAATTTTCTGTTATTGTTACCTGGTTCCTTGATGTTGTGTGTGCATGTGTCTGGATCTGTCACAAAAGGCTGAATTCAAATCAGTCTGTTTACAGAATATTCATCTCTCAAGTAGTGGAGTGCTGGTGCTTCTTGCACTTCAGCTGCACTTCTGACCTTGACTGTGTAGTACTTTGTATGATATTTGCACATTTCATCTGGTTTTTAAACCCATGGAATCATGCTTGGTTTAAAGCTTGCTTCTTGCCATCTGACTGTTGTGAAGTGCCTCCAAATCCTAAATTATTCTTCCTTTATTTTTCTTTAAGCTGCAGTCCTGCACAGAGTTTGTCACAGGCTGGACACTCAGGTAGAAGAGTGCTGCTTTAGCAGCAAACATGTTCTTTGTGTGGAAGAGGTAAAATGGCACATAAGAAGATAAGACAGAATGGCAAAATGAATCTGAAGTGTTTGCTGTTAAAAAAAGAAGGTATTTTGGAGACTACAGCTGAGAAGGAAAGCTAGAGCTAGTGATCAAATTGGGAGAAAATAGATGACTGAGCTAAAAAATGTGTTTTCAGAGAAATAACAATAATAATAACTTAAATTCCCTACTGGGCTGTACCAATATTTCCGGCATTCTGTCTGTGATGGTGGTAGGAGGAGATGTTAGGGGACAATAGGCAATCCTGGCCACCCTCTACTGCTCAAAATCTCCTCAGCATCCATTTGTTGAATTAGGAACATTAAAGAAAAAAGGCAAGAATACTCTTTATATGTATTTATATATGTAATTATATTTATTTTATTGTAGTATATTTTTTTAGCCTTTTATTTATTAATTTAAGCCTATTGGAAATGTTTGCCTCCACAGACTCTCGTAGCAAAAAATTCTAGTTTGTGGCCCAAGATGTAAAGACCCTAAGGGTAAGAAAGGATATGTTAAAAGTGTATGGGTGTATGATCTTAGCTGTCTGATCCTGATGGACCTGGTGACACCTAGCAGAAGGACCTCAGTCAGTGTTTTGGGACACAAACAAAATAGAAATATTAAAGGTGGTGTCAACCTGCAGGGTCAAAGTTTGTCTGGGTTTTGGGAATAAGTAGATTCAGAAAGTGAAGAATAAAACCCCAGCACGAGTTAATGATGTGGATATAAAATGGATTTCAGCAGTTTTCTGCCAAATACTGAATAAGGGCGTGTTCAGCTGTGAAAATTTAAATGAGTTTGTCTGTAATTTGGAATAAATCTCACTATGTGCTTCCTGAAGACTACGGGCCATGCTCCTGTTCATTTGTGCTCAGCTACCACTTTTAAAAGTTTGTAACTAACTCAAGATGACGAAAGGAAAAGAGGCTGATGGGTAAAGAAAGGGCTTGGCCTTTGGGATTCTGACACCTGTGGGAAGATTCTGAAATGCCAACTTTTTTTGATGAATGGAGCTGCAGGTTGCTATCCCTGTCTAAGACAACTCTTTTTGAAAATAGTGGCCCACCTTGCTCATTGGTTACCTCGCCAACCTCAAAACAACTTTTTCATTGATTTATAGGATGCAAGTGTATTTCCCAGAATAAGTCTTAGCTTTCATTCAGCTTTTTGTGGCTTTTTTAAAGACAGTTCTTAGGATGGAGAGGTTCGCAGTGTGCAGCTGTTTTGTAATGTTGCAAAGATAAATATCCTTATTTATCAAGGAGCTCAACCTTCTGCCATGAGTAAACTGTAGGACATTCCTGCTTTAATCCCTGATTTGTCTTTACTAACCTTTTCGCGATGGGCCTTCTGTGTAGTTTGGTTCTTTGTGGTTATAACTCTTTTAGTTGCTGTTGCTTTATGAGGCCTGCCGTTTTTGTAAAATGGGATGATGTGAGTTAATTAGGCTAGCAAAACCCTTGTGAAGAAAAAAAGGAGAACAAAGGGACTATAGCTGGAGACTCCTTCAATTGCTATTAGCAGGCTTTGAGGAAAACAGATGTTCATTTGAAGATTTCAGAAGAAAACCGCAAATGTTTTTAATTCAGCTTTAAATTGGGAGTAATACTTGACCAAATTTACATGAAGTGATAAAGAACATATTTATCTTTGGAAATTAGGGCAATAATTTGATTATATTAAAATGCACCTCCCTACACTAGTGAGGCATTTAGATAATTTGTTTTAATTGCCATTCCTTCTCATACCCAATGCTTAGAATTAAGAAATGTGGTTTGGTTTGTTTTGGTTTTTTTTCCCCAAATCTACTTCGTTATAATATCATGCTCTCTCCATCCAACTTTTGAAATGAGAACAATGGAGCCAACAGTGGGTGATAACTTTCTCGTTTTTGCAGATAAACACATTGCAGGATTGGGATCTGGTGCTCCCAGCTGTGTTTGAGCTATAGCTGCTTGTCTGCCAGTGTTTAGCTCTTTGGACTGTAAAGTGTTTTTACATAACTAAAGTAGGACTGGCTGCGAGGAAAAGAACAACTTCCATATGTCTATCCTCTGTCTAAATAATGGACAAAATATTTATTCTATTGGGCTATTTCTAAGTGCTGTACTGTGGTAAAGATGAGGTACAGAGGTACCATTATATCCTGCAGTAGTTAAATGGAGTTAAGTGCTTTCTTCTATTCCCCTGGTTACTTCTGTGAGAAATTCTTCTGAAAATATATCACACTGATAGTATCCAGTGTCTAGAGCCCTTCCAAATGTACCAGCTTATTCCTTATTTTAGCTTTTTGTAGAATAAATGTGGTTGTAAAGGGACTGATCATTCACTGAAGTACTGCGATGGGTTAATTTATTGTAGGGACTCAACAGTAGGGTTCTCTGTCGATAAGGGGCATTGTTTAGGAGTTCATCCACAGCAGCAGTGAAACAAAAAGACACATTGTTTTTCAGGCTGTAAACCTCCTTATTGGTATTTCTGTATTTCAGTTGCAGGCTCTGCACTGCACAGTGTGAAAAAGGACCACTTGGGCTTTTGTTGCGTCCCAAGTCTCATGAAAAACTGTAAATCTCTCTGCACAGATATAGGGGAGAACGCAGTACCCAAAATGCAGTTGTGTTGTGAGTCTCATCCACGCATTTCAAATCTGGGTTTGTAGCACTGACGCAGCACAGCTGGGGTTCGGTTCAGCTACTTACAAATGAGCTGTCTGGGGTGCAAGTGGTGGCCAAGTTGTCAGCACTAGTTTTAACTGGGCCTGCAAAATGCTCAGCCAAGTTTGTTTTTTTGGGAGGATGGGCGGATAAAAGATAAAAGTATTACAGGATATATTGTGTATGTATAAAAATACATATACATTATATATATATATATCTGTATGCTGATAATTTAGGTGGTCATGATCAATGCTTCCTTCTTGATTATGCCTTCTTTTGGAGGAATGTTTGATGCCAGCAGCCTAACAATGACCGTGTTCTAGTTCTCTAAGCTTTTTTCCCTTGATGATATGTTTCTGCTTCAGAATGGAAGTTTTATTTTGTCTGAAAGAATATGAGGATAAAAGCTGTTCAAAAACCACAGAAACTCATGGGCAGACACAGGCATGTTTCTCAAACTGTCACAATTGGCTTTAATTTTCATGGAATAGAGGGAATAGAGGAGAGCACACTGAATTGCCGAGGACTGTTCGCTAGACCAGTGGCAGTCACAGAATCAGCTCTCAACTGTTTCATCTCAGCCCAAAGCAGTAACTCCTGGATTGCCTTGCCTTGTCAAAGAAACCTTTGCTAATTATCTTAGAGCTCTTGGCAGACTTCAAGGACTTGACAAAAAGGATTTGTTGACTCTTTCCTAGAAGTGGTTTCCATGGCTTTCAGTGGGTATGTTTCTTTTCCTGACGGATCATGAAAGCTGCTACTGGGATAGTATTCTGCAGGCACCAGTGTGTATTCTTTTAAGTCCTGGTTTTGATGCTGATAAGTGAATAATCATCTCTGTTATAACCATCCTCTGAAAAACTATCTGGTTCCCACGGCACTGTTGTCAATGGAATTCTACATTTTCCTGTTGCAAGGGAAGCGAAACATACATGCAGGAGCTACAGATATGGAAACCTAAAAAATGCTAAATACCTCAGTCATTTCAGATCATTTAAGATTGAAGTTTATGTGCTAGGGGAGCACTGCAGTAGTTTAATTCCGTCCTTTCCTGCAGGCTCTGCACAGGCGTAGGGACTTCCGTGATATTTAACTGTGGCAGGGCCCTGTCTTAACATGCAATGGATGTGTGGGAGTCTTCATTATGGAAACTCACTCGCTTGTTTATGTTCACTTTTGGCTTTATTGAAAGGCTTATGCTGTCATGGAGCTTGCTGAAAGACTGAAATGAGTAAATGGGGAGAATAATGAATGTAGTTCAGTTTTTGCAATGTAAAATTTCTCCAGGGATTCAGCCGAATGCCCTTTACTCCAACAAAATATGAGTCGGTCCTTGCTTTTTACATCAATTATTTGTTTGATGCACACTGAGCTTTTGAGAGACTGCCTTTGATGTTCAGGGGTAGCTGTATCTGGTGTGACCCTTGATGCTTCTTCATGGATGGAAAAAATTTGATTGTTAAAAGATGGACCAAATCCCATTTAAGGTCATTATGTTTCTATTGAATTTTGTGTTGTACTTCTGCATGTGGTCATTTGTCTTATAAAAACCAGAAAGCTGAACATATTTGCATTTCTTTCTTCCTTCCGTGAACTCTTGACTCTTCCACCTTAGTTTAGTCTCTCCTTTACAAGAAGCAGCAGCTTTATGGGGCTTCATCAACTGACATTAATAAACTGTCTTGAAAGGCTTGGGGACATCACAGATTTTAAGAATTGATTTTTGTATCATTGAAGTAAATTTGCATTTTGTATTGACCTCAGTAGACCAATATTCCTAGCTGAAGACAGCAACGTTCGTGACATTGCATAAAGCCCTGCAAGAGGAAATGGAAACTAGTTTCCATCCATCTGCCTTGCTATTAGATTAATATTTTTAAATGAAGCCATAAATTAAACATTTACCACTATTAAAGTTTTCTGGGTAATAAATCTGTGTCGAAGCATGTTGAACAATGCTGACACTGGCGCTGTGTGTTGTACAAAGACAGCATTACAAATAGTTGCAATTTCAGCCATGTAATGAGGTAGCCATAAGCAGCAAAAGCCCTCCCTCCTCTCCCCCAAATACTCATTCCATTTCAATATATCCTTGTAAAAATTATTTTCCCATAATAAAGACCAAACTGCCAACTTTCAAAGCTCAGGGTGAGTGTAATTGAAAAGGATACCTAGTTTTCGTAAATGCACCTGTAATTGCCTCCCATCTTTTCAGACAATAGTGGGGGAAATAAAATTAGCTGCAAATAACACATCCAGAGAATCTGAATGGAAAACAAAAAGATAATAAGCAGTTTCATGGCATTTAATTTATATCATGGATCTGTAAGCAGAAAATCAGAAACCAGGCAGTGGACAACAGGGTATGAATCCCCTGCTATATTTAGAGGTTGACAGTCCTATCTTGCAGCATTCATGAGTTGTATTTTGGAAAGTTGAAAATAGAGAATAAACATCATAGCTTCAGATCTGGGCATCTTTAGGAGCTCAGACAGTACCTGATTGAGTCTGTCAGGAACAAGGCATTGGATGAACAGCTGTCGAGTTCACTTAAAACCTCCCTTCAGTTTCATCAAGCTGGGGTTCAGCTGAGTTGACTGTTATTTGCAAGCTTGTATTTGCAGTGCCCATCACTGCAAAGGTTGGCTACACCAGAGTTTAGGTCAAGATATTTTCTTTTCAGTGGCCAATTTGTTATGCTCAGTTTTTAAATTATGTATTTTTTAAGGTGTACCTTTCATCTTTGCAGATTTTCCTCCTCTTATGTTGAGTTGAAGTTACGGTGATGCAGTATGGTGATGTGTTTTGATGCCACAGCCACATCAATCACAAGCAGTGATGTGGAAACTGACTGGCTGCACTGCTCTAGTAGCATTTAATGAGGAATTAGTCTGTAGAGAACCCTTATACACTGAATTTGGTTGTTTATTTGGATGGAACTTCACCAGGGAGAACTCAGGTACTGTCAGGTAGCTGTATTCAGCTGGGACTGAAAGGAGACCTGCTGAACTGGCTTGTCTGGTAGATTATATGAGAGCTCCTAGGTGCCATTTCCTACAAATGTTAAGACTTCAGACATAGATATATTGGCTGGATTCCATTCCGAAACCCTTCAGCCCTAGCACTAGCACTTCTAGAACATTAATTCAAATTTGTTTTTATCAGGCTTCTCTCCTCAGCAATTGTTCACTTGTGTGAAGGTCTCCTGGAATACAAAAGCTCCAGAGAATATGATTTCCTCTGTCAGAGGAATGATTTGTTAATCTGATCTTTGTAAATGCTCCTGTCCCGGAGAGGGACTGTCACAGTGTCCTGTGGTGCTGCAGCAACCACTTGTACCTGCACTGGCACTTGTGTCCACCAGTGCAGGCTGAAGTACAGAGAGGGGCAGGGGAGGTGGCCTCAGTATTGCATGGCCTGGAATAGCTGAGGTGCCCAAAAGGGCTAATGTCTTCATAAAGAGAGGTTCACATCCAAGGTAAAGCTCTCTGCTCCTGTGTCCTCAAAATTTTGGGATTTTTTTTGTCAATTTCAAAGTTGGCACTTGAAGAATAATCAGCTTGGGGTAGTGGTCCCATTGCTGAGGGCCCACTCGGGGGATGCTCAGGGAATGGATATCCAGGGGGTGGTAGAACAACTAGTGTACCTATTAGAAAATAGGTAAAACCCCCAGAGAAACCCTGGTTTCCTCGATTGTCTGGAATTATTTTTATTTTCCTTTGTGAGATGCGGTTAGTGTAAAATTTTTGACAAAGTCGTAGAGTGCATGTGGTCTACACAGATGACATTTTTATCTTGGGAAACAGCAGTAGAAATACATGGCTGGTGGCATGAAGCAATTTTAAACACAATGAGAAAACGTTCAGGTTCAGCTCTGAGCAATGAGTTGAAACAAACACCCTACCACCCCCACAAAACAAAGTAAATGAAAGGTGGATGCTTTTGAAACTGAGACAAAATGTAGAGGAAGGAGAAGCCACCTCTAAAATACATTTCCAAGAGACAAGGGGCTCATTGCAACTGTGAACTGTCAAGAGAAATTTGCCTAAACTACCTGCTTAGCCCATGTAGTCGTAAGGTGAACACAAGATCTGAAACAAAGGATTTGAAAATCTAAGGGATTCAGACATCCCTGCTACTTTTCCTCAGCTGGCTCAGTTAGTTTAGACACCTTTTACTTGGTGCAGTGAGGATATATTTGGATTTGATACCCTCCAGCACATACACAGATAGTTCTGGGACAGAATTCTCTCTATGTATAATAAATATCTCCATAGACATTTTAATGTTTTCCATCCTCAGTTTGGGAACCAGGAAAGGGATAAGAGCTCGACCAGAGGACTGAGATTAGTGAGGAGAAAAAAAGACGAAAAACTACATGCATTGAAAAGGCAATAAATGCTTCCAGAGCAATGCCCTGGCATGTAGGGAGGTCCTCAGGTAGAGGGAAGTGCAGGGCTGAGTACCTGTTGGCTTTTATTGAAAGCAAGTCTCTCTGAAGAACATTTTTCTACTGCTCTTTCTGAAGAGCTCATGCCATGTTTATAATAATAATAGAGGGGTGAAAGGGTTGCACATATTCTGTTATGCAACTGCTTTTGCATTCACTGGACTGGATTTGAGTGCGGGAAAAAGTGTGTGTGTGTTTACATTTATACTTGAAGCTTACCTAGGACATAACCTTTACGGAAAACAAAACATCCCTAAAATGACATTTGTTTCCTCACATTAATTGGAGAGAAAGTTGTGTATAACACGATGCCAGATGCTCGCTACCATCACAAATCACTCCAGAAATAAAAAATGCAGGCATAATTATCTAAGGAAATAATGAAGCTAGAAGTTTGGGGGAGTAATTTGTCAGGTAAATGAATCTCAACATGAACTGTATGAGCATGGGCTGACACCTTATTTGTCAGAAAGCTGTTGCCTATTGAGGAGGACAACTGCTTCATTGCCATTTTCCTTTGCTTCTCTTCCTGTCTTTCCCTCGTGCTCTTCCTTATCCAAAACGCCCATCTTGAAGCAGACAGCAAATTTGAATACCCAAAGTGACAGGTGTGAAAAACTCTGGATGCCATTGAAATAAACACTGAGGGAGAAAGAAACTCAGACCCTTCTTATATTACAAAGACTCTGCTTGTAATTGTTGAAGAGGATAACACAGCCAAAGCATACTGTTTCTATTTTCTTATTCTTGCTGAAATATTACTCATTAGTAGATTTTTAAAAATGCTGTACCTCACCTAAACCCTAGTTGTTTACAGCTTTATTTCAAGTTCAGTACACAGTTGACCATCTGACAGGGGAATTCTTGATCTGTAGCCTGAAAGTCAGATACAGAATCAGTTCAAATTAAATCAAAAAATCTTTTAAAAATTTCTTTTAAAAGGAAAAAAAAAATCAGTCCAAATATAATTGTGTTTCGCCCAAAATAAAATGTTTTCATCTAAGGTAATTCCACACTTTTATTTGTCCTTTTAAACAGTATCCCCTCCCTGCCCACACAAACACAAACACACACACACACTTTTTAAGATGCTAAACAATCAGAAGGAAGCAAGACTATGTAATGAAAGCACGTGGGACTTGTCAGTCTAGAAATTTGAACTTGTTGACCTGTTTTAGCCAGATTTGAGGTAGAAACAGAAACATCAGAGTTGCTACTTTCCAACATGTCTTCCAGCATAGTTGTGTTGCTCGACCTGGCCCTTCACTTCCAAAGTTAAAGCCAGAACAAATGTATCACTTAAAAAGATAATATTTGTCTTTTCAAATAAATGAACAAATCAATCCATGGCTGAGGCTACAGTAACATAATGCACTTCCTCTAAGTAGAGCACTGAAAACAATTAATCAAAATCTTTATCTCAGATGAATCCAATTATGTTGGCTTAAAAATATAAATTGTTCATTTGTGTCAACCTCCTGGTTTCCAGGAATTCAGACTCTGGGAATAGCAGCAACATGTCAGTTAAGCTGCTCAGAAACAGACATATTTGAGTTTTAAGTGACTTCCTGACATTTGCCTCTTATGTAAGTTATTATGTAAATCGAAAAAGGTTATTTTAATGTACTCATGAAGTACACTGTGCATGTCCCTGTGTGTGAGCCACGTTCCCTGGTCCAGCTTCCTTGAATGCTGGTTTTGGCACTTGTGGAAGGGTACTACTGCTCCTAACATCTTGCTGGGCTTTTCACACTGGTATGTTGTAGCTTCTTAGTGTATAATTATGTGCTGTTGTATCCCAGTGAATTCCTTTCAACCAAAGCAAAGGTTGCCCATGTTGGGTTCCTAATTGTGGATGCTGCTGCTGCTCTGCTTGTAAACAGCCATTGCTTTTTCCCCGATAATAGAACAAGTGTGTGTGTATGGATATGCTTTTGCAAGGAGAAAATGTGGATCTGAAATAAAAATGAATATTTAGATCTGTGGGTCCAAATATTTTTTAATTAAAAAGGGTAAATACACCATTTCTCACTTTCACCAAACCTCAGACGTAAATGGAACAAGTCTTAGGAAACAGATGTAGCAGACGTGGACAAGTGCAACAGAAATGGTGTGTGTAGAGAGGGGTACAGCACCAGTTCTTTTGGAGATTGCAAAGAATAGAAGATTTTTGCAGAATAGAAAAGTGTAATTTTGAGAAATGAGAGTATAATGAAAGGTATTTTATATTATATGGTACTCATTTCTGGAAGCAATGTTTCCAGTTTCTCTTTTTAACTACCACAGGCTTATTTGTTAAGATCAAGTGGCAGTATTAGACAATAACTAGAGCAAAATGATGCATGCAGTTGTATTTGTAGGGTGTTATTACCTCTTAAATATAATACTGAAGGTAAGTTATTCTCAGTTACTGATGTAATGAGACATAACGTTAGGTGTAACTTCTTTTGATGGTGCAGTCAGTCATCACTGAGGAAAAAAATGAGTCAGGGAAGAATCATAATTGGGAGAAGAGAACAAAAGTTTTCAGAATGATTTTGGTAATTAGCTCTAGTTAGAATGAGGATGGGAAGGAGGACAGAATCCACTTCAAAAAAAAGGGATGAAGCTGTTGCAAAAGAAAAAAAGTTGGGATGAACTCACTTGGGATCCAAATATTTTGAAACTTAAAAGGATTTCTTTTCTTTTGAGGTTCACTCAAAACAGTCTCTGGTGCATTTTAAAACCACGTTGCTAATTGTTTCTCCCACAATGCCTGACAGTCAGACTTTTAAATACTCTTTCCAATTACTGCCACAAACTCCTTTGTATTGTATCAGTACAATGAAGCAGTTTTACTGCACCTTGCTCTGACGTAGCAAATGATGTTTCCTGCCTTTTCTCCTGCCCTGTGTCCTCCATCAGTCACTGGTGATGTTTCAGAGAACCTGCCTTTGGGTCAGTGGAGACCCAGTTCTGTAGAGGCTCTGAGATGTTACCAATATTTGGCTTCATTTGGGATGAAGCCAATATTTGGGATCACTCGGGAATAAGGGGGAAAAGCGTTGGCACATGTTTATGTACTCTCCTTCTGCTCTCCCCTCGTGTGGAGGAATGAGTATTTCAGGCACAATGTAGGTCTGACTGTATTCCATCACAGCTGCTGTCATTGCACTGGCTCGCTTTGAAGTGAAACTTTCCTGTTAAAATGTTTTGGGAGATGCCTGGTGTGGCATTCCTGCGGGATCTCCCCACAATGTGGTGGGTTAATGCTGCAGGGAGCAGTGAGGGAGCAAGGGCCCACCAGGGCAAGCACAGTCAAAAGGCATAAACCAATCCCTGTTTCACATCTTTCTTAATTTGGTTTTTTGACAATATGATGAAGACCTGAAAACTGAAGAAAGAAACTAATGATGGTATAGTAAAATAATTAAGCCTCATTTCTTGGTGTATTCTCAGGAGGGGATCGTGAAGCTACTGGTCAACAGTGAAATCTAATCATTGCTCTGCTCAAAAATTAAGAAGTCTAATATTTTCTGCATGCTCTGGTGTGTTCAGGGAAGCCTAGGAATAAGTGTTCATGGAGAATATTGATTAGATTTTGATTCAGCTTACTCTTCACTCTTCTGTTGGTTAAAGAGGGCTAGAGGAGTTGTCAGTTCAGACTTCGTATCTGATTTTATCATCAGTTTGTGGCAAAGGCATCTGACACTTAGCTCTCGGTATTTTTTATTTTTTTTTTAGTGTATATTGCAAGAAATAGTTCAAATACAGGATTAAATGGGATACAGGAGACTTTGGAATGGGGGCTTTGGATATTAGAGATGCTTTTGAGTTGGTGTACAAAAGCAGTTGGAGTCTCTTTTGTGTTTACTAAGAAAGGTGTGAGGGAAAAATGACCATTTTAAGCCTAAAAATGCATGTGAGCACAAAAAATAGGAAATGCCCAAGATGATAGAGTATGCTCTAAATAGTTCTAAAAGTATCAGAAGCTGGTTCCTTGAATGTATAGACCCTCCTCCCTCACATTATATTAGCAAGCACTATTTTTATCTGATAAAAATATAATCCAATCAAATAATGTGCAAGATGTCATGCAAGGGGTATTTGTTGTTGCCTAGTACGTGCTAACATCTGTTTATCCCATATGGGAAGTTTTACAGCAGTCTATACAGAAATGATTTTGGTAACTGAACATATTTTGTTTCTCCTGACTCATTATTTATTTTAAGAACTCCTGTTTGATATAGCAGCTCTTTCTTTCTCAAGAGCTTCTTCCCTTATTATAATTAATATTTATCTATATTTTGCTTTCATTTGTGAGCTATTCTCGTTCCTACAAAAATTTGACCATGATGTGCTGCGGCATGGGGAAAGAGTTGAACATTGGATGGTGTGAATGGCTAATGGCATGGGGCCATTCCAAGGCGGGGATTGGAGGCAGACTGTGCAGGGAATGTAAAAGAAATGGGCTTTGTTTACTCTGTGTCACCCATCTCAGCACTGTCCTTGGCTGTGATGGCAATGGGAACGTTATAAAACTTGTTCAGTGCTGCTGCACCTTGCGCAGGAGAAATTTGCACCCCTAACAAGACCTTACGTTTCGAGCAGCGCAGTAGCAGAAGGATCGTAGCACAGAGCAGATCTCATTCGCAGCCTGGCCGTGTTTTGTGTTAGACGTTTGTCTATGTTAAGAGTAAGCAGAAAAAAAGCTGAACAAGACTGCCAGGAAATAGGAGAGGAGTCCCTGGCAGGCCCCTGACCCGTGGTCCTCGGCTCAGGCAGCCACACCACATTTGCTGTGTCTCGGGCCATCTGCCGAGGTGTGTTCGCAGCTGCTCAGGCTCCTCGCAGCCTGGGACAGCTGTGCCAGGGTGCTGCAGGCATCCTGGGGACACAGGGGCACTCCCCCAGCAGGGACCCTGCTCGTGCCACCAGTGCTCTGCTGCTCAGAAGGGTGGCTCGTGCTTATGGAGCAGCGTTTCCTCCTTTGCTTCATTCTGGCATGTTTCTGTTCATGTACGGACGCATGAAGCCCGTTAGACCTCTGTAGTAATTTTCCATGCCCTCATCCAGCTGAATGCTCATGTTTATCACGTACAGATGCTTGTACAAGGTCTTCTTCTGTACATGTTCATTCAGGAGCAAACTCTGTAACAAGAAATTCTATGACTCCATTGAATGTCTGATTCTTTCATTTAAAGAAAAATGACAAAATATATTTTTCTTTGGAAAGCCAACTTTTATCCCTTGTTGCCGCTCCATTATAACATAGAACTTCAACTTAGGTACAGATGATTCCCTTGTAATCTCTGATCATTTTGCATAAGTATTAGAAAACTGAAGCTGACCTTGAAGTGGTGACTGTATTTATAAGTGGAAAAAAGATTGCTTTTATAAAAGATTTGAAAAGATTTTTTTGTGGTGTTAGTGTTAAAAAACCCAACAAAATTACCCTACCAATGCTCCATAAAAATGCAAATAATGTTCTTTCAAGCCTTGTTAAAGGAATAAATTAATTTGAGCTATTAAAAAACATAACTGGAACAAAATATATAAAACATACCAGGTAAAAGGTAGGCGCTCTAAATGAAAAGCCAATTGATGCTTTATTACCTGTTTTGTTTGTTGTTTATATTTTAATTATGTTGCTCCCTAATAGACTATTGCTTTTGTAAGACCCATTTAATACATAAACAATCACGTCTCAAACCTTTAGCTGAGTAATTATATATATATATATATATATATATTAATTTTAGCTCTGGGGAAGTTTTAGGACTGCTCTTTGGCAAAGACTTTCTTTGTAATTGCTGGCTGGAAATGTTATTATGTCAACCCCAAAACAATAGAAAACTAAAGAAAAAAGGAAATGCTAGCTCTTCAGAAAAAAAAATTAATTGAGGTGAGCTTATATTAATTCTGTGTAATATAAATGGTAATAACTTTGTGTGAGTGGGAAGATACTGCAAAGGATGAATAGCAGAGTTGTAGTTTTGTATAACTTGAGCAGGGGAATGAACTTCAGGAGAACATTTGTAGGAGAGGTGCACACTAGAGTGTGCTAGTATTTAGCATCATTTTTATTATTCTGCTTTTAGGGAATAATCAGGAGGCTCTGAAGACTTCCCTATGCAGTGTGGGACCAAACTTTGAAATTTCTGCCCAGTTTTTGCTTTGTTATACTCACAGGATACATAGTTAATCTTTTAGACTTCATTGAAGTATTTCAAGTCTTGTTTATCAAATGTTTGTGGCATGATTTGTTTAAGATCCTTCTCTTTATTGGAGTGGTAGACTTTGGTAAATTTTAATAAAAATTAGATCAGCCTCAAAAATTTTAGTAGATTATTTTTTAATTCTAATATTTGTCCCCCAACTTGTCAGCTAAGCTTCAATTCTAGTGAGGATTGTGCTATCTAGTTTATATTGCCCACCCTATGAAAAGCATCATTTAGAAAAGCTGAGGGTTAAAATGCACTTGCTTCAGTGTTAAGAATATGGAGGTAAGGGTTCACTGTCCTTCTCTGCATCTCTGCACTCTTCTCTTTCATAATTTCATTTGTGAGCTTGCTCCCCTAGTCTGAAAACTTGCTTCAGGACCTAATTTATCTGTCTACGACTGCTACCTTTGAAGGCTGCACTGATCAGTTTTATAATACCAGAGGATGTTCTTAGCACCTCTGACAGAGTATTTGGCTTTGGGAAAACATCAGAACATCAGCCCAGGGTAAACAGGTATCCCACCTTATAGAACAGTTTGAACATGCTAATATTTTTTAGAACTTTTTTGTGGCAGCAAGTAATGTTTTTCACTATTGCTTTAGTTCCTGCTGTAGGTGGAAGACAGAAGATGTGGAACAAATGTACAGTGCAGGTCTACCTTTGGGGGAGATGCCTGGTGCAGGTCTGGCTTGGGGGACGGAGCCCTTCGTGGGGCAGCACGGTGAAGGGCTCAGTTCCTGCCTGGTCCATGGTGCATAGGGGTGACTAAAGAGTGGGAGGGAGTGCACAGAAGAGAAAGGAGGAAGAGAAGTGACCATAGAATATCCTGAGTTGGAAGGGACCCACGAGGATCGTTGAGTCCAACTCCTGACCCCACACAGGACCAGCCCCAAGGATCATCCCATGTACCCGAGAGCACTGTCCAACACTTCTTGCGCTCTGTCAGGCTTGGGGCCGTGACCACTGCCCGGGGGAGCCTGTTCCAGTGCCTGACCACCCTCTGGGTGAAGAACCTTTTCCTGATAGCCAACCTCAACCTCCCCTGGCACAGCTTCAGGCCATTCCCTCGGCTCCTGTCACTGTCACCACAGAGCAGAGATCAGGGCCTGCCCCTCCTCTTCCCCTCACGAGGAAATTGTGACTGCAGCGAGCTCTCCCCTCAGTCTCCTCCTCTCCAGGCTGAACAGACCAAGGGACCTCAGCCTCTCCTCACGTAGTCTTCCCTCTAGACGCTTCACCATTTTTGTTGCCCTCCTTTGGACACTCTCTAAAAGACTTCTCTTTTGTATTTTGGTGCCCCAAACTGCTCCCAGCAGTTGAGGTGAGGCCACCCCAGTGCAGAGCAGAGCCGGACAATCCCCTCCCTTGCCGGGCTGGCAGTGCTGGGCCTGATGTACCTCAGGACAGGGTTAGCCCTTCTGGCTGCCGGGGCACACTGAGATATGATTCTCATCGACAAGGTTGGGGAGGGAAGGGGTGGCACAAGAAAGGTGTGCACACATGTAAAAACCCCTTGAAGGGGAGAGCTCAGCATCATTAGATGATTAAGGAGGCAGAACCTCAAGCTCATACAGAACCCTGTACAATTGAGAGAAAAGGGCACAGCAGATCCTGCTGAGGGATGTTTAAAGAAATTTTAGGGATGGTTGGCTGACAGCAGTGGGAAGTAAAGGATCGGTGAAGAATCAGTGATTAGAGGGAGAATAGGAAATAGAGATCACATAACAGTCTGAACATTCTCTCTACAGGATGTTGGAGGGCATCCCTGTCAGGGAAAGGGCGGGCAGATGTTGCAGGGGACAATGGTGTGGAATCTCTGATGTGTGACAGATCTGGTCTGTGATGAAGCGTGTGGCTTCCTGTTTCTTTGTTGTGTTTCCCCTGTTATCTTATTTCATGCCTCCCTCCATATTGTCCAATAACTGCTCTGTCCTGCAGAGTTCACCTTGAGCATTTGGCTGCTGGTGGCTCACTTGCCTCTGTTCCTAGAAGATCCCATGCTCTTGTGCCGTTTTGTAAATTGTGCACTCCTGTCACAGGGCAGCACAGCAGAGACTGGCCCGGAAGGTCGGTGTTAAACAGTATTTCTGAAAAAACCATAGGTGGGCGAGGTAGCTGCACTATTTTCCTCTTTCTGTTTGGCCTCAGACAGTTGCTATCTAATTACTGAGCACCTTGTGCACTGAACCATACAACTGGCCTTTTCAGTGAGCTTGTAATTCAGTCACTGAATCACACTGACCCTCGTTTTTATCCCCTTTCTGATGTATTTATAAACTTGCTACCTGTGCCTGAGACAGCAAAAGTTATTCCATAATCTGGACTTCAAAGATGGTGAGAAAATTCAATTCTCAATGATTTTCTTGTGTTCTCTGCAAAAGAAAAGCTCATCTACAACTCTGTTTTGTTCTGCTGCATCACAATGGTATTGCGTAAGAACTGAGGGCCAAACCTGTTTAATAGTCTGATTTTAAACAGAGCTGAACTTTAAAATTTGCTATTTATGAGAAGATATGAGAAAATGTATAATGCAGGGAATGGTCCAGTGGAGCAGCACCTGTCAGCATTTAGCTTGCAGGTGTACGTGCCAGCTCTCCGTGTCATGCGCTGCGCGGTGTGAGATCCGTGAGCTCAGCTCTGGAGCTGCTAAACCCAGGAGCTCCAGATAAAATGCTTGGTTTCAGAACGCTGCTTTCCATCTAAATACGTGACATCTTGTCATTGTGGGTGCTACATAGAAGTGGTTTTCCCCTGTTGGGATTGTTCATTCCCAACTGCCCTTCTCTGGCTCATTGCCGGCCACTGATGAGCTTCATGGGCAGCTGGAAAGTTGTGTGCATTTGAAAGTCTTTTCCACCCACTTAGAAGCACAAATGTATGTATGTAAGTATTATAAAAACACCCAGTATTGTCAGCCTCACGCTTAGGGGTTTTTAGTAGCAGAGAAACGGGTTAGAACTAAGACTTGGAAGTTTTCTGGTCAATTGTGGAACATAGCATAAATATTCCTTCTCTTTCAGAAGATCTCACAAAATATCCTTAGGGTGAGGGAGGAATCCTCTAAAACTAGAAGACTGCTTCTATTAACAGATATTTTGTAAATGCAAAATTGCATCTTTGGAAAAATGTTAACAAATGTGTAGAAAATAGCTGCGAGTCCAAAATACTCCCCTGATTCATTAATTTATGATTATTGTTTTCCTTCTAACAGTGGTTTTCCCCATCATTTGTATTTCCTTCTCCATTCCCACTATTAGCCTGTGATTAAATTGATTGTACTTTTCTTTCTTGAGCTCTGACAACAAAAAAATTATCTCAACAAAGTATTCAGCAGTGCAAATTTGGACACTTCATTATTTTGTCAGTAGCAGTTGATCAGAAGGTATTGTTTGTTTTTTTTAAAAGAAAAATCAAGAACTTCAAATGTTTAAAAGTGCATGCACTCAAACATGAAATGCATAACAATACTGTACTAATGGCATCTGCTGTGGGTTGGACCCTTGAGGAGAAAAATGGGAGAAAGTAATTTACAATCCCACATCAGATGATGCTCTCTACCCGTTTGACAGCATCCATCCTTTCTCCTATAGGCATCTGCTACTCCCACCTGCAGTTTTGCCTCTTGGGGGGCAGGCCCAGCAGTCTGTTCTGGCCTGGGAGATACCCAGTGCTGTGTGTTTCTAGTTCAGGGGCCAGGAGCTGCCTGTGCTTAGCGCTCCTGAGGAAAACCTTGGTTTTCCTTGGCTGTCTTGAGCATCCCTACATGATATCTTTCTCTGTGTAAAGACATCCACTAAGGATGGTGCTGAGCAGTGATCCTTCTCCCTTCCTGGTTTTAATGGAGTCTCATTCATCTCCCGGAGACCTGAGAGCTTTCTGTAATACATTTTCAGACCTTTTGGAATAAATGTATGCCTCAGTCCACACTGCCAGCATGGCTGTTTGTCATGGGCTGGAGGGTGTCTGTCATGGGATGCAAGGAAAGGGTTTGTTGGTATCAGCTGTAAACTGTGGGGCTTGTAAGGGTGCTTTTTGTACCTTACAATGATAATTTGAGAATCTCTCTAGGGCAGGGAGTCAGAATATCCCCCACTGGCATTAAGGCCTAAGGGCACAAATTAGTTTGACTTTTCTATGAGCACAGAAGTGTGATGATGGTATCTATTTGCCCTTCTGATTTCTGGACGTAAAGTCAGGAGCAAAGGTGATACCAACATTTTTCAGTGCATTTCTGGGCTGCTGGTGGCTTCAAAGTGTTGGCATGACTGGCAGGAGGAGCTGCAGACTGCACAGGGACACGGGTTGGGCTGGGGAGTTGCTGCAGTAGCCACTGCCTGTGCTGGGGTTTGCAGGCTGGAAAAAAGTGCTTGCAAGGAAACTGAACTCCATCCATATAAAGCAACATCTAGGTCTTCATGGCCCTCTCTGGCTTTTGAATTTTTCATTTCCTTCATTTTTGTACCTCCTTTGACAGCTTTTTGTGGCAGAATTGAAGCATTTTCCATCTCAAGTTCTGCCATTTTCCTGTGGAATATATTGATCCCCATAAGAACATCTAGAGGCAGCTGTTTGGTAGTCAGGTGCAATAGCAATACCCAAAGAGCAGAGGGAGCAGTGGGTCCTGGCTCACATGAGGACATGACAGAGGCTGTGCTAGAACACACCAGAGGCTTGCAGGGATGAGCTGCTCACCAGTTCCTGGCAGCAAACGGGAGGATTACCTAATAGCAGGTGAGGTGCTGGGCTCTGAACACATCCACACAAATTTGGGGTTGTATGAAGAGGTTTGTGAGCATGGAGAGTCCGTAATAATCATCCCTGAGGGTGTCACCAGTTCCTTCCCTGGATCTGATAGGGTGCAGCAAAAGGAATGAAGTGTTTTAGCGTTATAATGAAATCTGAGTGATGCTGGATGTGACCTGCTCTCCCTACAGTAATTTTGCTGACAGAGATCTATCAAAACTTTTCTTTATAAAATATTCTGTAAAACATAATGGAAATAAGTAGAATGCCTTGAAGACATAAAATAGTTTTTTATTTCCAAGGTTTATACTATGAATCACTCCCTTGATTTGCTTCCCAGTAATCTGATTTATACCCATTTGTTGTTTACTTCTGTTTATGTATAATCTGTTGTCTGATCCTGGTTATCTTCTTTTAGGGCTAAGAGAGGATAATAAAGTTGGGATGCAAAACAACAAAAATGCTTAATTCTTCAAAGTCACCATTTTTTGGGCAATGCAACAGATATATTAAAATAATGCAATAAATTATGGCAGCCAAAATGTTTGTATTTCTTTGCTTTTCATTAAGCCATAAAAATCCCAATATTCTTAGTTTATTTAATAGTCTCCGTTAAAATAGAGATTTTCCCTGTGAAGCAGTACTGGATTCTCTAGAAATGAACCACTAATAATACTCTTTAAGTGATCAATTAATAATATTCACACTCTAAGACTTTTAAAAGCAGTTTTTCCTCACAGTTCTGGGTGGTATGTAGCTAGATAGATGAAGTTTATATAATTATTATGAAATGCCATTAACTGGAGCTGAACAAGTGAAATAAAAGGTTTGATTTTCTAGTAATTGTTTTAGCTTATAAGAGACGAAATTTTAAAACATACGTTGTGTAAGGAGATTTAAAAAATAATATATTCAACAAAACAGATCCTTTGGTCCCAACCAGGGTTTTCAAACTGGATTTTAAGCATTTTTTTTCAGTTTTTTTCCTGCAGTCAGACCTGGTACAAGGTGCTGAGGACCATTTGCTTGGCAAGTTATACTGTCTTGCCTTTGACTTCTGAAAGAACAATCAAATTAATCCTTTTAATGCAATACATTTTCCATGTATTCTCACAATTTTTGTTGGAAATTCTTAGTCCCGGGAGTTGTATACCTGGTTGTGTACATACCAAATATTTTCTGAGTGCCGTCTTTCTGCCTGTAGAATTTCTCCTTTTTTTTTAAGCTGGACAAACTGATTAAGCAAATCTTTGGCAGAACACTGGAAGAGTGCTCTGATGGCCTGCATGTGATTCATGGCACAGGACTGTCTGACTTCTTGCGCGATATTACTGTCAGGGTGTGGGTTTTTTAATGTTTTTGTGTTTTCAGGGGTTTTTTTAAGGATAAAACAGTTGAGAAAGGATTGTGGCAGGATGTAGAAAGGAGCTGAACCACGTAAGCCGTAATTAATAGGATTACAGGACATAAGAGGAACCCACAGACCTGTTCAGGGTCCTGACTGGGCCTCTGAGAATCCTTTTTCTTTACACTCACTTTGGTTCTTGCAGCAGAAGGCTTTCCCTTGCATGTAACATCAGACCTATGGGACAGGCAGCAGGTACAGCCTCTGAGAGACTTCACACAGGTGAGCTGAGGCACCTCCCTCTGCTCCGTGTGGCTGAGGCCCTTTAGGATGGAGAAGGATCCTTCCTCAATGATAGGTTCAGCAGAAAGCCTGAGCGATGAACTGGCCGTCATCTTGAATTATCTTCCCACTCTGGGAAGAGGCTGTGCTTTACCATTGTGGAAGAATACTGAGAGGGAAGTAAAAAGGGAAGGAGAAGGAAAAGTGAGAGGAGACATTTTGTATTAGCATTATCATTGGAGCTATAAAATTACTGAAGGTATTGAGGATTCTTTCATTTACAGTGCCTTTACAAATACTAAATTCACTTTAAATGGTGTGAGTATTCCCTCACTGAGCCTTTATATGCTGAGTTTCTGCCCAGAGCAGATTTTTATGATTGTTATAAGTCCTTAATAAAAAAGCTTCTGCAAGAAATGTCAGAGATTTAACTATAACATCATGAATAAAGTTGAGGAGGAAAGCGTGTTGAATAGAAAGCCAGTGCTGTGAAGCTTATGTTGTATGGAGTAATTCTCCCAAAATACCTACAGTAATAAAACAATTAAAAATCAGTGCCTCATAAAAGGGGGGGAGCCTGTGGTCTGCAGGACAGCTGGAAGATAGAGGTGTGTTTGTGCTACTGATACTCTGCTCAGCAGCCACATTGTTCATAAGCTTTAGCAACAGCCCTGTCCTGCTTAGGATTCAGTTCATGTTCCTCTGCCACATTCCGCAGCCATCGCATCACCTGCAGAGGCAGGAGCCTCAAGTAGTACCAGGATGGAGCAGCCCACTGACTGAGGTTCCATCTGTTTGCTGAAATGATTAAATGATGCTCACAGCCTACCAGTCATCTCCCCAAGAAGTATTGGCAGATTCCTGTCCCGTTCTGCCGGAAATTGTCATTGCAAACTAAGAAGAGATAAAAGTCTGGGATTTGGTGTATTCTTGCACTCTTTGGAACAAAGGATAAGTGAACATGCTCCTTATGTTCCAGAAGTGTAACAAGCAATGATTTTCTGTATAGGGATGGCATAAAAGCTTTTATTCAGATTCACTCACATAGTTGACCATTGCTAACTCTTTTTCATTATTAACACGGGATGACTACTATTGCAATTATTAATGCTGTGTCTGATTTGCTGAGTTCCACTTTATTGATTTCATTTTGATTGGAGTAAGACTGATTGCCACCTTGGAAAACAAAGTTGTCCTTGAATGACACTATTTAAGTATTACATTCCCCTAAACATTCATTAAGCCTCATGCTTTAATTAAACCTAAGTATTACCAGTAAGTGTTGAAGGTGCTAAAATAGAAGCAGCGGTAACTGGACATACCTAAGGTCCCTCTCACTAGAAAATGTCTAAATTGTTGTGGAAGAAAGCGAAAGCACCCAGAGAGGGTTTTGAGGGTTGGGATTTTTTTTTTTTTTTTGAGAGATCAGCTACAATAAAATATGACTTTTTTACCTGTCTTTCTTCTTGATGTTTCATGAAACACTTTTTATCACTTAAAGGGAAAATCTGTTATATATATGTATACATGGCTTTTGATGTTGTGTCCTTTTAATGACTCTGTGAAAGCTCATGACATTTTGGGCAAGGGAGAAATCCAGTTTGGTAGGCTCTTGTTCTAGAGCCATAAGGTCTAGGCTCTGTTTCTCTTAATTACCTGTTACATGATATTGGAAATATACTATTTTCTTTCTTGTATTTCCTCTCCTGCCCATTTTGCTGCAGCCTTAGGGGTTTTGTTTAATGGGAGTCTTGCTAAGTTTGCTTAAGTTTATTTATCGTTGTTTTCTTCCTTGCTGTTTTACAGGCCACTGCATTTGTTTTGCATGATATCTGTGTTAACTTCTCTAATAGTTTTGGCATGTCCCACATAACTCTGTCAGTCACTGCAATGCCACTTCTCACTCATCAGTGAAGATCCACTTCCCTTGGCTCTGCCACACTGCTGTCAGCCAGCATTCTGCTCATGTGCAGAAAGAGCTAAAAATACCTTATTTTTTGCGTGCAGAACTTTTTAATCTGTAGATCTAGAGTCATTTAACAGTTCCCATCTCTGTCTCTCAGTGTCATTACAGCAATGCAGAGAAGACAGGCTGACTTCCCAGGGTCACACAGCCAAATTAACAGCAGAATAAAATGCTGGAAGCAATCACATGGCTTGACCTGCTTATGGAAATGTCTGTGTACAGGCAGGTACCTTAATGTTTTACACAGCTCGTGTTCCCTAGGATGAACAAGACTCCTTAATAAGAATGCATTTCCTTCTATCTTTGCACGTATATCATAATAGTAAAGTATTTTGCTAATATTTTCTGCATGACGCATCTGTGCCTACTTAAGAATTTATCCATTCTGCAGCAAAATAGCTGCTGTTGAATCAGCAGTTTCCTAATACGATGTAATAATAAAGAATGTAAGAGATTTTGGCAAAAGAATTTGCTTAGTGTATGCTGTTTTATGATTAGAGGTGGCACTTGGGCTTTCAGGTGAAATGCTTGAAGAATTTAGATAATAAAATACTGTACTTTGTGCACTTTTGCCTCCTAAAAAGTGACATGTACTTGTTAGAAATAAATAGAGAACTTAAACATCTACGAATTTGCTTTGGTCCAGTGAACACTGGAAAAATAGGGAGAGTGTGACTGTTGCCTTTTGTTACTTATCATTGCTCACTCAGGTGAGCAGACTCAAACATTGCACTTCTGGTGTTTAATTTACCAGTGGTGGTATCTGTAGAAAGTGTAACAATATCCATAATGAGACAGCCATAATCAGAATTTGATAAAGTTTATTAATGGCTTATCAGGACTTTGGAAGGCTCAGCACACATGTACTCTTCCTGTGCTTTATCTCACTTAATGAAATTTGAAAACAGCCTAAGCTGAGGTGTTTTCCGTGACTCATTAGCTCCTCAGAGCTTTGTCAGGAAGGCATTGGTTGGATAAATCAACAACATGTAATGTTTAAAAAAATGGAGATTTAGTTTTCGTTGTATGACTGCAGTAAGGGATGGGTGCAGAATCAGTGCCATGGCTGCAGAGGCAATCCATGTTTATAGAAGTGTCCCTGGGTAATGGCAATTACTGTGGGTA
Source organism: Falcunculus frontatus (assembly GCA_013398115.1). NCBI lineage: Eukaryota > Metazoa > Chordata > Aves > Passeriformes > Falcunculus > Falcunculus frontatus. Next base: position 1,877,813 of record VZRV01007869.1, on the reverse strand, counting down.
AGCTAAAGGACTGTATTTTTTCCCATGATTTCAAGCTGTGGAAAACAAAATGCCGTGTATTATTTTGTGGTAATAATTGAGACTGAATGATTTCTAAACCACTGTTTAAATCTGGCTCTTAAAGGACCTCAGCAGACATAGCTTAGCATAACTGAAAACAGTTATGGTGGTAATAGGTAAAATCTCATCTAATTTATGACAATTTCTATTGCTAGAATTCCTGTGCATAGAGAAAAGATCAAATTAATTAAGGCTTTGAGTCAGTATTGTCTTGTGTTACCTTCTTGGGCTCTGCTGGATGAGAGTGTTTCTAATGGGAATACCCAATTCCCAGAGAGTGAGCATGGCCTTTGAATAGCACAGGCTGTGAAATTTCTGGGGAGAATGGATAGAGTGGATTTGGGTTTGGATCACATGGACCTGATCAGTTCTAATATTTTGTTTTTAGATGAAATCCCAATGCAGACTGGGCCTGCTCTCTCATGCTGACACACCTACATTTCTGGGAGATTTAATTTCTCTAGTATATTTGGGTCATTTTGAACACATAACATAGTCTCTCCACTTTGACCTGGGAGCAGGCTGTGGCTTGTTCCTACTGTGGAGTGGAAAGCACTGTAGATGATCCCAAGGGACACTGCAATTGCACCCCCCAAGTGGGATTATTCTCATGTTACTGAGTTTGTGTTTCCATCTGTATTAGCTTGAGCTCCCTGCTCTGCTGTCCACTGTCCAGCACAGCCTCACCCCGTATTCCCTGTTTGCAAGGCAGAACTCTCAGTATTAAAACATGTCATTCACTCAGTGTTGAAACACATCACAGAAACTTCCCCGTGATTTTCATCTACTACAGAAAATCAATTCAGTCAATTTGCTCTAGTACGAGGCTTCCTTATTTTGTTTCCCCTAATGCCTGTCCTTCCTGAGCAGTTACTGGCCAGAGCTGCTGGCAGTTTTAACATTGCAGAGTGCCCCTTGCTCCCCACAGCCACTGCTGGCTGCTCTGCATTGTAAATTCATCCTTCTTAGGAAACTGGATTAGCCAATACTGCCCAGAGAGCAGTCCAATGCTGGTTTTGTCAGGAAAGGTTCATTTCTCAGGGCAGTGGGCTTCCATTGTGGGTACTATGCCTCCCTGGTGCCCAGTGCTGCCCCACCACACAGATGCCCAAATCCCAAGCAACCCAGCTTGTGACTTCTCTAAAACAATGCTGTTTCCTTCATGGCACCATTCAATATCATCTGTCGATATTGCCCCACCTGAAAGTCTTTTTCTCCGCAAGTGTTTTTTCAGATGTTTGTTACTCTTTTATGGATCACTCCTCCCCTTCCTTTTCCACTGACACTGGTGTCTACAGAGTTGTTCTCTCACATGTTCCCAGTCCTGTCTCTGGCTGCAGTTGTGCAGTTTTTCTTCCCTTCCTAAATGAGTTATCCCAGTGGTGCCACCACCATTGCTGGCAGGCTCAGTCTTGGCCAGAGGTGAGTCTGTGCATTGAACCTGCAATGAAGAACAGATATCCACCTGATCTGGATGCTCCACTGACAGCTTAGCATATCTGCAGCCAGTCTTGAGAGGAGTTTCAAGACAGATGATTTTGATTATTAAACCAGTAGGAAGAGGTTGAATCAGTAATTTTGAAGCATTAATATTAGCTACAGCAACCAAAAATCAAATCAAAATTGCTCCCTGCCTTTTAGACTTCTAGCTTTTTATTTCAAAGTGCCATACTTCTCTAAAATCGTGCTTTGAGAGTGAAACTTGACATTAAATCTGACCAAGTGCATTGACTTTTCAAGAGCAAATCGAGTCCAGCCTCAGTAGCTCTGCACAGGTCTGTGGATGGCACAGAACACAGGTGCTTCCCCCGATGGAGAAAGAGGAGCCAGAGCAGCAGCCTTCGTCCACATCTTGAAACAATAGATTTCATCTATTTTCAGATATGTTGCCTCACATCTGAAATTGTGTCTTTCCTAATCACGTAACCCAGATTCCATTTCAAAATGGGGTAAACTTAAATTTTTAAAATAACTTTTACAGTGTCAGTGTGCCCTTGCAGAAATAACATTTTTCATGAACCTAAAGTATTATAATGAAGTGGAATACGAAAAGCATCTCTTCCTTTTTAGGTGGATAGTGTGACTTACATGAGAAAGTGTGGGCAAGGGAACCTAATAATTTTTAACTGACCATTAAAGTTGGAACATTTCATTACAGTAGCATCTTCTCATGGAAAATATTTTTAGCGGGGACTGACCAGTTTAACACTTGTATAACCCAACAAAATGGAACGTTAAGATTTTCTTATGTGAGTTAATACTTCCTAGAATAAATAAAACTTAAATTTTATTTAAAGGAATTGCTCAATTTCATGCTTTAAAAAGTTTTTAAGCTATCTTTTCATAATACTCTGTAAATCATAAAATGTTGTCAGTTAAAAGTATTGCTGAAGAAAAACCTACATTACTTCTCCAGAACTAGAAGAATCTAAACTAAGGAAACAAAATTGTATTGTTTGTATTGAATTTCATTAATCATAACTCAAGTCTTGCATACACAGTTTGAGTAGAACCTCCTAGTTAGGTAACATTTGGAGAAGGTTTCAAGGATATTGGACAGGCTTGACTGAACAAGAGTGAATGAAATCAACTTGACCATTGGAATTTGCTAGGGATGGATTCCACTTGTAAACCCTGATGTGTATTTCTTTGGGATAGCTGGAGTAGCTGCCTCTCTCTTTGAGCTCTTGATGAGCTCTCACCAGATCGGACATGCAACTTCACCAGTGTCAGAGGGAAGATCCAGCTTCTGATCTGCCACCAAATTCCCCAAAGCTGTGTCCCCTCCATCACACTTGTGTGGTGTAATGAAACTGATGTCAGCTGGGCTATGCTGTTAGGGATGTGCTCCCTCTCATTACTGATGGCCTTGAACCTGGCTTGCTTATCGTTCTATAATCTTTTGGGAATTGCTGGGTTTGGGTATTTGGGGGATTCTCTTTTTCTGCTCTCCCATTACTGTTAAATTAATGATAAATAATTCTGACAAGAATGGAAGAAAATTAGTCTCTTCTTCCATTCCCTATTCTCCTTTCATCTGAAGTAAAACCGAAATTTTCCATGCTTTGATGATTGTGACTAAATGGATTTTCTGCAAACTCGTAAACCAAATTTTACCTATAAGCAACATAAGTAACCAAGCAAAGAGAAGTACAGCATGAATTCTGTCTGGGGACTATTATAAGCTTTAAGACATAGGCTTTTTCTGATGAAAATCACTTCTAGAGTTAGCCTAATGCTTTGATTAACTTTGAGGAGTTCAGTAAAATTAGATGGTTTTGTCTGGGTTTGGTTGCTAAATGCTTTCACCTTTAATATAGCTTTTTGCATATTACTTCTGTTAAACATTTGTGTGTATACTTACGTCTTAGAAAAAAAAAAAGAAAATATTAACACTTAGCTTGTTAATAATACGAATTCAGGTGCTCATAATGTGCATTTAGCACCGCTCAGAGAATGTAAAAAGGCTGGTGTCCTGTGGAGATAGTTCTGAAAAGAAGACAGGAGGAAAGATTCTGTGATATTGTCAGCTTTGAGTGCTTTCCTCTGCCTTCTTCCACACTGAGCTGAAGTGCTTTCCTGGACATGCTTTGCTGTTGTGCCTTCATCCCCCCCTGCACTATCTTGAAAGGCACTGAGAGAGTGGTTCAATGTAGTGCTGCTGTTCACAAATAACAATTGATCCAACCTTCCTTTTTATGGCTCTGATTGGTGCAAATACATAATCTTTAACATGCTACTTACATAAATTCTTGGTGCACAAGGCCAATCTCTACACCTGATGGTTAACGGGACTGTCTGTATAGTTCACCAGTGCTTATTAACTAAATAAATATTTTATATATGAGATGATTCTATAGTAATTTAGAAAACCTCTCTTTTCCTTACTAGACTGGGCTTGTAGAATTATTTGTGTTCACTTACATGAACTGCAGACTGTTGAATTTGAAATGCAATTTAGTTTTCTGCCCTGAGACTTTCCGCAGCTTTGTGTTCGGTAGATAGAAGGAAAGGTAACAGGGAAAGCGTTTGAAGAGTGAGAGATAGGAGGCTATAAAACAAAAAGTTAAGACTATTTGGCTGAAAAGTAAATTATGGTGGCCCTGCCAGGAACGGTGGAAAAAACTGTAGTGACTGTCCAAGGCAGAATTAAGAAACCTCCACAGTCTTTCCTATCTAATTTTCATAATGCTTCTAGGTTTTGGGTGTTTGAAGATTCAGAGGGTTGGTTTGAGGTGGTTAAAAGACTTTACATGCCAACCATCTTTAATTAACATGGGTTAGTCAATTTATTAATTGTAATTTACTCTGTAACAATGGAAACGTTGGAAAATTAGTGGGACTAAGAATGGTGTTTAGTAAGGTAATGAAACCATTCACTAAGAGTCTTAATTAAGCACCAGACTGTGTGCACTGCCCTTTAGGAGCAAGTCTTTTCAACTTCATTCTTCAAAAGAGGTAATTGCATCTTTCCCAGGGCTGCTGCAATACTGTAGCAAAGGGCCAAAATCATTAATCACAATAATGCAGCATAAGTGATTCCAAGCTTGTGTTTTTATGATCTGTGCTCAGCTCACTAAATATGACCCTTCCACTTCACTTGTTCCTGTGTTTGTACATTAACATATCTACACGTTAATTTAGACTTTCTAACTTCCATGTGCCCAGGTCTGTGTGTACCAGGGATGGCACTGAGCCATTCTCCAGAGCTCTCTCCATATCAATGTATTTATCGGCACCCAGGAAGTTAATTAGCTGTTAAACTCATGTTGTGTGTTTCTGCTCCAGTAGAAAATGTTCCTGTGTATTCCACAAAGCTAAGTTGATGCTGAGAATAAATAGCTGCAGTCAATCACTTGTTCTGAAGCTGAAAGATTAGGCTTTGAAATCTCAGTTAATGTTACGTTATCCAAAGAGTGGCTGGTCGAACACGCAGAGCATTACTCATAGCTCTAATATTCGGTCCAAAGTTTGGAACATTTGCGGCTAATTTGTTTCCAGACAAATATTTGTACTGTTTTTCCAGAAACAGAAAATGAAGTTCTGAACACCCAAAGAGAAGCTTGTAGACATTTTTCCCAATAACTTGTTTATGATTATCCATATCGGAAAATATATTAAAAATGTTAATTAAACAGCCTGTTGAATCTAAGCACATGAGCAAATGCAATTTGAGTGTTGTACAGATTCCCTCCCTGCAATGTGTTTATGAAAGTCTGAAATGAAGTTGCAGTGTATTTTTACTGTTATGGCTTCCTCTAATGTCATCTTTTCTTCGTTCACATCTGCTGCTCAACTTTCAATATTGATTAAATGGCAACACTCTCCTTGCTGTAATCAAATTATTTAGCAAGTCCTGCTAAAATGCATGAAAGATAATTAAAATAAAAAGATAGACCATTTTTTAAAAATAAAAATGAATAAATGAATAATCAAATAGCTAATGGCATGGTTTTGTGTGAACACTATTTATCTGTGCATAAGTGTGGAACAGAACTTGCAAAATTGCAGTCTAGTATTCTGTATGCATTTTTAAATAAGTGTGAAGAAGAATATTCTATGTAACTCCTCAAAGAAATGCAGATATATTATTTCTTTGTATAATTTTCATGCTCATGGATAGCCATTGACTCTAAGCAGATCGTAACCTCTGGTTCAGAAAGCATTGTCTCCCTTTTATAAAGCAAACTGAAGCAGAATTTAAATCATTTTTCCTGATGTTTTATATGAATTTGCTTGTACTGGTGGAATTATGTAAATTCATTACTGCCGTTAGATGTAAAAAATGGATTTCTCTGTTCAAGGCTAAATAGAGCAGCATTTTTATCTTTACGTACTTGAACTTTATCATGCTGGTGAATTGCTCTCTAATAATGCAATCTTTTTTTCCCCCCTCCTAGCCAGCTTTGTTCCATTACCTCATCTTATTGCATATATGAAGGTGTTTTGTGCCAGAATATCAATGTAATGTTGAAATGTAAGCACGTGCAGATCTACGTTCAGGTCAAAGAACTATTCCCATAGGACAAAAACAAGCAAAGGAGAAATTTTAACTGTATGGCAAAAACCCCTTTACCGCAGAGATCTATTAGGTTGTGAAAGAGTCATCTTAGGGAAATATTATAAACCAATTCACCCGAGACTTTTATAACTGGAATTGACAAAACACTAGAAAAAGGTCTGTAGAGTGAAACTTGTGCAGTGCAGAGCACTAGCTGAAATGGGAAAATAGAGCTTTTCAATCTTGAAATTCAATGATTTTGGGATAGTGAGATGAATCACATCCGTGGTGTGTATACTTCTGATTTCACATGTTATCAACACTGTCTGAAAATGGACCCATTTAGACACTGCATATCTCACTTGCTTTTCCCGTTATCCCTCGATAGCTGTCTTGAAAGCAATGGTTTGGATAATGGTAGCCTACTCCATTTGCAGCATGTGATGGTGCATTAATGAAAGTATCCTTGAAACAGTCCTGGTATCAATAGACTTGTGGGGCTTTTTGTTTGGGTGGTTTTTACTTTTTACAGTACCAGTAAGCTGCCTGTTGCAGTTCTCTTTCTTGAACTCTAGTTTTATGTCCAAGTAGGAAAACCTGTTCATTTTTGACAGCTGGAATGACTCAATCTTGAGGAACAACAGATTTTTTTGTAGTGTTTCCCTTACAATTCCAAGTTGCACCATTAGCTTGTTGATATTCCCTAGCAGTCTTTTTCCAGCAGAATTTTCTGTATTCGTTTCATCTTTAGGAAAACATGAGAACTCAGCTATTGACACAAAAGAATTTTTTTTCTTAATGAGTTTTAAAAATTACTCAAGTTATTTCTGTGGTGTTAGGTGTTGGCTTTTTGTTTGGTTGAGTTTTTTCAAAAAGGGAAGAAACTGAGATTGCTCAGAAACTCCCAGTTTCAGCTCTCCAGAGCCACTGAAGCAGTGATCAAAAGTCATTGCTATTGGCAGGCATTTGACAGGCTTGCTGCTAAATTTACACAAAAATTTTAGGAAGAGGTTGTAGAAGTTGTGAAGTTTCCTTAATCTAAGGTTTGAGATATAAATCCTGTTAAAGCATTTGAGGCAAACTGGATGTGTAATATAAATATAATTTGGTTTAAAAGCCTTTAAAATGAGTGTCCTGAAAGGTGCTATGGTAAGTTGTGCTTTAGTCTTTAATGAAAACCTAATTTAGAACATTTTTGTGCTGGTGCTATTTTAGTACAAAAGCCATGGAATTTTGCCTTAAGTTAAAAATGACAAAAAAAGGACTCATTTGCCTATTTGCTCTACTTATATTTTCTTTTGATCCCTATAGACTTTTCTTGTGCAGAACTTTCATTTGCTGTACTTGGTTTTATCTGATTGAGATATGGGGTCAAGTTCTGATACTACAAATCCAGAAATAGTACTAAAGCCCAAGATAATTTTATTCTGCTGATACTTGGATAACTTAGTAAACTTGCAACCTGAAAGTGCTTCTCAGTTAAAAGTCAGTGGGATTTCAACTGGTAGACATGCTGATTGAATCAGAACTGAATGGATGGTGGCTAAATTCCCAATGTGTTACTCTGAGACGTACACCTTCATCTTGGAAAAGCAGATGTTTTCAGAATCAGGCATGTTTTATGTACTGGATTAGAAATTAAACCAGGGCTGAAGTTTGGATTTTTGTTCCTACCTGACAATGGAAATCTCCCATGATGCTGGGAAATTTTCTGCTTAAGATCATGGAAATTGCATGTGAATGCAGCCTGGGAAACAATGTTTTTCTGCTGTGGTTGTGCAGTGAAGCAGGATTGAATTTAATATTTGGGGACACTTTTCAAAACCTGGAGAGGTTTTGAAGAAAGCTCACTTTGGTATGTTAGCATGTCTTTGTTAAAACTTTAAGTTTTAACAAACTTAAAACTTTGTTAAAACTTCCCAAGAGGATGTAACCAGGAATAATCTCTTAAGTTAAGGTAGTTTTCCCTCTCCCAAACATGCTTTGGAAAATTTTCACTTTTTATTAGCTAACAGAATTTAAATGAGGACTTGAAGTTCACTGTAAAAAATCCATAATTCGTACAAACAAAAATTCCCGTGAAGACTCAGAGTTCAGGCAAAAGTTTCCAGAGAACCTCAATGCTGATAATTTTCAATGCTGGAAAGACAAAACAGTGTTTTTGTAACTGAATTGTTATTTGGTGTCTCCTGAAACTACAATGTCTGTACTTCATGTGAATGGCTGAGAGCTCTTGCTACCACTGTACCAACTTTTGTGTGCTCAAATCCCTCTTTAATGTTCTGCAGTAACTTTCATTCTTTATGTTATTCGCAAGTTTTGTCTGAGGTGATTCTTGGCTCACAGCAGCAAAATCCTGAATTGTATTGTACATCACTTGTTTTGTTTACTTTTTGGGTGCTCGTCACAGGGAAATACTCTCTCAAGCCAGTATGTTGTAGGTACCGTTTCTCAAATGTCACTGCATAATACTGTGAATTAGCTCATCAATTAGTGACTAATTATAACATGTAATTTGGTACATGCATTCAGGTAGCAAAGAGTATTTCTAAAAATATTCTTTCCTTTCCTGAATGCTGTGCTGAACTAATTGTGCCTTGCGAGCGTCGTGTTTAATGGGAAATGATTTGTGAAAAGGCTGTGCTCCCATTGTCAGATTAGTGGTTTCCATGGAGGGGGGTGTGCACACATGCAAGTAGTGACAATTTGTAATTTCATATTGATCTTTTTACCATCAGGGACTCTAAATCTTACAGTTATAATGCAAAATTGATGGCTTTGAAAATTAGGCTGTCAGATATAAATGTTTCAAATATTGCCCTTGCCTCAATCACACCCAGAACATTTGTCCAGAAGATTTTAAAATTAGAAGATTTTTCTGCTGTTAAAATGCTTATACAGTTCCACAGAAGTTAAGACTACTTGGCTCTACCAAAGTAGTGAAACAGAGTGATACCTTTTAGATTTCTTTATAGTTTGTCACTATTTGTGTTAAAGCACCTTGATGAATAATGTAGTTGATACAAAACTTGTGGAAATTGAAAGCTTTCAGATTTACTTAATCAGTTACATACTGCCCTGTCAGATACCAGTAACTTTTGAGAATGAGAATCCTGTTGATGAAAAGTAGAATATTTGTAGATTTGGACAGCAGAACTAATACTGCACTGGCAGCACTCTGCATCTGTTCCCAGCCTCTGAAAGCAGCAGTTTAAAATGTGCCATCTGTAATCACCAACTGCTTAAAAAGAGGACAGTGATTGTTTGCTATCAGCTGTTAGTGTGGATCAAGACATTTAAAAGATCTTGTGAGCCAAGCTGGGTGACATTTCCTCAAGTAATACTCTATTTATTGGGAATGTGCTGTAGGTACCAACTGCATCCTGCACTATGTCCTGTCTCTCCCACAGTGTAAATTCAGTAACATGTAATATTTTCTTTGTTTTCAATGACCTGAGATACTGCTGAAATAATTAATGCTCATTCTCGTTTTTTTTTTTTCTGTTTCTGGTCACCTTCCCCTGCATTTATTGCTGGTTTGTTCTCCTGATGGAGAGAATACTACTCAAGGCACTTCTGCCACCTATGCTTGTTTAACCTTTTTGATTGTTGAGTAGGAATTCTGTCTTTGAACAGATCTGCTGCTGGTAGTGTTAAATTGCCATAGTTCTTACATGGTTGGGAAACAGGCCAAAACCATTTTTCTGTAACAACAAATAAGGCTGATAATGTGAAAACAGTGTGGTGCTTAACTGGAAGTTTCTTTAGAGGCTTAAATTTCCATCTTCTGTAATCAAGGAAGGTCTCCTGAGCTTTTTGGTGACAGAAGTTTGTGAACATCAGTTCTATGAGACATCAAAGCTCAGCAGCTAAAGGTATGTTTAGGTCTCCAAGTCACCTTCGTGATTTCAGCACTGAGTATTTCATTTCTGCAGAATAAACAAATGTGAAAAATCTGTAGCTTCCCACTGGGGTATACAATAGCTTTCTCCAATAAACTGTTTTAATTTCCTGCATTTTAATGAAAGTACATTCTGTGATGGGGATTTTAAAAATTAGCAGACTGTTAAATTGTTGGTGCAGTTGCAACAGTGGTGGGAAATTACCCTTTTGGCTTAACAGAGGCAGGATACCTTTTAAATTCCACTGCTATGTAGAAGAGTGTATCTTCGAAAATGTCATTATGTGCAAGTATTTTGGAATGTGATGCATGCATGGCCTGTCTGTGTCAAAATGTATGTGGATCTTGCTGCCAATGGTTTGGGGTTTTTTTTCCATAATTTTAATTGCTACAGGAATTCCTAATAGCTTAAAGAAAGAAATAAGCTGAAAGCTGAAGAAGTACATGACAGGGAGGCTGAAGTAGAAGGAATTTATCAGGAAAGACTTTAAAGACATCAACATTTTCATGGTTTCTATTATAAATCTACAAAAATATCTCACATGTAGGAAAATTTGACTCACACCTAGAGATTTATATCACAGAAATAGTAGGGCTTAAAAATAAATACATAAAAATTGTTTATGATCGAAAGTAATGTCTACAGCTATTTGGCTGATGCATGATAGCACAGTGTATCTATGGGAAGTACCTTTTCCCATTGATTAATTCCAATTATAGAGAACACAACTGTGCACCTAAATGGATTGCCTTGGTTGAATTTTAAAGTGTAGCACAGTAATGCCTGCAGCATGGCAGTCAGTAATAGATGCAGTATATATATGTAAATAAAGTTGGATTTATACACCAAGAGATAAACAAAGGGAAAGAGTTATGCTGTAAAGAAATAAAGGAAATTATAAAAATAATTTTGAAAGGAACTCCAGAGTAATATATGAAGCTTTTAAATGACTGGAAGTCTGGAAAAACAGTTTTGATAGTAAATTTTCTGGACTCTTCATTGGGAGCCTGAGCAGCATAATGCAGTGGTGTGATTGCCTGTCTCTTCATTTTGTAACCCTTCGTTTGCTTTAGGGTTTCTTGGGGGGAGTGGGGATTATTAATAGCAGAAAAGTCCTGGAGAAAATCAACATTGTTGTAAATATCTAGTGAAGGGTGGTTTGCAGTGACTGCTGAGGGAACATGCATCAGATGAAAAAGTATATATTAAAAATCTGGCATGTTCCACCTGGCTATTTTTAACACACTGCAGAAAATGTGGCTGATTCCCCTATCTGCTCACACTTTTCTCTTTAAACACTGGCTGTCGTAGCCCTGGCACATGCACCACATTTTTAATAGGTTGTGTCTTTTTCACTCTATGCCTCCTCTTATTACTCCATTATGGAGATTATAAATATATGAAATTGATCTCAAAATAGAATTACCCAGTCCTATTAACTTGCTGACTAAGAGGGGTGTGTAAGGTGGTTTATTTTCATGTTGTAATTTTGAATTTGATCCCATATTAATAGGTGCGGGGGTTTTTTAGTTTGTATTGTTTGGGACTGGTTGGCTGATTGTTTTGGGTCTGGTTTCTTTGGGATTTTTTTTTGTTGTTGTTGTGTCATATGAGACTACTTCTGGCTTGGAACCCTTTCTGGTGAAAAATATTGACAACCACAGAAGTAAACTCATTCGACTTGTTTTGCCTTTTCATTTTGGAGAAAATATTCCCATTTTTTTAGACTCACTTGGAGACCTAGTCTTAGCTGAGGGGCAGTATTTTGGTTTGTTTCTGGTATTTGTTTGGTTGTTTTTTTTGGTTGTTGTTTGTTTGTTTGTTTTTTCCACTGAAGTGTTTTGGCAAATCATTTATGCAAGAGGCATTTGGAAAAGTAACAACCATGGTTATAAAGAAAAGTTTTGTGGAGTCTGTTTATTATGGGTTGTGGAAAATAGAAATTGTTTGCGTGTGTTATGAGTAATAAGTTCAAATGCCGTGTGTTAGCTGTTTGTATTTAGACAAAAACATCTCTGATAGCTTCATTCATTATCATATGTGGAATAAAAATAATATCTGTGCTTTTTTCAATTCCATCTCAATATTTATAAAGCTCAAAGCAGTTGTTTTTTTCCAGGCTGACTTTTGAAATAAATGGTAGCATGAGAACTGTTTCTCCTTAGGTAGACTTGGCTCTTTTTGTTTTACTAATTAGCTGCTATTGATTAGTGCAGCATACTGAAAATATATAATGTGTCAAAATCTGAGCAAGCCTCATTTATCTAAACAAATGTTGCTATTTCTTTAGTTTTCATCCAGATTCAGTTTCACTCGAGAAACATTATTACCTGGCTTTAGTTGTGATAGAGGTTTCAAAGCATGTGAAACAAACTCATTAATGGCGACGGGATGGACTTTTCTGCTGGCTTTAACAAGATTTAGTTCAGGTACAGAATATACTGAAACTACAGAAAAATATCTCATTATACCAAGATACTGAACTAGGTTGTGACCTGATTGCGTTTTGAGGCTGTAGAAGTGCTGCTCTGCCTGGAATGGAGCAGTACTGCAGCAGGGAGGCTGATTCCAAGGCAGGGAGCCTTTCCTTGTCCGAGGGCTGTGGGCAGGGAAGAGCAGTGGCTCCACGCCAGCCTGCATCAGGCAGAGTAGCCCCTTTGTGGCTATTAATATATAGGCCACTTAGAGCTACTCTTAGAATTGGAGCTTTAAAATTAGATTTTATCTTTAAATGACCAGTAATACCATAATAATAGTAACAAAATCTCTGCAGTGTTTCTTTTGCCCTCTATTTTTCTCCATTATTCACCAGTAGAGAGTTAAAAGCTTTGCTCACTAAAAAGAGTGCTTGGTAACTTCTTTGTATGGGATGAATTTTTTACAGTCAAAAAGAATTTACAGTAGCAGTGTTCTGAGTTGATTATTGACCACTGCTCTTCACTGGGGAAGGCAGGATCCATAAAAAAGAACCTGTATAATACTTGTGATGTTATAAAATACTTTTTAAATGAGCATAATCTATAAAAGAGTATGGAGCATGAGAAGTTATTGTGTGTGTCAGCAATTCTTTAAAGTTATTTGAAGGAAAAAATTATACAGCCACCAGCCAAAGTAAGCAGGGACCCCTATCAGATTAATTTGTATCAGCAACTCAGAAATATTTAGTTATTCTAGAAGATCTGACTTGAAGTCCACCATGTTCTGGTGGGTAATGCTGCTTGAAACAGAATAAGGTATTATGTACTTTTATTCTCTTTTAATTCAAATTTAATTAGACAATGATGTTTTAAAGCAATGAAGATTGAAGTAAGCATGCAGTGGAATTAGGATGGTTATGTTTAAGTGGAGTCACTGTTCTGATTTCAGATCTGTGTCAGGCTGCACATGACAAAACTGCAAGCTCAAAACCAATTATGTTGAAGTCAAAGAAAAGGGGGAATCCTGTCAGTAACGGGACTTCTGAGACAAGAAGTCCAAGTGGGGGAGTGTGATGGCCTTCACTGACTGGGCCTAAAAATGAATGGGGAAAGCAGAATCTTTCCTTTCACAGCCTCATGTATTCCCTGGTCAAAGCTGTGACTGCAGTACTTGTGTTCTGGGGACAGCGACCTGAACAAATGAGAAAACCCAAATGAAAACAATCATTTGTGGTGTGTCCCCATCCCCTCACACACCTGTAACACCTACTGTAGATGTAATTCCCACCTACACACAGATCCCCTTGGAAGGATCCTCTTTATCCAGGTACTCTCCAGGAAAATAGCTGTGGGCAGTGGGCTTATGAGTTGTCCTCTGTGGCCCCACTTTCTCCAGACATGGTGGAGCTGAAGGCTGAGGATGAAGCTGACTGCTGCACTTCAAGATCCTTTGAGCAGTCTCATGGGGTTTCTGGATGCAAAGATCATAACCTCCCATATCTTTGTATTTTCCTAAAGATTTAAGGCTAAGAAACAATCTATAAAATGACAAATTATGATGATAGTCTGGAGATTCTTAGGGTAACAGTGACTCTTAAAACATTATTTTTCCTGCAGCTGCATATTTTCTAACAGTCAACCTGCTGATTGGGGAGACATACCTGCCATCACATATTTGTATCAGAAGCTTAAAGAAAAGTATCTTTTGTCAAAGTTATAAGTGAAAAACAATTATGAAATCCTTGTTTTCCAGGGGTGCAAAACCAGCGAGTTAATCTTTCAGTATGTGTGGCAGGCAGCTTAAAAATATTCATATCTTGAATTCAAGTACTCATCAGAAAGAAGTATCTTTTTAGTTGCTCAGTTAGTTCTTGTTGTAAATGACTCAGAACAAGTGATATATTCCAACAAATGCTTTAGTTATGTGTATGTTTCCCCATTGTGCAGTGTGTGTTATTGTTAATTGAATATTGCCTCAACATCTTGATTGATTCTCCTTACTCTTTAAACCCATTTGAAGAATTATTTGATAGCATTTTGAATTTTTTGAAAATAGCTAAGTTCAACATAACTCCAGTGTGTGGCAGGGGGAAAAAAAAAATCTAAGTGTTGCATGGTAGAAAAAAGGGAAATGTTGTCTGGGACTATGGGAAGACACTGATCTAGGGTGCATTTCTCTTCTGGGAGGCAGAAACTCCTGAGACCACTTCATTTCTGTGAAGAAAAGAAATCCACATGGATTTCAGGAGGAGCAGGTCAACAGTCCTGGTCAGACATGTTTCTGTCAGCAGAGAGTGTGAATGAAAGCTCTGGGACTCCTGGTGCAGAGACAAGAGCTGAGGAAAATGGGCTTGGTAAATTAGGAGGAAATAAAAAAAAAAACCTGATGAAGAGAGTCAGGGTAATTTCTATGTTACTAAGGTAAATATAATTTTTTCTTTTGAAATGTTTCTTCATATTTCTTTGCAGATGCTGCTACCAACACCATCTTATTGCTCAAGTTCATTTGTTGTATAAAATTTCTTTAGCAGCTCTGTGCTGGGCAACTTGTATGAGGGATTATTGAGTGAGTTTCAGCTTTTAGGAGAGAGCCTGATTTATCCCTTTTCTTTTAGAAATCCTATAGTTTGATGGCAATGTTAACTTTTCATTGTGCACGTTGTTTTCTGGTACATCTTTATTCTTAGCTCTGGGAGAATGAATGCATAAATAAAAATCCACTGTTCCTCTGCTGCTCTGCTGCCATTTTAATCCCTATTTATCTTACTCCAGGATGCCAGAGAGGAAATTTAATGTTGAGTATTGGTTCAATAAATGTCAGGGAGGGTAGGCAGTTTATATCCTCTTTTGCAATAAACATTTAGTTCCCCTGACAAAGACAGCATTAGAATATCAGGGGGGAAGAGCTGGTCTAGTGGCCTCTGCTGCTTTCAGCAGCTGAAAATGTGGAGTGGTACTGGTGACCAAGCACACGAACCCTACTCTCCAGCAGTGCTAGATATGCTGTTAGACATTCTGATGCTTTCCTGATAAAAGCAAATGTTTCTTGTTTAAGAAGTTGAACTACATGAGACTTGGTGTTGGAAAATGTCTGCAGTTTTCCTCTCATCTGTAACTATTTTGTAGGCATAAACTTTTCATGGACGTGGTCTCTTTGCACATGTTATTTTTTGTATGCTTTGGTTGCATTAAAATAAAAGACAATTGCATCTCTTACCACTCAGTGAATGGCATGAGACTTATTAAGCTAAACTTTCTTGTATTAAAATGCAAGGTGGGTGTTAGGAAAAGGCAGAAATACACAATTAGAATATAACATCATACAAATTATCTACACGTTGTTACCATGTCAGGTGAGTTAAGATGACAGGTTAAAGAACTTACTATGCAATTATTTGTTTTATGCATAGTTAATATGTGTCTTGTGTATTTTACAGTGCAGAAAATAAGACAAGATGGAAATGAAGGGATTTTTTCTAAAATTAAGTGTTTTTCAGAAGTAGTGAAGTTAAATCTCTTGAGTACAAGATAATTACCATACCTACTGTGTTAGTCCTTTCCTTCTTAGTTACTCCAAAGTCTCCTTCATCTGGAGACTTTGGAGTAACTAAGCTTAATTTCTAAGAGAGCTTCTAAGGTGATGAAATGGTATCAGAACATCATTGATAGTTAGAAAAATGGAAAAATAATAGATTTATAACATTTTTTAGAATCAACTAAAATAATTTTTAAAAATCAACTATTATACATAAATATAAAATGCCTGATGTCTAATATTATATCATAGGTGTTTTATATTCATTATTTGTACAGTTTCCTGTACATATCATATACTGATACATTGGTTTGTTCTTTGCCCATACCTGATATCCTTACCAGTGAGCTTTTCAAATACATGTAATTAAAAATTCTCCTCAGTCTTGAAACCTGTTATTTATCATCTTCATATATCCCCATGACTAATATAGTTAAGAGATTTTCCATTTCTTTCAGAGCTTTTCTTACAACATTTCTGATTTTGCTTTAAGCTTATGTTTAAAAACAGGAGAAAAATTCAAATGAAGCCTTCAATTTGAATTAAGGATAGAATTAGAAACACACACTTCGAGAGAGACTTAGAGACAGACTTTCATCGCTAAGTGTGGTGAATCTTTTGTGCGAAAGTTCTTCTGAGCACACGAATGCCTGCTGCAGAGAAAAGGTGCAAGAGAAGATGAGAGGAATGATGTGACCAGGCATTGACACACAGTCAAGTACAGCCATGGCAATGGCTGGGGATTCCTTCTCAGGCTCTGTTAAGCAGGGTCTGGCAGACTTATGCAGCCAAACTGGTTCCAGGACCTGGATTTAGCTGGGGCAGGAATGGTGCATCAGAATCGTCCTGAGCAGATGCAAAATTTTGAAGTGAGGAGAAGCATGAAGGCTGCAGAGTGTGCCTGCTGAGCCTCCTGGGCTGCCCCACGGCCAGAGTCAGGCTGCAGCAGGGCTGTTCCTGCAGACTGTGGGGTCTGTCTTCTCTCTCTGGGGTGCTCTGTATTCGTGGGGTGTTCTTGGATTCAACCCTGAGCTTCCAGCCACCAGCAGCCACATCCTGGAAGTAGCGATGCTGTTAAATATCATGTAAGCATGTCATTCAGGCTGTCAAGAGCACGGAGGCCAAGCGTGATCATTTCTTTTCCCCTTCCCCTCTCCCAGTTAAAGAGCTTGTTACATCTTTCTGATAGTTTAATCATTGAAAATTGTGGCCGTGAATCTTGACGAGATGCAAATGAGGGCTGCCATCTGTTGATCAGTGCTCGCGCTCCCCGGGCTCAGCGCTGAGTGGAGAGCTGGTGCTGGGTGTGCTTGTTCTGCTTCCCTGCACATGGGAGCAGCCACACAGGGAGTCTGATTCAGAGACTTGGAATGGGTGCTCCTCTCTTCACCCTCACAATGAGTTTATTTCAAGCAGCAGAAGGACAAGTTTCCTTACAGTCACTACAGGACAGCGAGGGGATGGGATCCAGCCAGCATGGGTTTAGGAAAGGCAGGTCCTGCCTGGCCAACCTGACCTCCTTTCATGAAGCTTCATTGATGAGGGAAAGGCTGTGAGTGCTGTCTACCTGGACTTCAGTAAAGCCATTGGCACTGTTTCCCACAACATTCTCCTGGAGAAACTGGCTCCTCGTGGCTCAAACAGGTGACTCTGGTGGGTGAAAAGCTGTGTGGATGGTGGAGATAGCAGTTGTGAATGTGCCTCCTCCAGGCTTGGAGGCAGATCTTTTGATTTCTACTCATTCTTTGGAGGTGAGTTACACACTTTAACGTGCTTTGTGTGGAGAAGTGGTTTGGGTTTTTTTTAAACTACAGGCTGATAACATCATTTGGCTCTGTCTGGTTCTTGAATTGTGAATAATCATTTCCTATCACCTGTTCCAGGCTGTTTAAAATTTTAGAGCGGTTATCCTACATCCCCTCAGTCATCTCTTTTTCCGGCTGAAAAGCTGCATTCTATTTAGCCTCTTCTCATGAGGAGGAGTCAATTGACTGACACGGCTGACTTCTTTCAACTTTCTTCGCTGAAAAGTTATCCTCCTGGAACCATTTTAGCTCATTAGAAATTTAGAAAGTATCATGTTGTATTTGAAATTATTTAAACTATTGTACTCTACTAACAAAAAGGTTGCCGAAATGCTACACAATCCTAAATTGCTGCTTTCCCCTTTCCTCTCTCCCCGAAGAAATCCCCAAACCCAAAGACAGCCCTGTGTATAGTAATTCAAATGGAAGTGTTATGTACAGTAATTCACTGTGAGGATGTTTATTGTATCCAGTCTGTTCCTTCTTTCTGACAGATTCATGTAACACTTACTGACATTTAGCAGAAGTTGGTGCTGCAGGTTGAAGCAGAATAGAACCCCCAATTTCATAGTAAATTGTTTAGGGATGAAGCAAAGTTAATGTTTTCTATAATTTACCAGAATAGGACCACTAAAACATCAATTATCTATTATGTGATGGTAAGATAATTGATGTTTTAGTGGTTCTATTCTGGTCCAATCCCAGGCTCAGAACAGGCTTGACTTTGAAGCCAGCTCTGCGCTTGAAAGATGGATCAGTTTTCTTGTGACACTGGCACACTGCTGTCTTTTATTCTGGGTGGTATTTGCCTTTTTTTTCTGATTTTGATGTTTAAAAAAGAAAGCGCTCAAATAATTTTTTACAGTCTGTGGGTTTTGAATTGCATTTATAAACATCAGTGCACAATGAGCTACTTTAGATTTAATTGTTATCTACTTTTAAACTTTATGTATACTTCTTATTTCAATACTTGGACTACTCAGCTCCATTAGTTTAACTCTTGAGAGCAGCAACACAGTTGTCGTATATCTGAGCTTATAGATGCTCTCAGGATCTACTTTATGAGTATTCTCAATGACCTTTCAGGTAGATTCATTTCTGCTCTGCTTTTACTGTCTGCCTCTGAGAGGATTTTTGGACAACTTTTAAGGCATAGTAACCACATAGCTCCTGTTTTCTGCATTTTGTTCTGGTAATAAAGTAAGGAAAGGAAAACCCAGCTGTACTGTTCTTCCTGACCTAAAGAGCCAAAAGGTTTTACTCTCCTTTTCTGTTATGATGGGCTGGCTCAAAGTCTTTTGCCATGCTCAGTTACAGCTGATCACCTGCAGAAGCTGATTTCTTGTTTCTCCAGCAGAATTGGTTTTGAAGCTTTCAGCAGGACAAACCTGCTGTGTCTGCTACCATGTATTTTGGATTTGGTGTGTCCCTTTGTGACCCCCCCCGGCAATTTGGGTTTTTTTTGACACCAGTAAGATACTGATGCCTATCCTTGGTCTTAAAATCAAGAACCAAACACGGTTAGAAGGGAAAAAGGGGTTTTACCTCGGTATTTATTTTAAGGATCCTTGGTGCACCCCGTCCAGGTGGAACAAGTTGGAATGCACATCAAAAAAATGCACACCCAATAGTTGGGGTATAGTCCTTACCAATTAGCATATCTATCAAAGATTCCCCAATGGGAGGCTGAGTGAATCCCCCTCCCTGAGGAACCTTCCCCCCCTGGACAGGCCTATCTCAGTTTACAAAATGTGTTCCAGAGAAGACCTTGGTGTCTGAGGCTTCTGAGATGTTTGGTCTCCTGGTTTAACAGATTATTGGGTCCATGCTAGTTATCAAACCTAAGGACTTAAAATATGTGGGCTAAAAAGCACTTAAGAATGCATAAAAGCTACATAAAAGAGTATATAAAAAGAGGTATATAACAAAGCAAAAAATCATCATGGCATCAATACCAAGTCACGTGGTTTCCTGTCTGGGCTAAGAACTGAGAAGAAGGAATTAACTTTATTATCATCTTTTGGTTTTTTGGAAGCTGGATTTTCACAGCATCCCATGTGGGAAAAGTCCCTAGGCCCACATTTCCCACGGTAGACACGGGGTCCAAAGTGTAGATTCTACTGGTAAAAGATTCATTCTCTGAGGTCTGAGTTGTTCTTTGCTACTGCTCTTCAGTTAAAATAAATACAGTTCTGTTACAGTGTAGAATATGACCAACTATAATATAATCTAAATTGCTAATTGGAAAAACATTAAATTGAGCATGGTTTCTGGTTAATAATTTTTATGCTCTGGTCTCGCATAGCTCCTAAGTGTCTTGTAAAACAGGATTTCTACGCAGAATGGCTGTTATTTGTGTTCATTTTGAAGCCGAAATTCTGCTAATACTAAATGCACGTGGTTAATAATGGTTTATAAAGATGCCAGAACCCTGGTGTCAAAAAGACCAGCTGTATTTGAAACACTTAGACTAAATGCTACTTAGGAGCTTATATAACCTACTTTTTCTTTTTCTCCTATTTTGATAAATTGGCTTTGCTGTCAGTTAAGCAGTGAAAACTTGGACAAGGGAGTTTCTTGAATTCATTAACTTAAAAAATGGTATTTTAAAGAGAATTAAAGTTAGTTTATAGAACAGAAGTCCCCTGCAAAACAACAGATGCAAATGACAAAGCATCAAAGATTTTAGTGTGGGTTTTTCTTTCCATATGTACTGGGGAAGTGAATCTCTCTAATATATATCCAGACTGATGAAACAGACATTACAGCTATTTTGCCCTGAAGTTTGAGAGATTATTTTCCCCTCAGCATACAATAAATAAACAGTGAATTTATGACAGTGGACTTAAGGTGATGTAAAAGTTGAACTTAACAAGCATCTTGAAGTTTGGCTGTTTATCTAGATGTCTTTGGTTTGTTTTCCTTGGAGGAATATCAATATTTTCCTTTGACTAAAATATAGTGTTCAAATCCATCATCCTGGCATTGTTCCCCTTTTAGCCTTCCACCTAAACTTAGCTGTTTACCTAAAAAAACTTATATTGCTCTACCTAAGGTAGTTTCGTTCTGCATACATCTCATCTTATCTTTTGTCAATTGACTCTTTCACTCCTAATTTGTGCCATGAATGGTGATGTGCTGGCACTTCTCTGGTGCTGCAGAGACAGTTGGTTGTTCAGTTTTTAAGTCTGTGTTGCACAAAATTGACAACATCCAGAGATTTTGGTTATGCAACATTTACACAAAATATTCAGCCAAGCACAATGCCAGTTGTTTGAAGGGATTATTTTTAATGACACAGAGGTAGGATATGACCTGCCACCATCACAGTGCTGAGGAATAAGCAGGCTTCTTTTCCTTCACTGTGATGTTATTCTCCAGGCAGTGGTGTTCCTGTAAATGCAGGATGTACTTTTTGACTAATAGAACTGGAGACCATCATAATAACTAATAACATGTCAGCATGTGGCTGACAGTGTATGCTTTGGATGGCTCAAATGTTTCGAAAAAACCCAAGATGAATAGAAATATTTTGTGCTCTTTTTTCCCCCCTTTTTTTTTTCCTTTTTAATTTTAAATTGAACAGTTTGTTTTAAAACAAATCAATATCCCTGAATTCTTTGCCATCCAGCACAACATTAGAGAAAACCAAACAGAACATAAACATGCCTAATATGATTCATTTTCTTTGCCAGATACAGGAAGAAGATACAAGTTAAACTAACAGTATTTCATAGAATTGCATTTATTTCTTCACAGTGTGACTTTTAAATGTCACCATTCTTCTAAATTCAGTTGAAATCAAAGAATCAAATTTACTTTTTCATTATTATTTTTGCATTAGGCTGTGAGAATTTACAGCTTGTTTATTCTCTTGTTCCCCTCAATTCTTCAGTCTCTGAATTACATTATAGCTGTTGATTCTGTAATGTTCCAGGCAGACACATTTTCTTTGCGTGCCACAAACAATGCATTTTCTGTATTTCTCCTTGTTCTTGCTTTAATTACCAGGAAAATTTCCATGAAATGGAATTCTATTTTATAAGAATTTAACCCACTTGTGCTACTGAATCCCAATATAGTAAGAGCACAAATGTCAAGGGGATGAGTAGCAGGAGGAGATGAAATCTTATGGAGAAAGCACTCCATTTAAAATAAACCTAAATATATGTCTGAGAGATTTGTAAATTATCTGCATAGGTGAAATATTGTACTCCCATATCTAAAAAGTTTTCACTTCCCTTCAGGAGTGTTCACAACATGGAGTTTTTGTTCTCTTTTATTAACACACTTTATGAGAAAACAGAATGTTCAGAAAATAGTTCTTGCAATATTAGAAAGAACCCATTAATTCTTATCTTTATTTGTTGAGTATGTAATTTCCACAGAAAATTATTTTTATTAAAATTGATATGAGCTCTGAGCATATTTATACCTCCCATTACTTCTAAGGCTGCAAGTCATCATTGCATTTTGACTCTGGAGGATAAAAATGGAGAAAAGGAAATTCTCTGGCTAACGAACGTGTGAAAATGTGTGCAGTTTTTATGTCTCTTTGTGATTTACATCTTTGTCTTTCAGCATTGTCCATAAGAAACTCTAAATTCTGTCTGTCGTGTTTGTTTTCTATACTGGGCTACCAGTGTGAGGGTGTTCTTACACCAGTTTAACACTGGCAGTTTTGGCTGATGGACAAATATCTTTTGGTTGACTTGAAACCACGCTTCTGTGTAATGGTTGGGAAGGCAGTGGATAAGAAGAGTTTATGCAGAGTCTCAGAAAGCCTTGACATGTTTTTTAGAAAACTCATTGTTGTCAGGAGTTGAGAGAAAAATGATATTTATATAACATGAGCACCTGCTTAGGCTTTGGGCATAATGTAGACTTATAAAAGACTTAAGTAGTAGTGATGGGGATGTGTTGCTTTTGTTCACTTAAATAAAAACTTGCAGCTTGTTAGAAATCAACAATAAGAGTATTTTACTGAGCCAGAGCTTTGCTCTCTAATTTTTTGGTTTGGGTATTTTTTTCTGTCTTTTGTTTTGTTTTTTGTTTTTTTTTTTTTTTTTTTTTAAATTACATTTATTACTATACTCTGTTTTTCCCTTTCTCATTTTTCCCTTTGTATATCCAACTTGTAAGAATACAAAAATGTTGGAAGTTTTTTCCAGAAAACTCTAAAGCAGTAGGTATAAACAAATGCTAAGGTCGGAGATGTTACTCTTTGAAGGGCTGGCTGTGTTACAATTCAGGCTGGCAATGACAAGGGGTGCAGTGTTCCAGTTACGATCACTTGTTGCTATGGCTCTCCCATTGCTCTCATCCGCTGGCATCCCCTCTGTTGCTTGTGGCAGACTCTCAGCTGCCTTGTGAGACCTAACTTCCCATTGCTCAGGGTGACTTAAAAGTTGTCCTGGCCTGGTATTTTGCAAGAATCCAAGTTGCTTAAACAGCACAGAGCAACTGTTATTTGTCCTTTTAAACCAGGAGATTTTGCACAGTGGGAGAGGCCTAGAAACAAACAGCACAGAATGGAGTAGTGCTGAAGAACTCTGTAGTCTCTGCGTAAATCATCTCCCAAAAAAATAATTCTGTGCACACACTCCTCACACTCCACCTTCCCTCAGAGTTCCTAATTGCTCTCAATGTCCTAAAGTTCACTGCCTGACAGAGATTCCTGCCTCTTCAGTGAGGAAGTAGGGGACAGAGACAGCAAATGGCTCGGGTGAAATGGATCACGTAAAGCACAGCTGTAGTTTATGGATTTGGGCTGCCTTTTCAATCCCAGACCAGCATTTGTTCCCAGCACAAAGAGGCTTGTGGTCACTATAAACAGGATTTTTACAGACTGCCATATGCTGTGGAGTTCTCCTTGCACTGAAGTGCTCAGCATCTTCAGCACTGAGTACATTTATAAAATTGTTAATGTGTGCAGAGACTCTTGCGCTGCTTATGTTCCCTCCGAGAAGTGGTAGACAGAAATATTGCTATTTCTATTTTTAGAGTACTTTTGGTGAGCTTACACTAAAAAAGGTCACCTACATATTCCTGTGGTGCCTTGTGCCAGGGAATAGGGTCTCTAGGCACTGCCATGAAAACAAATAGTATTTCCTAATTATAACAGAAACCAAGGATTGTTGGAGGAGGAGTATGAGTCACAAGTCTCCAAAGTACAGTAGATGTTATTTAACATTTCCTTTGCAAAAGCACTTAGAAACATTTATAAGATTGTGCTCTTCACTAGAATAGACATTTTGCAGGATTTGAGTGAATGACTGTCCTATTTCACTTCAATAATCTCAATGAAAAAAAGAAAAGAAAGCAGTCTACACCTCTGCACAATAAAGGTCCATTATATTTTCATTTATCAGGGACATATTTGCATCCTTTTTGTAGCCATTTTCTTTCCTGGATGTGTTTTAACCATATTAGGATGTTTTTCAGTGGTAGCTGTGAGGATGTGGTGCAGCTGACAGGTTTGTCCATGTTTCAGATGATGTGCTAGCCGGGGCGTCAGCCCAGGCAGCTTTTTAATAATCTCTTTTTATCTGTAGCTGCAATATTAGACAAATAGTATTGAAGAATGATTCCTGTTCTAGCAGGAACTAGCTTCTTCCATTTCCTCCTAAAACTGCTAGATCCCTGCAGTGCCATTTTTTTTTCTCTCTGTGCTTTTTAACTTGCTAAGCTTATGTTCATTGTTTGTGTTTGTAACATGCTCAATCTGGACTCATATCTCGCTACTCTGAAATTACTCGGAGTTGTTTAATCATAAAAGAATTTCAAGTTAGTGTGGGTTGGGGTAGGCAAAGAATTAATAGGTGGTGGTGGTGTTGATCTTTATTCTCTGGAGATCCAATTCATGCCGATTTTTTCCATGATGCTATTCCTGACAGTGTGGATTTCTCCATTTCAAATATTGTCGCTGAGAGTCGAGTGAAGATGTGTGTTCTCAGACACACATTTGATTGTTGCCTCACTCCCCTTGCAGTCCAGTAAGGACTGTGTAACTATAAACATTCCATACCACAGGTACACAAATAGGTGATGTGCAGAGTAAAGAATCCCCTTTCCAAAAAAGCTGCTTTTAATTTTTTTTTCCTGTTTTCAGAAATCAGAATTGTCTTACTGTGAACTGTACCTGTTTTTAGGGTGAGCTCAGGAGATGATCTGTCTTTTTATTTGGGGATGTGAAGTATTGCAATGATGAGCAAGAAATGAAACCTCCTCTGCCAGAACAGGAAATGCCTCTTCATCAGAAGCTTTATCACTACTGATAATGCAGTGCTTTAATCTCTCCAGATTTAATAAGAATATATATCCTTTTTTCTTGTTATTTGTTCTGCTCTTGTGGGAGTTGGTAGTTATGACTTTTGTGATCAGTGTAAATCACACCCTCACTGCGTAGTTAAAATGAATTATATCCAATGAGAACAGCAGTGCAATGAAATGATCCCCACCCATCTAATAGTGCCTGCATTTGTACCCAGAGCATTATCTACTTTGGACTGTGACTGGACAAACTTTTGGCTGGACTTAAAAGTCTTCTGAAGAAGTGGTACAATGCGAATTCTGGTACTTCAGACTTTTTCTTACCAGAGGATTGGCCTCTGGCTACTCACAACTCACATAAAGTGCTCGTCACAGGATTTGGGGTAGGCCAGACAACCTGAGTGTCTGTCTGTCCTTGTCACAAATGAGGCCTTGGGGACCTGAATGAATCCTCTGCTTGGGACAAAACTCTCGTGGTATGTGTGTCCTGGGGAGAAGGGGATCCCTGGCTTGCATCTGTGTGTCTGTATTTGCATGATTGCTGCGTTCATCCCACACTTTGTTCACAATAATGCACTTGGCACTGACACAGAAGTTTTCAACAAAACATCTCAAGGCATTAAAAAAACTTTCAAGAGCAACCTGCTAGGGATTAACAGCACTGTGTGCAGCACTAGAGGTGTAGGGCAATATTCTGATGTTAACTTTTTCATCAAGCTGTGTCATTAAAGCTGAAAATCATTGTCAGGGTCTTTTTTTGAAGGATGTCATGCTGGAAAAATAATCAAACAAGTTGTTTTAACATTTGCTAAATCAAGCCTCTTATTTAAAATCAGTTGTTACATTTTTAGAAAAATAATATTTTTACAAACTTCAGAAAGGACGGAGGGGAAAGTTGATATTAAATTTTCATGTGAGATAATAAAGTAATTTAATCAAGGCTCTGGGATATGCATAGCACCAAGGAAGTTAATTTAAGGCCATATGGGGTAGGAATACAACGTACTCCCAACAAAAGCTTTGCTCCCAACATCTGTAATTTCTCTTTATTATTTTAATCTTTCAGTAGCCCTCTCATAACTAAAATTATTATTCATTTGTATATATCATTCATAGATTTGAGAAAGAGCTAATTCGTTGTGATTTAAAAGTAATGTCTGGAATATGTATTTTGCAAACAGAAATGTTTTATTTATTGTTTTATAGTAAAAAAAAAAAATCGTTTTCTGATCTGGTGGTTAAGCAGAAAGAAACTACAAATTCAGGCCTATGCAGTTTGTTGCATGTGATGCACAGTAAAAGTCCTCTTAAAAATTACTCAGTGAATAATGTCGAATCCCTTCACTTATTTCAT
Source organism: Falcunculus frontatus (assembly GCA_013398115.1). Classification (NCBI taxonomy): domain Eukaryota; kingdom Metazoa; phylum Chordata; class Aves; order Passeriformes; genus Falcunculus; species Falcunculus frontatus. The sequence continues at coordinate 1,851,467 of VZRV01007869.1, read as the reverse complement.
ATTTGCTGCAGTGAAGTAGTAAAGCATTAAGACCTATCATTCAACTATGTGAAGGATAATTTTAGATAAATATAACTTTTTGAACATTTGGTGGGAAATATGGGTAGTAAAATTTTGCTGGCAGTTATATATCAGTAGGAATCTTTGCTTGCAAGAATTTGTTAAATATCTTGACTACTAATAAAGGCCCTTCAGCAGGAAAAGCAGTAAATTTGAACCTCCAGCATAGGAAAGGAAAGCTTAGCTTAATGCTAAAGAGCACCTCTCCTGTTTCTGCTGGTGCCCTATGTGACCTCTGTAGAACAAGTTATCCTTTTTAAATATACCTGATGTTTATAAGCATGAAAGCATCCTAAGACTCAGTAAAGGGGAAAGAATCTTTGCCTTTCTCTTCTGTTGTATCCTCATGCTTTTTACTCTTCTTGCTTTCTCTTACTTTTCCCAGCTCTTGTTTTGGCTCTCGTATCTTTGAGCAAAGAAATCTGAAATACATTCAGAACCTCCTAAATACTTGTGATCACTGTTTTTATGTAATGTGGATGCTTTTGGTCCACAGGGACACAAAATATAGTTCTGCCTGTTCTGGAATTAGCAAAGCCTTGTCAGGAAAGGAAAACTGCCAATGTTGGTAGTGTTTGAGTTTCCTCTGTTGTTGGAATGAAGCCACTAATCCATCACAGGAAGGAAAAGATGATATCAAAGTAAATAAATTTTGTAAGGTACATTAAAAAGCCGTAGCTTCAACTTTAGTCATGAAGCTGTGTAAATTTTTCTGAGTTTCACATTTCAGGTGCAATAAAAGTGCTAATAATAATTCTAAATCTGTATATGCTAATAGATACAACAAAATCTTTCTTCCTGTCACTGACAAACAAGGGATTTTGTTTCTTGCTAGGCAAAATGTGACTTTTTCTCTTTGGAAGATCTATGTTTTTAGAGGTTTGGTTTCATTTCCTACATGCTTGGGGCAGAATTTGTGCTAACCCTTGGGAAGGGAAATGTTTCACAGCAGTTTAAATCCTCATTTGAAGAAACAAATTAAGAGATCTAGTCATTTTTTGTCGTGTGAGGCCTCTTGCAGTTCTCAGGTTACAAAGTGGTGTTGGATGGTGAAATTTTATCCCTGGAAATTATTAAAGCGTGAGCACCAACAAAATGTAAGGTAAAACTCAAAGAACAAACACTTACTTGCCTATCAGCAGTTACTTGAGGCTTCTGAAAGGAGACCCAGCAGGTTGAGAACACCTTATGAGGAGTTTAAAAATTGTGCATTATGTAATACTTGCATTAAGGAGTTGTATAGGAGTAATGATCTACAGAGTAATACAGAGGAAATTCTGGTAAGCTTTTCCCCAAAAGAGACACTGACTTTTACTATAGAGCCAACAGTAGTGAAACCTGTTCTTTCCTTTCTCCGGAATCATTGATGATATGATATTGCAGTTTTCAGCCATAAATATGGGTCAAAAAACTGTAACTTTTTAATCTTGCAATTTGTTTTTTTTTCCTGGAAGTTCTTACAGCTTAATGAGGTAGCAGCACTGAAAATTCTAATCTGGCAAGAGATGCTAAATAAACAAATACCCAAGTGACAAGGAGAAAATGAAAAAGAGGACATTTAAACCAACTAAATTTTGGCTTAACTCTTTGAAGCCTTTAGTAAAACCTTTTTTTTTCATAAAGAAAAGAAAATTAATAGTAATTTGTGCCAAAGTGAATGACTGGAATACCACTGCAGAAAGAACAAGGCTACAGGGGTGAAATACTGACCCATTTCAGGTTTTCTGTGGAGGTTGTAGTGTAGCTGTTTAAAATGTTGTGGCCTGGCCTGGTCTTATTGTCTGGTTGTTATGTCTTCAGTAACCAAATTTTTATTTTCAGCCTTTTGAATTAATAATGATATGAATTTGCAATTTATATCAAGTCCAAAAATTTGTTATAGAGGACTTCTGTTGATTTGTCATTACATCAGTTCATCAATAGATGAAACTCAGTACAAGGTATTTTTCAAATGCTTTTCTCACAGTATCTAATGGATACTGGCAGCCAGGGGGGCCAGCCCTGTCCTGGAGGGCATCAGGCATCACCAGCCAGGCAAGGGAGGGGATTGTCCCACTCTGCTCTGCACTGGGGCGGCCTCACCTCGAGTCCTGGGGGCACTTTGGGGCACCACAATTTAAGAAGGATATAAAGGCATTAAAGAGTGTTCAAAGGATGCCATGAGATGGTGAAGGTCCTTGAGGGGAAGCCGTGTGAGGAGCAGCTGAGGTCCCTTGGTCTGTTCAGCCTGGAGAGGAGGAGACTGAGGGGAGAGCTCACTGCAGTCACAATTTCCTTGTGAGGGGAAGAGGAGGGGCAGGCCCTGATCTCTGCTCTGTGGTGACAGTGACAGGAGCCGAGGGAATGGCCTGAAGCTGTGCCAGGGGAGGTTGAGGTTGGATCTCAGGAGAAGGTTCTTCACCCAGAGGGTGGTCAGGCACTGGAACAGGCTCAGTGGTCACAGCTCCAAGGCTGGCTGAGTTCAAGAAGCATTTGGACAGTGCTCTCAGGCACAGGGTGTGATGTGGTCCTTGGGGCTGTCCTCTGCAGGGCCAGGAGCTGGACTGGAATGATTCCTGTGGGTCCCTTCCGACTGAGGATATTCCATGATTCTCTGATAATTATTCTGATGTCTTCCCTCTTGTCTAATGCTGTACAAATGCCAGTATTATGCTATGGCTAAGCTCAGCACAAATAGAGATGGGAAAGGAATAGGAGGGATTTATTTCACTTTCCAAAGCCCTGTTGCAAGCTGCTTGGTGGACTTTTACTGTTATTTTAATTTATACATTTTTTGTATAAGTTAAGTATAACCTAAGTCAAAGTAAGAACTGTACTGAAGCACCACCTCCAACCATTTTAGAGTCTATCTCTCTGCATAAAATACAGGCATTGTTGGTCATTTCAAAATAAAAGAGTGTTTCAGAGAAAAGAAAATGCTTTGATGTTTTTTAGATGCAGTGTTTTGACTACTCTCTCATTTCAAAAGAACATTTTGTCAAAAGGAGAAAAGCGGCAACATTTTAGGACACAAACAAATCTCTTCGTTTGAATGACTTTTGTCAGTTGACCTAAAATTGAATTTTTCATTATTTTTAAAAGTTGTTGTCAGAAAAACTTCTCTTAAGAAAATACCGTTTCAATTAGTTGAAACTGTTTTATGCATTTTAAACTTGTCTGCCAGAAGACCAAACAAAAACCCCGCTGTTATTAACTGAGCTGTAAGCAAAGGAATTTAATCATAGAAGTTATAGCAGCATGTAACTTTCCTTGCATATAAGGCATATCTGTTCATGTATAAAAAACTGATTGTGCACCAATCACAAAAAAGTGTGTTTTCATGAAAGAACAAAATATTTTCAGGTGTCTCATAAGTAAAATATTTGATGCCCCTAATCACATATAATGTAACCTCCTGTCTTCCTCAGCAAAATCTTTTCTGAAAAGAAAGGTGATCTTTAATTACTAGGAAGGAAGAATCCTACTGTTACATTATACTAGGGATAAATGGGGGAGCTTTTCTTTTTCTTTTGCAATTAGTCTTGAAATAAAAGAGTTTTGAACACAAATAAAGAAGCAGAACCTGAGTTTTCATATGAAAGATTTATTACTCATTAAAATTTCCTCTGTAACAGTCTTCTGGAGTGGAAACATCAATATATTTAATTGGTGTATTAGCCATTTTTTTATTTCATTTTATTATTTTAGATGTTAAAAATATGTCACATGGTCCAAGTTGCTCTCAAAATTTTAGCATAGATGTTATGAAATCCTCAAATATTTACTTTCTTGCTGGCAGGAAGAGATACTGCACAAGCTGTTAATGGTATTAGAGAAATTGTGCTGTCATAGAGCATCTCAAATCCAGTTTTGCAAGATGGTATTTTCTTTTGAGGCTTACATGGCATTGTATTACCTGGTAGACTTTAAATGTTAATAACACCATTATCTATGTATATGATTCACTTTTATTTGTTCTGTAATAGGATTTAAAAAAATAGCACTCTAATCCAAGTAGAGCTTTGTGGAGGCATCTGTTTGGAAATCCTTCTGCCTTTACAGAGGTGGTCAAGAAGAGGAGAGAAACTGCAGAATGGCTACAAAGTGAAAGGGAGGGACATGTCTTGAAGGACACAAAAAGAAATAAAGTTTCACAGCTTTCTTCATAAATCTTCTTGTGTTACGCCTTTGAGTGGAATTTTAATGTTGAAGCCTTTTTTAAGGCTCCTTATCTTTAGCCTTTTAACACTAAAATTTTTGTTCCTTAGTTTGGATTAGTATATATTTTGCATGATTCATAACAGTATGATTTATTTCTTTTCCATGAGACTGTTTCATTTTTAATACCTGTTTAACGTTATGTTCTTAAGTGGATGTATTTTAAGTTAGCAAATATAGAGCCTTTGAATTATACAACATGGCACTTTTAAATTTAAATCAGTATTTAATAAGGAGTTTATGTTTTTAAACGTTTATGATTCAGGTTTTCATATTCCATGTATTTCTGTATATTCTGCTGTACTGCCACATAAATACGTAAATCCAGGGATTTCAGTTAAAAAGCAGTTTCTTGTTCAGGAAAGTACCAAAGTGTGCCTTTAGGTGAAAACAAACAGAGAGGTACCTTCAGAAACAGGACTGAGAGATAACTAATTCAGAATTAATCATGATTAATTACTGGATCAAGGGCATGGCTGGCAGTTCTGGTGTGGTTCAGGCAGGAATACATTTCTTCTGTATCCTTTGTAGTGCAGGCGGTCACAAGAAATGAGTTACAGTGAGATTTCCACTGTATGATTCATACCACAGTTGTTCCTTAATAGTGTGATTCACACCCATGAAAACATGGTATAATGAAAAGCTGTCCACTTTGTGAAATCACAAATTGGACAGCTTTTTTCTTTGTTTTATTTTTTTCCTTTTTTTATTGTATCTTAACTTCAACAACCAACTCTCAATATTTAAAGACTGCTCAAAGATTTCTCTCCTGTGCATTGCTAAATATGCAGATATCTGTTCTAAATGATCTTCATGTTTTGTGCTAATTTTGAGAGACCTTTTGGCCCCTGCATTACAAATCCCTCTAGAAGCCTCTGGTGGTTGGTTTCTTCTTGCCTTCTGTTAGTGTTGCTCCTTTGGTCTTTACTGGGTCTGCACCTTAGGGGCTGGAATGCAGAGCCAGAGGTGCTGCCATTAAAAGAGGAAAAAGAGAAGAGCCATAATGCAAAAGAGTTTGGGAAAACTATTTCTTCTGCTGGTCGTGTTGGTCATGTCTTGCTGACTTGACAGTCTTGGTTGGAGCTATAATAAACAAGGGGTGGACAGACAAGGGAAATCTACAGTAGTCTGGCCTTCTCTAAACTTATCAGCAAGGTTTCTTCTGTAATCAACAGAGAGGCACCTTCAAAGGGTGATTCATTAGACCTGTCTTTAATAGGAGAAGTCACTCTGGAGCTGTATGTCTGTTTCTGTTGACTTGGCTTTGTAAGTGAGCTGCTTGGGTGAGGTGCCTAATTAAACATACCTGGAGTTAGCTGAGATGAGTCTCTTAGAAGTGCACAAGAAGCAAGACTAATTTTTCTAATGCCAGGCAAAATCATTGTTGGAAAGAAAATGTTGCTCATTACCCCATTTAGCTTTCTTGCCTAAATGAAAAGTCATTAGATGGTGCTGGGTGCTGTACAGCTCTCTGTAAGGGACTGGGACTTAGGCACCTAATGACATGTTCAGGTTTACAGTAATGATCATTTCATGAAAATTGCTCACAAAAAACAAAGTGTTGGGGTCAAAGTATCTTAGACACTAAATAGGACTGCATGAAACGCATAAAAAACCTAATTGCGCATCAAGGAAATATCCTTGGCTTTAAAAGAGGTGTAATATTATGAGACATTAGTGCTATTTTCCTCAGCAGTCTTTTGAAAACTTTCCCCCTTTCTGTTCAAGTGAATGAACATTATTTTCCTGTGAACTAAGGAACTGGGCAGTTAAGACCAAAAGGCATCTACAGTGTCATTCAAACTGAATGTCATTTGTTATTTTAAACCAATGTTTATGGGTCAGAAGTTGGCACTTAATTTCAACTACTTTTAAGGCTTTTTTGGATGGACTGGTGAAACCATAAAGAAAACGAAATGACACAAAAAACCAAAACTAAACAAATGGAAAAGAAACTAGAAAAAACCTAAACCACTCCATTAGTAGATACAACTATCATTCTTCATATGTCCAACACTGACTATCTCTGACCTTGGAAAAACAGTCCATCATCCTGTCTTTGCCCAAGTCCTTGGCTCCACTGGTACTACTCTGAATTTCCATAACCTGCTGTGGAAGTGTGGAACCATTCCAGGGTGCTCACAAAACTGTATGTACAGTCTGCCACGAAACTGGTGGCCTTGCCTTGTAAAAGGACAGCACAGGAGTTTGGAAGCTGTGCTACCCAGTAGCAGAAACGTCCATCCTGTCTCAAAGACTTGGTTCCCAAAATCTTGTGCCAACAACAGTAGAGGTTGGTACTCCAAGTATGATGACATTAGTAGGAGAGGGCATCCAGCAACACCATGGCAATGGAACCAGAAGATTATTCAGTTTTGGACATTGCCTTTTACTGGCTCAGCATCAACTGGACAGAGTGGAATTACTGATTGAGTAATTTTAGATATATACTGTGCCTTTCGGAATCAATGAGCTCACTCCAGCTCTGTCTGTGAGTTGTCAATAGGCCAAGTACCAGAGCACTGACACACGGTGCTGGGGGGGGGTCACAGGAAATACTGTACAAAGATGATTATTGAATGAATTTCATTTTTGTTTGTAAAACATAAAATCCACAGGTCCTAGCAAGAAACCATCATACCCAGACTCTACTTAGCCTCTCCTTGTATGATTTAAAAATATGTTAAAATGCAGATACTTATTCACTGCAACTGACTTGATACCATTTCAGCCAGCAAAGATCTTAATATTACTAGACATGTGCTAAATGATCTGTATTGACCAAGACTGTTTTTGATCAGAGTCAGACGTGAAGAGGTCAGTATGTTAGAGGAGTTCTATCGTGCTTTTTTTCTGTTCGCAAGTGGAATGAAGCAAAGTTTTCTCAAAATATAGAAGTCATAAAAATGATTTTTTAGTTAACAATGAATACAGAGATTTGGAGAAAGGCAAGAACTCACACTTAGAGGAATATTTTTATATAAAAATCTGTAATACATATATATAATTTCTACATTGACTTATACTTCGAAGTAATCAAGCTCTAAATTTTCCATGATCTTGCAATTGCTATAATGCATCAGTTTCAGAGTAGGAAGCATACAGGTGGTAAATCTTAACAATCTCATAATGTATAAACATTCATAGACCTATTCAAAAACTGCAGACCAACAAGTCTGAGGGGTTACTTTATCAGAGAAAATGTCATGCAGTTTTTTCCACTTCCAGATGATTCATCCAAATAAAAAAATTTTGCAGGTTGATTTTTCTTTTTACATCTTTCCCGAAATTAAGCTGTTAGTGATCCTAATAAGTTCTGCCTAATATATCTTGTATCAACATGTCCTGCCCATCCTGTCACTTTCAGATATCAGGCATTTCCTTTGTGTATGTAGTTAATTATGGGATGCTCAGCTTTTCTTTAGAGCACACTGGAAGTGCTGGAGGGACTGCGAGCTTTGGATCAGCTCTGGAGTCATTCAAGTGTGAATTGGCTGTGAGTTTCTGCTGCCAAGTCTGCAGGGGAACACAAAAGGTCTGTTTTCATTTCCTGCCATGAGTAAATTTGCAGGGAATTTGTGCATTCCTTTTGGCAAAGAAAGACTTGTTTAGATTGTGTTTAAATACGTAAAAGTCCACTTCCAGAAGATTTTTCGGGTGTTCTTGATTTTTCTGTGAAGCCTTTCTGTTCAGTAATCCTTATGAGCAACATTTTCATGAGAATAATATTCTAGCTCTGGATTTGAGTACACATATATTGAAAGTGTTGGTTTTTTGAAAGATCCTTTATTACGCATTCTTCTGATTATTTCTTTGCACAAAAATAGCTTTAGATGAATGCTTTTGAAGGAACTGCTATTGGAACACCCAGAGCAGAAAACACCCATATCCCACTGAAAAAGAGACTGCAAATTCATGTCTGAATACAAACTTTGTAGCTGAAGAAGCTTGCGAGAAGTGTTCATTCCGAAAATCTGCTCCATAGTTTAGCCCTTTTCAAAATGAAGAATTTGGACTTGATGATGTTAAAGGCCTTTTCCAACCTTAAACATTCTACAGCAGCTGGGTAAACGCTATAGAGAGAGAGGAGGGAGGGAGGGAGAGAGTAAAGAAAAAACAATTCCATCCCTGAATAGGTTTATTCACCTGTTGTTACTAACTGTTGCAAATGTCATGGTTTGAGTTAGTTGTTTGTTAAAAGCAGGACATTTTATTGCAATATATTAGCACCCAGCCTGTGTTTGTCCAAGGCAGTAAACTTCAGGGGCAGACCTTACCTACACTTGCTGCTTAGAGGTTCACACCCTGACAGTCGCTTTCCTTGTGCAGGGTCTGAGTTAACATTTCTCTGTGCAGCGAAGTCTCAGTCTCAGAGTTTTAGTAAGCTCCAGACTCACTGGTATTCAGGAAGTGCCTGAATTTTGCAGGAAGTTTTAAAACATTAGCCTCGAAAAATTATAGATGGATTTCTAAATACATTGTACTCTATCCATTAGAAATCATATGCAACTGCCTGCAGAGGAGCTGTGTCCACAAGGAGTTGAGTTTCACGTATTTTCATGATTTGGGATCCTCTTTTCTTCAGTCCAGACTTGTTTTTTGCATGCTACTCAGAAAGGACCTTGGCTTTTCTGGGGCTTTCCAGTCTTCTGTGTCTCATGATTCTTCTGATCAACCTTCAGATGCTGAGATACAATTATATGGGGAATTTATAAGGCAAATCATAACAGGAGTTAGATATTTTTAACTTTTATGCATACAAATTTCCAGACTGCTTCAGTTGCTAGAGCTGAAGAAATTTTTTTTTCTTAATGTTGAGTTTGATTTATGATTTCTATATTTATATTTGAAATGTGATCTTTCTAGCATTATGTCCTGTGTACTTTTTGAGGTTTTGCACTTATAGTTTCTGAGCCCTTAGAAAAAGAAACTTTACTCACACAGCACCTTATGATCTAAGAAAGCATTTTTATGATCTTTTGCTCTGGCCAACCAAATATTTGGATATTGAATCACCTGTTCAAGGTTTCAAATGAAATCTGTGAAGGTCAAGAAGTTTAAAGTAATATGTATTAGTCTCAGGACAGTTGCTTATTTTCATAAAGTTATATTTTACTTAAATAGACAAACATTCACAGTAAAAATACTCCAAGCTACTGCCTCTACAGTCATGATTTTTTTTTAGAAGAAGAAATAGATGCTTTCTGATATACTGAATGTAGAAGGTAAATTGAAGACTACCACTTTGGATTTAATTTTTTTCCCTGATGAATGCACTGTGCTTTGGAATGGAGCTTCAATTTGCAATTAGTATTTTTAGGCACATTTATGAATGTGCAAATTTACTTTTTCCCTAAAGTGTAATAATTCAACTGAATTTCCTCCCTGTAACCTGTAGTCTTCACGTGCCAGAAACATGGATTGTTTGGTGATCACTGACACACGGTGCTGGGGGGGGTCACAGGAAATACTGTACAAAGATGATTATTGAATGAATTTCATTCAATAACCACATTGAAATTCAATTATTAATTGAATTTCATTCAATTCAAACCACATGTTTTTTCTAAGTACAAGTGGCAAGAAGTACCTTTGCAAATAGTGTTTTAAGTATTTCCTGAAGCTGCTGTGAGTCCAGTAACACCTGTATGCTGGACAGGCAGGTGGTGAGGGATGTGTGGGCTAAAGCATTTCTATCTCTGAGTCGGCCTCATTACTTTCTAACTTCCCAAAATATAATGCTAAAGGGTAGCAAAAGGTAATCTAGCCTTTGTGGTTATTTAAGGTGTCTGAATTATTCCACACTTTTAATCAGAATTAGCACAGTGGTAGGGCAAGGGGAGTTAACCAGTCACTGATCCTTCCACTGTTTGTTCTCCTAAATCCGTATAAAATCTCTCTCAAAAGAACAAACGTTGTATATAGTTGAAGAATTTGTATCAGTAATTGCTTTTTCTGAATCTCACCAGTAGCCCTGTTAAAGGAAAATAAAAAAAAGCCAAACCACCTCAGAAAGCCCTGATACAGATATTCTTAAATATCTAATTACTTGCTGACCAGTCATTGATAAATTATTGCCTGAGATGATTATCTATGGTATATAATTCCCTACACCACCCCATAATTGTTTTATATTTGTATGTTTTAGAACTGTTAATACTTTGGATTTTTCTGGGCTTTTTGAGGTTTGTTAAAAATTGAAATTACTGGTTTAAACTACCCATCAGTTGACTCCTTTAAGATTCTGTTTTTTCTTTTTTTATTTATTCATAATACTGAAATATTTTTTCATTGCATATATTTTCTGAGCTTCCAGCATCTAGCAGTTGAAGACTCTTCATTTTATCTATTAGGATTCCTGAGGAAAGTCTGCTTTGAACACATTGCCGAACTAACGCATCTCATTCAGCTTTAGGGAGGTAATGTGCGTATGCTGTGTTTGGGCTACAGAAGATTTAGATGCACTGCCAGAAAAGAAATTAAATCACAGTTTTGAAAAGCAGTTTTTGAAAGGATGAATTTGTAATATCAAGTAGACTGAGGAGCTTTTCAGTTTATTTGAACAAGTAAATGAATAGAGGGGGAGAGAGAGAGAAAGCTTTGAATTATCATTAGATATGAATCATTTTCTATCTTGTAAAGCCTTTTCTTCATGTGGTTTCTCTGTGGCTGTCTGCCAATCAGAGCCAGTTTGCTTAAGGACCTGAAAGAGGCTGGAGTTTGCATTGTGTTTGGCCAGGAGTACAAGTGCCCTTCCACTTACGGATGCAGGTCGGATTCTTTCCTTAACAGAAATGTACATGTGAGGATAAATGCAGAAGGCAGCTCGGACCTGTTACATCTGCTGATAACACCTCAGGTAGCAGCCCACATCTTGCATAAAGATCTCCAGGTGTGGTAGGAAGTAAGCCTGGTTTCCATGAGATATCTAAATAAATTAACAGTCTCTTGGGGGAAAAAAGAGATCCATCCAGGGTTAGGAATTGGCACAGATTTTTGCTAACTGTGGGAAACAGCTTGTTTTCCAACCTTGGTAATTGTAAAGCCAAGACTTGTGCAGAGATAGGTTGATTTCATCTGGAGATAATGTGAAACTTTGGGCAAAATAGAAAAGCCACCACTTGAAGCAGAAGTGTCACCACAGCATCCTGTTGCCACTTTAAGTTTTTTGAAGGGAAAGGGTTTATCCTGGGATGAGGGAAAAGCAAAACAGAAGGGGGAGGAGCTGCAGCATGTGACAATGCACCAGAAATCAGATTGTTTCAGGCTGGGGAAGAGGGTGATGGGAAATGTCAGAGGGTGTTGTCGGTGTGTTGCTCGAGCATCCCCACAATATGTGTGCAATGAGAGCATGTGAATACACGAACACCCGAGTGCTGGCTTTTGCCCCACAGGCCCCAGACACACTGAAGGATCAGCGTGTTAACTGCTGCATTGGAAACCATTCCTGCCCCCAGGGGACCTAAGAAGGCTTGACAAATTAGTATAAGAATACAGAGTATATGAGGGAGAACAAAACAAATATTAGAGCTAGTTAGCAAATGATCCGAAGTCTTTAATGCCTCAAATAAATTTATTTTGAGGAAAAAAACCCAGTCCCAGCTGCTGTGGCTCTTGCAAATGTCTTCCTCTCTGCTTCCACACCCTCTTGTTTTCTTAGGGCAGAGGTGGGGAAAGAATGTTAAAGCAAAATTTAGAAAACTGATACTTTCCTATATGAAAGGAAATAAAAGAATCTGAGAGATTTGAGTTACAGTTGCACACTTTTATAGAATTTTGTAGATATTGTTTATCTTTGGACAAAAATGGGAGCTTTATTTTGCCATTTAAGACAAACCCTAAACCCATATTTATTTCAGTGCTAATGCACACTGATACACACATTTGTAAAGGACGAGTAAGCAAAATAAATGTCAACCTCCCTGTTATTGCTTTGCTGTTGGGAGTTTGTCACTGGTATTATGATAGAAGAGTTAAAAGGGATTTGAAGGATGATAAGATCTTGCTTTTACCTTTATAAAATATATGTGTGTCATAGATTTATATGCAAATGAAAAAATTTTGCTCTGTGACAAAAGGAGAAAATTGTGTTGGTGCTTTCTGATTTGAAGAGGCATTTGATTTATCATATTTACTGCAGTATATTGTTCCAACTAATACCATACCTATTTAAAAAGGTATAAAGTCCTTTCAAATTTCTTTACAATGCTTGTGGTCAGCCTTGCATGAAATAGCCATTTGTTCTTCTCATATTAATGCCTGTGCTTTCATGTAGTTCTGAGAATTTCCTATTACTGTAAATTAATTTCACTTCATTAAGTGGCTGGGTCACAGGCAAGGGAATAATAGCAGTCAGAGACACAGGAGATTACTAGTTTGAATAATCATAAATTGGCACCCACCACTTTCTCTCTAATATTGGAAAGAAGCTTCTGGCTGTCAAAGCTGTTTGAATAATCAAAAAACCTATGAATGTGAACTTTAAAGTTAGACAAGATAAAATTATTATCTGCACAAACAACATTTTACAGTGTGGAACAATGGATTCTACTCCCTGTGGGAGATGATGGTAAAGAGTCAGTTCTCTGTGTTACTTTGCTGTTATTTCAGGTCACTTGTGATTATTCAAAGTCATCGACTCAGCAGTCCTACATTATGCATAGAGGGCTCGGTTGTGAAGAGATGACTCTAGAGCATGGAGAGTTTATTATTTAGATATTAATTTGTCCTCTCATGTAAATGGTTATTTCTTCTGCCAAGATGATTATGATAGGGTCTAATAAAAAGAGATAATTTTTGCTTTTTTCATATTCCTTTTTCTAAGTCTGGCCCCGTGTTTGTTGAAAACAACTGAAGAGAGACCCACTAATTTCAGTAGATTTGTGATCAAAGCACTAATATCTAAAGAAAGCTGAGGGGAGTAATTTTTCCGGTATCCAACTCCCCTTTTACAGAACAGAAAGAATGAAGATGCATTGGAAAGCATCCTCAGTGCAGGTGTTTCAGAAAGGGCTGTAAAACTGCCCCTTGAGGAGCAAACTGGAAACTGCTTGGTCAGAGAGGCTGAATATGGTGTACAGCAGCTGCAGGGAGCTGCAAACAAGTCAGCAGGCCCCCAGAGCTGTTGGAATTATGGTGGATATTCCTGCAGCATTTCCTCTGAAACCGTACACAGGGCATGGAGGGGAATTCCTGCTGCTCTCTTCTCAGCCATCCCCACTGCTCTCTCTGTTTAAACATGGGTGCCAATTTCAATTATTGCTCTTTCTGCATCAAACACAGCTCCTGATATCGAGTCTGTCTCCTCAGCCTGGAGCTGTATGTAGCACAGAGACTTTCAGTGCTGCAGTCCTGTCTGGGAGAGAGAGGGAAAGTGATGGGTCTTCTGAAAACACTTTGGTGGTGGCAACACATTGTCAGCTCTGTCAGGGCGGAGGTTGAGCAAAAGCTGACAGGTCTTGCCTTGCTCTGAAACTACCACATGGTATTTATGCACTGTGTGCCTCTGACACACTCGGATGGAAGGAGTGGTGGTGCTTTGTTCTCATTTTCTTTTTGTACCCATGCTTGTAGTAGGATTAGTGGAAAAGAAAAGCTTGTTGTAAAGATTGATCACTAATTTATCAATGTTTCTATCTTATCCAGACCGTATATGATGTATATCATGTAACTGAGGGTGGCATAATTACTTGGATAATTCTGCAAACATTTACGTATGTAAATTCAAAAAGGGAATTTGTATCAGCCCAATTAGTCATGCATTTTAAATCCTATTGATTTAAAAAGTATGGCACTGGAAATTTATAGCCGTTTTTGAGTTCCTGTCACTTTACTTAAAACATTGAAGGAACTTTGATTTTTGCATCAGACAGATGCTTCTAACATCTTTTTTTTTCCCAAGGCTCCTCATTTTCTGTGGTAGTAATTCAAGCAGTGATAAAAACAAGACATTTCAGTTTATTTCAGTTATTACCACAATTATTCATCTGAGACAGGTTTTGAGCCTTCCTTGGCAAATAGGATGGAATAGGAAGGCTCAAGACTGCATGTAGTGGTTTCCCAAGCTGCACAGACGTGGAGTTCAAAAGCAGAACTTGAGAAACATCAGTATATTAAGCAATTCATAATCAGTTACTAAATGAAAGTTCAAGTTTTGTTAATTAATAATGCTCAGTAGTCAGAGGGAAAGATTCAGGCCCAAGTGGAGGTTGTGAAAGCCGTATGATGTCCTAGTTGTTTTTAAATTACTGGAATGAAACAGTTTAAAATCCATCCTGAGATTATTTTTTTTGGTCGCTCTTAATCCGCCACAGGTTATATCAGTGGAATTTCAAATGAGAATTGTGTAACAATGCCATAGAGTAGTTTTGGTTGTTGTTACTGTTGGGGTTTTTTTGAAAAAGGAGGGTTTTTCTGGCAAATTTACGGCACTTGGCTTGGCTGAAAGGTGTCCCCTTTTGTAGAGTGTATTTGGCAGAGTATGAATGCACAGCTTTTCCTCAGCTAAGACTAAGTATCTGTACTTGTGCTAAATGAGAATTGCAAACTGCAGTGGCTATCTAGGGCTGTTTACTGAGCCCAAGAAAAGAAATGCCCTCCCCATTTTTTAACTAGGTAGGTAGGTGGAGTAGAAAATAATTTTGTTTGGATTTTGGAAGCTGGTAAAGACTTGTTCTGCTTGTTCATTTCTCACAGCACAGTTTCAGTGGTGTGAGGTCACATCTCTGAAGAAAAGAAAGGGTGAGGACTGGGGAATCCTGTCATTGACTCCATCCCAAGAACAGTGGCAGAGGTCTCTGGGCAGAAAGGCTTGAGTACAAGAAGAACAGGTGTTGGAGTAACCAAGACTGAGTAAATGAAAGTTTATGTTACAAATTCATCTTTTTGAGTAGACCATACTGAGCCTAGTAAACCTTATTTAGGCAAGACCCAGAAAAAAAGAGTCACATGGCTCAAAATTCCAGGTTGTCTTTCATTTTAAAAAGAGCAGGAGAACCAATGGTCTAGAGTTTTCACACAGCTGCAGTAGACTCTTCAATCTGTCTGGGGACATGAGGGGCCAGAGATGCTGTAGAGGGGGAGGAAGAGTTTTATGTTTGTAGAGGTTTATCTACAGCTGGGGGCAAACAGCTCCATCTGTCTCTGGGTTTGGAACAGAGTAAATAGCTGGTGAGAGTTTCAGAATGAAGACAGGCTGTGTACTTTTAATTAATTTGGGAAATAAATCTTTCTGTGGAATAAGGGTACAGAGTAGCTAAGGGAAAGCAAAATAATGGTGTAGGAGTGTGCTGCAGTCTTCTCACTTGACTGATAGTTTTTCTGTTTCAGCTGTGCAACACAGACAGGTGAGTAATGTCTTGTGCTTGTTGAGAGGGACAGGAAAGAATCAGCTGACAGAGAGACAGCCAAGACACAGATTTTAGAGAGAATTGCTGAATAGATTTAATGAAAAGAAACAGGGAACAATGGGAGGTGAGGGAGGGTGATGTTTGAGCATGATACAAGTCTGCTGTGAGAGGCAATTTGCACAGAGCTCAGCCATGTGCTATCTCATCTGACACAGCTAACTGAAGGGCTGAAATGTGCTCTCAAAGGCAAGGCACAAGGAAATCTAATGGGGGAAATGGCTCCTTCCACTTGTCCCAGAAGTGTCGCCCTGCATGGGAGAGGCATCTCTCTCCCAGAAGCCTACAAAGGGTGACATAAAAATGTATTTATTCAAACTGTTTCAAAAGGACTGCCCTCCTCTGTTTTCCTTTTCCTAAAGCCACAGAAGGGAATGAGGGTGTGACACATAGGTAGAACAGAAACAAACTGTGTGCTCTAATAATTTACATTGGATTTCCAGGTAACTGTATACACAGACCAATAAATCCTACTTAGATATAGTCAAACTTAAAATCAATGGCCAAGACATGTGCTAACATTGTTTACTTATTAGCATAGCTACTAATACAATCCTGCTGTTCTGTATGATCCCTGAATAGTTGCAACTGTGTTTTTCCTACCCGTGTCAGTGCTAGATTTGCAACATGTTACGCACGAATACATGTGTATGTATCTACCAAAATGCACATGTATACTATCAAGTTCCATCAAACTTGAGAAAATTTGCTCATATTTTCCCAGGAATTGTGTGATAAATCCAGGAGTCAATTATTGAGTCTCCATTCAGTGTGGTGAGAGCACAACTTTGTTTAAAATGCCCTTTTTGCTTTGGATGTCACTACTGACCTGATTTTCTTACTTCCATTTTCCTTTTTTCTATTTTATGTGCCTGTCCCCAGACAGATGTGGGTGTGCATATTTTTATATATATATATATATGTGCGTGGGACTATATCCACACAAACGTGTGCATACACAAAAGTGTGTATTTACCCAGGGGAGGGGGAGGTATGGATTATGGATTGACAGTTCTGGCCATGAGCTTCAGATTCATGAAGGAACAATCCTTCTGCCACCTTCTGGTGTTCAATTAACAGTCAAGCCACAGACTTAGGAGTAGCTGGAGGAGTGATGCAGTAGGGTGGAATTTGCAAGTGCAAACTTGGGGTGATATTCTTGTAAGCTAAGCTTTAGTTTTCAGTTTGAATGCTGTAATGGAGAAAGTAGTAAAAGGCACAGATAAATGTGCATAGCCAGGAGAACTCATCTCTAAAGCACTTTTCAAGCAGAGATACCAAGTGAGCCAACAGTAAGGATGTGTTTCTGGGCAGGGCCTCTGGGACACTGACAGTGTATCTCCAGGTGTGTGCACTCTTTTCCCTCTTCTGGGGCAGAAAGCAGCAGGTTCAGCAAGTCCTTTGCTGTTACAAACCCTTTTACTGAAGGCAAGAAAGATTCCAGATTTTTAAAGCAAGGGTACTGTTGAAGGTCTTGGACAAGGATGAGTGACTTGAGCTCATTGTTCTGTCACATGTTGATCGTGATGTTTATCATGCACTTGATCTCTCTGCCCTCATTTCCAGCTGCAGGAAAAGGTCTTGTCACAAGGTATTTATGGGTTTTTTCCTAATCTTCTCTATTGAAAACTCTTTCTATATCATCTTGGTTTTCTCCAGTGGGAGTGGTATCAGCCTGATTTGAACATTGTGGTGGGTGGGTTTTCCCCCTCCCCAGAACTCTGTCATACCTACTTTCATCAAGAAAGTAGAGTCCCCAATTTCTTTAGTTAGCTTTGGTGTGTATTTTTTTGGTAATAGATAATCTTTTATAAGGACCTATTAACTGATTTACTTTACTAAAACATCTGGGCAAACTGGGTCTTAACAGTCTTCTAAATCCATCAGTTCTCAAGGATTTGAAGCAATATTTGAGAGACAAAAGACTCCTGAGGATGAAATCTTGTCCACTTTGACTTGAATGGAGCTGATATTCATCCCATATTATTTTATTAATTCTTGAATCATACTTATTTTTGTGCACGTTCTTCAGAGCTGAAGTAATCAGTCTTCTTTTCTCAGCCCCAAATTCAGACTATAGCAATTCAGCTACATAAATAAATGGACTTTGAAAAATGAGTTCCTTTTCTTTGGCAGTCAAGCTTTAGTAAATAATAAACATTATGGTAGACAATCCTTATCACAATGCTAAAGGATTACTGCTTTTGTACTTAATACTTTAAAAAAATTAGAACACCTAAATCTTTTAAAAACAATTTGGGTTTGGAAAAACAAATTACATTGAAGCTGACAAGATGCTTGCCAAGTTCCAGGAGATGCAATTTACATCTGAGATATTAAACCTTGAATGCCTGAGTTCCTAATAGAAACAGGGCTTCAGTATTAACTCTTTCAGCTCTGCTGTAGTCTGTAATACATAAAGTGCACATTTTTGTGTCATATTTTTCCTCATAAAACCCAGGAGGCTGCTGCTGGGTTTCTCTACTGTCTCAGTGGTACAAGATAAGATATGAACCCCTGGCTTGCATGCTTCTATCCCCTGAGAAAAGAGGCCATAAATATATAAATATGTATTCCATAATCACTTTCTTAAACTGATTGTGCAGTCTCCTGAAATGGAACTGTGTGTTTTGGCCTGCCACTACTGTTGTGAGGTGAATATAGAGTCTCCACATAAGACTTAGAAACCTTTTCATTCTAGGCCAGAATATATCTGTGATAATACTTGTATCCATATATCTTTCTGCTAGCATGGCCATGTGAGTTCAGCAGGTGGGAAGCTTTCTTTTTATCCTCTTGGGGTACTTAATGTAGTACATGAAATACAAGAAACATATTATGTTATGGTTCTGCTACTCAACTATCCAAACTTAAACTCTACTCCCAACCTCCCAGTGACTACAGGAGCCTCTCTTTGTTGGTATTCATACTTTCTTACTCTATTGACAACGTTTCATCTGTTGCACATACATACCTCTCTATACCTCTCTATCCAGCTATGTCTGTATCTATATATATCTTAAGGCCTAATTGTTCATGGGTGTGCAAATTGCTAGACTACAGATAATGTGATAACACATCTGGTGTTTTTCAAACTGATGAAGTCTCAAATAAAAGACTTTCCTTTGTTATCTGAATGCATGACCTTGTTTTTCATAGTAGTGAATTTCAGCGTAATTATATTATATTATCTGGCTTCAGAAATCATCACTTTTTAAATGCTCTCTAAATACTTTTGTATTTATCATACTTGCTAGTTTTCTATCATAGTTGATCCCTTTGATACTATTTGTGAGATTCATTGCTGATAATATTAAATAAGCAACTAAAGCTCTCAGGTTCTAGAGAATCAACTGTTGGATAAATTGGATAAGTGAAAACTTCAAAATCTAAGCTTGGCAGAAGAAATTTGGAATTTCTTAAGGTCTCTGTTGTGAAGCTATGAACCTTGACTGTACTTAGTTTCATTTAAATAATGATTGCACTTTCTTACAAGATATGTTATTGTTTTTTTGCCCTGACTTCAAGAATCTAAGTTTTATTAAATTCACACCACTCCTGCAGAACATTTTAATAGGTAAAGATTATTCTTCTATGTTCAGCTTTGACTGTAGGGCTGCTATCCCAAGTAGTCTTTCTTTACTTCCCTTGCGTTACACAGATTCCATGATATCCCTGTTTATTTTTTGTTGTCTGTTCTCTTACTATCATTCCCTTTCTTATTGATGTTTTTGCATCTTGCACTGCCCTCTTTGGAAATGGCTGTTAGTATATCCTCATTAAAAAAAAAATTAGTGTTACAAATTAAAAGTAATTTTAGAGACTGTGAGCCCTGTGTGCTTTCAAATATTTAACTTTCTTCTTGTAGTTTCAGATTTAGTCCCTCAAGCCCAGCACAGAAGTCTTATCTAAAAGCATCAGCTAAGAAATGTTCACTTAATGAAAATACTTTTCAGTGGTTGCATTTGCTGACCGTTTCTTTCTATCACAAGTCTTATCTGTCTGTTCCTCTTCATTAGCTGCATCCTGCTTCAATTTGCACTGTACATCTATCTCACCTATATATAAATCTTACTTTATCCAGAAGTAACTTTACAGTGACACCTGACCTAAGTGAAGAAAGACTTTTTTTCCTTTCTTTATTATTTCTTTTCTGTCTTAAGGCCGTATTTCTTGTCCTAGCTATCTGACCTCTTCCTTCTGTGCTCTCTGATGGCAGGCCAGTCAATTTGTGCCTCATGCAATTCAGCAGTTCCTGGGATTGTGTGAATCTTCAACCGTCTCAAGTTTATTCTTCCTTCATATAGTTTGTGGTTACTTCCTACCTCGCCTGTCCTCTTTTCTCTCTTCTTCATTTATGTTTTTAATCTTCTCTGTGTTGTCCTCACCACCCATAGGTCTCAGCTCTTGGATTTTATCTGCCTCTGTGCTTGCTGAGTTCTTGTGTTCTCTTTATTTGCTTGTCTGTTTGCTCTCTGCAGCATCTCTGTTTCTCTGTGCAGAGAAGAGTATCAGTCCCAGCCAAAGGTACCTGTAATGTGTGGTCAAATGCATGGCCTTGCCCAAAAGTTTGGTGTGCCTAAGTAGATTCTGCAAACAGAGAAATTTGACCACAGCACAAATACGAATAAAGCTATCAACTAATAGGCTTCATTCTTGTTTCCATCTGCCACAGATTCTCCCTCAAGGAGGATGGATTTCATGCCAAAGTCCTTGCTCGGCACTGTTTGTTGTGTTGTTACACAACAGGTTGCTGTCACTTCATCTTCAGAAAAAGAAATTAACACTTGATGGATGCTTTCATACATTAGCCTGAAATTTGAATCCATTTTAATGGGATATACACTGAAACAATGTTATGTTTTCTAGTCATAACTTGCCACAAACATAATTGTTAGATGAAAAGTCTGTACATTCCATAATGTTTGGGCACTGGTTTTCTTCTTTCTAAGCAGATCATTAGAGGTTTAAAACATAGACTGATAGTCCTCTACATAAATTATCCTGCATAAATGGTGTACTGTATAGTGGACTTCATTTTTTTGTCAATGAGGTGTAGGCTACTTTAATTAAACATAATAGAAATTTTCCTTTCATACCTGCATGGATGGACTGATAGAAACCCTTGCTAAGGATAGTATATCACAAGTCACACCAGCTCATATTTTAAAATTAGAAACTTATTAGTTTCTCTTTTTTCCTCCTCTGGATTTGTAGGGAAACTCAGGTACGTGGAAGTTCTAACAAAAATCTGTATTTTGTCTGAATTCTGCCTCAGAAATGACGGGGGGAAATTGCAGTACTTAAAATGCTAGAAATTATTTCGTTTCGAGAGCAGAATCAAGGCCTAGTCTGTAATGTATGCAGGTATCCCTTGAGTCAGAAGACAAGCTGTTGCTCCAGACAGTGTGGAAAGGTTCGAGCTCCAAACCCATTTGTCTGTAACTTTGCAAACACTGTGTGAGCTTGTGTTAGTTAGATGAAGCAGAAATTTTTTCCAAGGATGAAATATGTTTTTTTTTTAAATTAGTAACTTTGCCATACGTTTCTGAATAACTGTGTGCAAGACTTTAGGAAAAGTAATTATGTTTTCCAGTCAAATCTGCTCATGCCCCATTACTGTAATGTATATTTTTAATATCATTCTTGCTGCCAAAGATAAAGCTGATGCAGACTGGCAGTAATGAGATCACCGTGGGGCTTCCAGTGTATCTCTGCAAGCTTTGAGAAAGTATAGGTGCAAAACATCACGGGATTGGACCCAAGTGGTGAATATTTGAACATCTGCTTGAAAGAAAAATCTGCGAACAAAAAGTAAATTTATTTGTGTCTGCTCCCAGTTGGCATGAGCTGCACATGCACACCATGCTGGGTGACTGCTGCCTTCATGTGCCCTTCATAAGCTTGTAAGGCTTTGCATAAAGTCCTTAAGACTGTGGACATACTGAGGGAGAGGCAGCCCTTCCATACCACCATTGCTGCTCCCCAAGGGCTTCCTCCTCCTACAGCATCCTGAAAGTTATCACTTGGCAAATGTCCAGCAGGTCTGTGTCCTCAGGTGGTGTAAAGGACAGCAAATATTCATTCCTCTTGGCAAGGCTGGTCAGGAAGAGTCTTGTGGTTTGAGGTGGTTACGGTGATCTTTAAGGTGTTCTTTAATGCTCACACAGCCTGTGGCACTGCTTGTGCATGTAAAGTGCCCTGTGACTGACAAGAAGGTCCTCAGACCTGTAAGGACTTTGCTTTATTTATGTATTTATTTTGCAATTTAAAGCAGAAGAGTGCTGTAGGCAGAAAAGGACTGTTTTGAAAGGGATTATGTTTGAGGCTGACTATTGCCATCTTTCCTTTAGGCATGATATATAAAAAATTTAAGAGAAGAGGTAGAATGTATGTGAATGGATGAAAATATGGATATCAGACAGGGTAACCTTTGATGTTGATGTACCTTTCCAAGTTCACAGAGTTTAAAACTCCATAACCTATGTAAAATAGCAGCTTTGCAGTATGATTGGCAACTTTGTGCTAGAGGCAGTAAATCAGTATTAGAGATTTCATCCTATACCTGGTTCTTTCATTTCAGAGTTTGTGGTACGTGACTCTCAGAGCTTCAGCTATCATTCTATCAGGACAAAGTATAAGCCTTTTGAAAGGGGGAATTAGGAATGTGTAAGTTGTGTTTTCACTCGTTGGTGCTGGGTGCATGTTAGAGAGGTAAGAGGTTTGCATCTTTAGTGGAATAGTTACCATCTTCTGTTTATACTTGCAAAAAGATCAAACTCTAGAAACCTCTGTGCAAACTCTACATATTTATGTTGAACTTGCAGTGCAAGCTGGAGCAGAAGTTTGAGCTGTTGCTCTGAGCAGAGCTGAGAAAGCCCAGTGAATGGGACTGGTGGTACGCACTGGAAGTGCTATACCCTGACTGTGGAGTGGCGCTCATTAGGAGGATGGAGAACAATCCTCCATGCTGAAAATAGGCTTCTTTGACCGGGGTCTAGGCATGAAAAAGCATTTTCAACCTTCAGACCAATGTCCATTTGACCCCCTGTAGGCTTTCCAAACAGAAGCCTTAAACTGCTATATTGTTTCAATGGCAATTTCTTTTCTTAATGGAAGATAGGAGGAGAATCAAACAAACCAAAAAAAAGAGCCAACCTCCAAGTGCTGGGCAGTCTTGATGAATTTCAGTTTATTCTTTAGAGTGTGACTCTTTCAGGTGTACAGTTCTCAACAAAAAAATTACAAAATTCTCTGTAAAAAGTCTCCAAAAAGCTGAGGCTTTTTGATAGAATATAGATGTAAAAACCTCTTATTTAAAAAAACCCCCCAACATTGTCGAAGTGAGCAAAATTTAGCTATTCTTTTAAAATAATTCATTGGGTCTTCAAATTCAACTGAGCATGTGGCTGTGGTAAAATTTTAAGTACCATATTTCTGGGAGGTTTTGTTCTTTAGTTAACATTAGATTCATGTCTTTACGGAAATGTTGCTTTCTGACAGCTGTGCAATTATCCAGTGCCACTACTGTGCCATGTGGTTAAATGGTCAACAGTTACCATGTTTATAAACACTGTGTGACATTTGAGCTTTGAAGAGTAAATTCTTACTGAATGCTTTTGGAAGAGTTCCATATACGGTATTTTCATGCATCGTTCAGTGGAATGTGCACTAAATGGAATGGCAGTAGAGATTGACTGTAATAAGCATTACGTATGAAATGGGAATCAGATTAAACAGAAATCCCAGTGCATTACATCGAAATGATTAAGGCTAAAACGATAGGCAGTGCCACATATATTACAGTAGTTACTCAAGAACAATACAGCTGTGTAGCCAGAGGAAGTTTCAGCAGTCTTCTCACAATCTTACTATAGTTTTCTTCATCTCCAGTATTTCTCTTGATTAGCATTTACCTTTTATGTAGGTTTCCTTCAGCATATTTTTTTTTTCTGATCACCTATGACCCAAGTAACAGGCAAGTAGTGTAGTGCAAACTTTAAATTGTATATTGTGGTTTGAGTTGTTATCAAATTATATTGTGTAAAATGTCAGGTACACCTTCTAATTAGCATTCATCAATTCCAGGGGTGGGTGCTAAAAGTGGGTTAAGGTTTGGGTCATATTTACTCTTCTTTGTGTGAAATGCCTTGTTAGCAACCAAAAATGGAATTCAGTTGTGGACGGTATTTGGAAATTGTCTCAGGGATGTATTTTATTTTTTCCTCTTTTTTTTTTCTTACTTCTTCCTACCCTTCTTTTTTATTTTTCTTCCCCACGCTATTAGGCTGAGTTATTTATCTTGTGAAGGAACTGAGACAGAGGTCAAGAAAGGACCATTGCATATTGTTTGGACAGAGAACATAAATGAAATATTACAGAGTTTATGGGGAGCAAGAACCCTGGAGAGCTGACTCAGACTAATGAGAGTACAGAGATCTCCATGACTGATTTGGCCTCTCTTTTGTGGGCGATTCAGGCTGAATGTGCCAGTTTTATAGGCTTTGTATTAATGGAGGAGCCTGGAATGGTTAAAATACTAGCGATAGCCCTTCAGTTATTAGTTGTGCTTCATCAGGACCATGGAGGGAAGAACAGCTTTTCTCAGCAGTGCAGTTCTGCAGAAGTATCAGACTTTATGTTTTAATGTAACAGAGCAGAACTTGAAAGAAGCTCCCTGCTGAGAGAGGGCTGTCAGTAATGTGTTTATGGAGCGTAGACCAAGAATGAAGTCATACACATAGAGAAGTATCAAAAAATGTGGGTGCTAAAGGCACGTTGTGCTTGTGGTTCATTAATGGCTTGTAGGAAGTTTGTATGTACCAGGATTCAGAACTGACAGCTTCTGGTGTAAGTGTAGGGAAGTTCCCTCCACCACTGACACGCGGTGTGGAGAGCAGGGAAACACAGGGGAGCCCGCTAGGTGCTTTTCAAAAAACGTATACATGCACAGTCCTGGGAGTGTGTTCAGAAAAAAAAAAAAAATAATTTCAGGGAAAACTTCTTTATTAAAAGTTCAAATTCTTGGAAAATGAGGTTCAGTAAGTAAAGGACATTCAGAAAATTTTCTGATCTGAAAAAATACATCGTGGAAACTCTTTAAATTCCCATTTTACCGGTTAGAGAAGAAAAATGTCATATTTCACCTTGAAATGATATTTAGAAATGTTAGTTAGCCTGTGTTAAATAATAAAATAAACTTACAGGCTTTATCCAGTTCACTGCAACTGATTTTTTTCTCTTCAAGATTCTTAGTCTGAATTATCTTAGTTTTATGACTTTTTATCTAGAGTTGGGATGTTGAACTGGAAAATTTTGTATTGATTTCTGTTCTAATGGTGCCATTAACAATTAAGCTTTAGAAACAGTATCAGTTTGGAGTGCTCTTCAGTATGCTATAAGAATTATAATATTTATATAAATAATTTATTTATTGTGGCTAGTAATGCTTACTTTATTTTTAATCTAATAATGCTCCTCTGGAGATACTGAGCCAAGAGGTATTTATTTAAAATACAAAGGAAAGAAGGTTCTAGGGAAGTACAAAAATCTCACTTACTGCTACAGAGAAATTGTTTTCCTGTGAAGTTCTATTACCTATGCAAGTCACACCTGGACAAGAACGACACTATTTTAATTGAAGAAATTTCTAAATATAAATTGGGTATCTAGGGATGTAGAATGAACCCATCTGTTCTACCAAAATGGACTTTTTCATATCAGCTATCTTAACTTATTTGTATCCAAGACATACACAAAGCTTCTCAGATAAACAGGTGCACTTTGATATTGTCCAATTAATTACTGTCAGTTGTATTGCAGTGGAAACTTGGTCTGTAGCTCTTCTTTGGGATCAAAACCAGTTCCTTGATTCTTAGGATGCTTTCCTGGACATGTAAATCAAGGACAAAGCTATTTTTAAAAATACAAATCCATCTCCTGCAATGAATCCCAGCAGCTGGACCTAAGTTTGACTCAAGTTACAAAATGCTATAAAGAAGACAGTGACTTTTTTTTCCCCTACTGCAGTTTTACCGGAGTAGATTTCAAAATGGTTCTAAAGAATTTTTCTTATTTTTGGGGGATGGGTGAAAGAAAACACAGTAGGCAAATAATTTCTCCAAAGATGGGAAGGGAAAAAAACCAAAAAAAGCTGCTTTTGGAAGCAACTTTACTTGAGACGAGAGCTGGAAACAGTTTTCTTTTGAAAGCTGTTCAGAGGCAAATGTAAATTGAGCAGGTAATGAATTAATGAGACTGATCCCTTATGAAAGATTTGCAAAGAGCTGAGATTTAGACTTGATTACTTCCCTGAGCCCTCCTTTGCTCACACCTTCATTATGAATAATAAAAAAAAAGTTGTGATTTTTTTTTTTTTTTAAGTAAAAAATGGGCTTATCTGTCACTGTCGTGCTGTTCTTTGGGAAGAACTCAGCTCTTCTGGGGGCTGTTTCCTCATACACTCCACAGCCAGCAGTTCTGTGCCTGGGTTCTGCTCTCAGTGCTGAGGGAGAGCTTTGGTGCAGGAGTTCTGGGTGGGAGCCTGAGACCAGAGGCCCTGAACTGACAGCCCTTGGCATGACACAGGGCTCAGGGCCTTGTGGCCTGGCCAGCTGAGGCACACTGAGGGACATGGCAGAAGCTGATGACCCCCACACTTCCCCTTCTTTACAGTGTCAGGGGATAAAACTCAGGGGTTCCTTTGTTTGTGGTCTCTCCTCAGAGGCACCAGCTCAAGCTGTTGTTACTTAGTTATTGTAGCAAGATTAAATTATTTTAAGGATTGGGATGTGTGAGACGCTGCTATGGGAAACCTGGGATTGAGTCAGAAAGGGAACGTGGTCTGTGTGAGTGAGGGGGGTGCAGCTGTGAAGGGGTCTCTGTCCCTCAGCTGGTCACTCAGGTGGTGTGAGTGTGGTGGCCACAGGGGTTCCTGGATGCTCACACAGGGAAGTTTCCTTAACACAGGCACCCTGGGGCTGGTCTGTGTGGATGGTAGGGGTCTGCAGTGGGGGATCTTGCAATGAGAATACAGCTGTGGAGGAGGAGCTTTGTAACCAGACCTGGGGCCCAGAGCTGTGGTGTAGGGATGATCCAGTGACACAGAGCACTCCCTGCAATGCAGGTGCATCTGCTCCCTGATGACAGCTGCAATCAGTCATCGGTTCCTGTCCTGGTTTCAGCTGGGATAGAGTTAATTTTTCTTCCTAGTAGCTGTTCAGTGCTGTGTTTTGTATTCAGTGTGAGGATAACACTGATGACACACTGATGTTGTAGTTGTTGCTAAGGAGTGCTCACTCCAAATCAAGGACTTTGCAGTTTCCAAGCCCTGCCCATGAGGAGGTGCACAAGGTGCTAGGAGGGAGCATCGCCAGGACACTGCCCCAAAGTAGCCAAAGGCACATTCCATAGCATAGAGCATCATGCCCAGTATAAAAACTGGGAGAGTTGGCTGGGAACAGCAATGGCTGCTCAGGAAAGGGCTGGGCATGGATCAGCAGGTGGAGAGCAGCTCTGTTGTGCATCATTGTCGTTCTGGTCTTTTTGTTCTCTCCCTTTTCATGGCAGTTATTTTTTAAAGATTTTTGTTGTTGTTATTAAACTGTTTTTATCTCAACCCACAGATTTCACATTTTTTTTTCTTCTGGTTCTACTCCCTATCCCTCTGGGACAGGTGAGGGAGGTGAGCAGGCTGATACATGGTACTTAATTGCTGACTGTGGTTAAACAGTTGGCGAGAGATTGGTTTTAAGTTCTTCCAGCATCTCTTAGGACACCCTTTTCAGATTATTTTCTAACAGTGAACTCCTCAATTTACCCTCTGCTTTGTTTTTTCATTGTGGAAAGCTATGATGCTCTTTATCCTCACCATTAAGTTAAAGGATGTGCGAGTAATAACTTTTGCTGCTTTGATATCCCTCCTAGCAAAACAGCCTGGTGGTTCTTTTATATCATGGATTTCAGGGTGGCAACCCTTGTTTCCAAAAATTGAGTCACACCAGGAGCATCTGTGTTTGCCATCTGCAAGACATTTCCTTCTAGGATCCCAGGGTTGGTTACAGGGCTTCCAGACATTCCTACAGCCTGTTCCCCTGGGTGCACAGGGAGGAGACACCAGGTCTGTAACTATAACACTGCTGCTTGTCATTCTGAGCTCTTCAGCACATCCTGCTGTCACTGGAGCACAGCCTGCCCAGGTCTGTTTGAACACCCCCAGCATCTCCTCTCAGTTGCATCTGGCCACTCAGCCCTGCACCCCTTTTTAAGCAACCTGCTTTTTGCTGTGAACAGCAAGGTGCTGACCCTGGCAAAGCAGTCAGGTATTGTGGAAAAGAGCCTTGCCTGTGACTGGTCAGCCATTATATGCTTGGAGAGGTTTTCGGTTTCAGATTTTTTTAGAAGGTCAGGAAAGGATTGTTTCTGTTCCCTTTCTTTTTCTTCCTCTGCAGAATTATTTCTGAACACAGCAGTATTTATTGCTTACTTTCCTGACGTCTCCTTTTAATGCTGCAACCGCCATTAGATAAAATAATGAACCGAGTTACCTATTCATAAAGGCACTGTAAATATTTGTTTTCCACTGTATTCCAATAAAATAATGTTGTCATGGATTATTGGCAGTAAATTATTTTAAGTTATGCATTTAAAAATAAACAAAACTATATACATGAAACTATCTTTGATTATTTTTCATGAAGCTTCTTGTTCTTTTCTTTTATCAGTGTTGCTATGAGATCTGAAATCTTAATGCTTGTATTTTGATTTTCAGTGTCTCTTATTTCATTTCTATTGCAAATGCTTTCTTCTGAGAAATTGTAAACAGTTTCCTGCATTCACTGCTCTCCTTCCCATCTTCCAGTTCTGGCCTGATTCTGATAGTATCATTTATGTGTTGTCACTTGTAGTGGTCCACTGAGTGAGTTACAATTCTCTTGTTTGGGTTCTGCATTTTACATTTGGCTCTTGAAAGGTAGTTGGGGAGGACGAAGGGCACAATCTCAAATAAACCTCCTTTTTTTTCAAATTTGTAGAAGTTATTTGTTAGTCTGAGATAAAACAAATGAAAGATGGATGCTCTTTAATTTCCAGTGTGCTGTTTATCTCAAAAGCAGATTTTCTATTTCATAGAAATATTGTGAATCATTACTCCCAAGTGTCACCTAGACCCTATCTACATAGAAAGTATAAAAGGAACTAGGACATCTTGCAGCTATATTAGTATTTTTTCCATACAAAACTATAGCATATTTTAACCCATGAATCCTTCCCCAATAAATGGCAACGCTTTTACTCAGCCACAATGATCTCGCAAATTCATAGCCTGCTTTCTTTATATAGTGTACATTTATCAAATAGGATGAAATGGGTCCTTCAAGGATGTTTCTTAGACAATATTTTTTTTTTGGAATGGATGGACACAATCTCAAACAAATGGCAAGATCTTGAACAGCTTGAATAATTAAAGATGGGTGACCATAATCTCCCAAGTGCTGATAGCATTTTCCTCTTTAAAGTAAAAAAACCTTGGTAAGTAACAAACATGAAATTCTTTCTTACTTTGAGAATTCTCAATAAATTTCTTTATGATAGCACAGGTCTCCAGGACCTTGCTTTTCACACTGCTTAACTTTCATGAGCCTCCAGCAATACACTGGTGCTATCAGAAAGTTGAAACCTGAGAGCTGTTTTTCAATAGGGGTTTTTTTTTCCAGATTTTTTTAGGATGGCAAATCTGTAAATAGGGTACAAAATCTGAAGCACAAAATGCAAGAAGTTTCAGCTCCCTCCCAGCACGTTTTAGTTTCGAGTAATGGTTTGCACTATGTGTTGCAGTTCTGAAGAGAAGATATTTAGAGCCATTTAGATTTGACTACCTACGGTGATGTTTCTAAACACATTTCAAGCTATTAGAATGCAGAGCCATTGGCTCTGTAGGAGGAGCGCTGAATGGTCTGGCACTCTGATGACTAAAGATAAACTCTTAGCAACCTAAATTTAGGCACCTCCTTTTAAAAACTTTGGCCCAGATATGTGAACCCAGAAGAATGAGATACGATAATTCATTTCAAATTCCCTGGCTCTCGTGTCTTCCCAGACTGAGCATTTATTCATACAAATTGCTCACTGTTGCAGATGAATCACAAAATGTAGCCAGTGCAATAACTCTGCACCTGAGCATTATTTAATTCTGCTTTGCTAATGCTAGCAGCACTTTGCTCTTTCTCTATGTGTTTTAGCACCTGGCTATTTTGGCTCTGTCTGAATGTGTTTGGGAGGTGAATAGGGAGAATAGGTACACATTTCTGCCCTCCTGTTCATCACTGCTGTCTGTCCTAAGAGCTGCTGTTCCTCAATTAGATGGTCAGCTTAATGTTCCTCCCAGCTTAAAGAAGTGCAAGGGAGGCAATCACCAAGGGGACAATTTTTCACTGCATGTTTAGGAGAGGATTATTTTGTCACAAGTGTTATCTCTAGTGGGTCTCATCTGCTTTGACACCAGGTTTCGTTATTTTCCTATAATGCTCTTTATGACGATGAAGAGAATTACTGTGTCCTGTCTGCGTTGATTTTCCTCTTTTGATGAGTTTGCAGTTTCTCTTGGGATTTTTGTCTCTTTAAAGGGGTAATTCAGGTTGTGGACATGAGAAATAGGTGGAGGTGTGCGTGTTGCCAACAATTTTCTCGTATGTTTGTGTGGGCTACACAGATGAGCAAAATTTTACAACACACTTACTTAGGCAAGTAATTTATACCTTTTTTAAGGACACGGTGTAAGCTAAGATTAGTGTTAAAGATGCTGGTGTTGGCTACTTAGTGAAGTTTTGCTTCATATTTTTGAAGGGATCGGATATTCCTTAGCCTGTATTAAGGACGGATCTCTTGTCATTCCACTGCAGCCGTAGAAGTCGTGGGCGTTTATTCTAAGCCAGTCATCTGTAGTCAGTGTCATAAGAGAAGGTGATTCATCCCATCTGACACTAAATATCTGAGAGGCTTATTATGCAAATGTGTTCTGAAGAGGAAGGTGGTTGATGATGTTCCTGCTCAGCCCAGTGCTACAGTCTACAGAGCCTCTCTGTACCAGTGCAGTAGTTTTTGAAATAGTGTAGAAATTATCCAGGTTAAAACCCAGTAACTGGGAGTATTTTGTTCATCTGTGTTTGTTTGGGTTTTTTTTAACTGGGTTCGTTTCAGGGATTCGTAGGGCCATTTATAACAGAGAGATAAGAATATCTGTTCAATAAATGGTGGTGTACTGGCACAGAGCAAAGAAGTGGTTGAAGGCAGGAACATTCAAAACCGTGTAATGAGCTGCTTCCTGAAATACATGTGTGCACTGTTTTATTAGGAGAGATGAACACACAGTAGTAATTGTTTAACCATGTATTAAGCAGGACATTAACAATATCACTGGCAGTGTAGTGTACACCTCTCCATGCTTGCTATCACTTTATTAGACTATTAAGTGTCTTGAAGTGAGCTCATCTGTGTCAAACAAAGGGGACAGTTAGGAACTTCTATGTGGATTGCCAGATCCTTCCACTGAGGTTCTCTCTCAGTACTAGTAGTGCAGTCTTCCCCAGTTTTAGCTTCCTAGTGGGTTATATGTGTATGGATAAATATTCAAACTGCTGAGATGGGCTGTTTCTTTATAATATGTAGTGATGATCCAAGTTCATACCAGGAAGACAAAAAAAGTGACCATGCAAATCATAACTTTGTCTTGAGCCTTATGTAAATACGAAGAGAGATGACACACGTGAGCTTCATTTGAGCATCTCACAGTCATGTTTTTAATTAACTAGGTTAGTTAACAGATAAACTATCAGAGGTGTAATGAGCCAGAGACAATACATTTTGGGAGGCATATTGAAAAGAAACCCAGCCGAGTAGAATGCATTAGATA
Organism: Falcunculus frontatus; assembly: GCA_013398115.1. NCBI lineage: Eukaryota > Metazoa > Chordata > Aves > Passeriformes > Falcunculus > Falcunculus frontatus. Next base: position 1,819,898 of record VZRV01007869.1, on the reverse strand, counting down.
TATCACAGATAAGTTAGATCTTCTGAACTGCATGTTCCGTGCGGTTATTCATCACAGGATCCCTTATGCTGATGTACCACCCTGCCCCAGTGTGCTTTTGTGGTACTTGTAAATGGTCAGGGTACTTTGGTTTAGGAACTGAAGTCAGAGAAAGGTGGCTACCACCAATTAGTTCCATGAAGCAGCAGAGGAAGAGATGAAAAGAATTATACTGAAACAATGTCAGTAGCACTGAAAACAATCAAAATGAGCTTTACAGTACATTTTTATATAAGTTCTCTCTGGAATATATTTCCCATGTTTTATTTATTTTTATTATTATGTTTCTTTTTATTTTTGTAGGCTGTGGAAACCAACCTTGCATCAAAGGATAGTCACTGGGTCTATGTAAATGAGGTAAGAAAGTCAAAAGAGAAAACACAGCTTGCTACATTCACTCATCACCATCTTTTGTTTCATATGTTTTGACACACCGAACTGAGCATACATGTAGCATTTTTGCTTTTTGAATGGCACAAGGTTCAAACTCTGTGGTGTCATTGCTTGTCTGTCTTAGTTGAATTGGCATAGGTTGAACACAAGAGGTCAAGATAAAGCTTCCAGTATACCTCAGAGCAGCTGGGAGACTTTATTTTTACCTTCCTGCTGATACTATTTCATTAGCTATTTAGGAAGCAGAGAATATCTCATAAGAAATCTCAAATACAGGGATCTCTGTGCCAGAATCTCACCCTCCACTACTGTGAAAGCCTGCACACAGGTGCCAGGAGTGGAAAGAGTGCTGAGGCTACTTGCAAGCTTAGTTCATTGAAATATGTATTTACATAATACACGGGCTTTCTCTAGTGCAGAACTGTGTTGGTGTTGCTGGCCAAGATCCAGAATAGCTTAAATTCAAAGTGTGATGTTTTCCCTCTGCAGCAAATGGTATCTTGTCCTGCTAAAATGATTATTTATTTTACCTTAGTGCCATGATGCCCTAAGGGGAATCTGTTCAGACTCTTATTTAAAAAACAATGAAATGTTGTACCATATATAGTAATTTATAAATCACTGATAAATGGCAGTATTTTATAAATTTCTGATTTTAATAAGGAATTATTAAAAGATAGCAAAATATCTAATTTTAAAAGAACAGCGTTCACTGTCTTATTTTTATATTATAAATGCATAGCCTCTAATTTAATAGCCAGTTCCTTTGTTAATTTCTCACTCCTTTCTTTGCACCTAGCTAATAATTTTGGATAGGCAACTTTTAATAGTAACAATAAATTGTATAGTGTGACATTAGACAGGCTCTGTAATTAAAGAGGGGTTAGGGAAAGCGAGTGAAATCCCTGCTTGTAAAGGCTTTATAAATTCTTTCTAGTCCTTTAGTTACATTTAAGTACCTCCTGGTTTGTCAGCTGCTGTAATGACCCACTACAAAACGTCAGCAAGATGCCTGGAGAGTCAGTGTTTATATTCACATAAAGATAATGCAGTGCGTATTTCCCTAAACATTTATAGAGAGGGAGTGTTTGTGACTTTTTTACTGCTGCTGTTATTGTTCAGATGTTAAAACTCACTTCACGAAGCCTGAGTCTGTAACATCGTGATAAAAGCCTTCAGCACTCATGCACTAACATGTGCTCTCACGTACACACACAGACACATCACACAGGGTGTCAGTTCTGCTTCTCTTTTGGAAGCTTTTGTTTTTTCTCCTTTGTGGCTAAAGACTGGATAGAGAAGCTATGAGATCACCATATGAATTTAGAGTATAACTTTCTAGTGAAAAATATCAGTGCACATAATTTATAAATATCTCAAAATGCAATGAAGTCCAAACAGACAATTATAGAAGCTTTTTAGACTCATTAAACTTTGGAGAAGTCTTTGCAGGCAAAAGGAAGAGGAAATGTCATGGCTGTCTTTTCTTTAACAGAACTGCTGGAGTTTGTGTGTGCTTAAAGCTACTGTGAAAAGAAGGTGCATTGAGCATCCCCATGGATGCATCTGTAGAAAAATGGCAATCCTTAGGGCTTGCTTCTCACTGAAGTGTGCATCCCCCCAAGCTAGCAAGAGGACAGACTGACCATGCTTTCCATGTACATGTTTCCAGTTGTTGGTAGTGGGAACTGCATGAATATTTGATGGAAAAGATGCTGATTCTTACTGTGATTTGTGGAATGGAATTAACTTTTAATTCCCAGCTGTCAAATCAGCTCTTTTTGATGTGTTTCCACAAGAGTAGAGGTCCATTGTGCAAATGGACCAAAACCTTGGCTAGTGCTTTTATTGTCCTGGACAGATTAAGGACCCTACATTTCCCTGTGTACCCTGTGACCTAATGATCCCATTGCAAGGAAAGAGCCGTGTGGGGCTGGCTGATTGAAGGGGCAGTAGCAGGAAGAGAACACAGAGACAATTTTTTTTCTATTGAGGTTCACTGTATGAGGAGCACTGGATTGTAAACAGGCTTTTCAGGCATTCTGCACTTCAGGGAACCATTTAAGGGCTTTGCACAGCTTGGACTGCTGAGATCTCCTGACCCACAGCACCTTACAGTGTGCTCTGTCTCCCATCTCTCATCAAGCCAGTGAGGATCTGAAACTCGGACTTACCTTGCTGTAGTAAGAATGACTATATAGCCTGGTATTATTTCAATAAGAGATTTTATAATCTTCTTACTTTAATTAAATCTACTTTACTCTCTCTGTACTGACAATCCAATAAACATTTGTTTAGTTATTTTTTTTCCCTTGTGCACCTTCCCATATGGTAGAATAGGAGCTAAGTTTTAGAGTTAGAAATATTTTATAACTTTTGTTATGTAAGCAAGACCACCAAGGTTTGGTTGAGCTAACTTAAATGTGTATGGCTGATAAACTTATTGCACAGCAAATGAACAAATGTGGAATATGAGTTGATCTCAAGTTACACAGCTGTACTGACAAAATTCTGTTTGCTAGTTTTCAATAGCCCGGGTCTGTGCTGAGGTATCTGTTCAGTTTGGATGCCATTGCTGGTGAGAAAGGACTCGGTCATCTTTGGAAAAAGGCTGGTGAATTGGGAGTTAATTTATTGTGTGGGGTTGGAAGGCTGAAACATTACCTGGCAGGTTTTCTAGGATAAAAGAATACACAGGGATGGGTCTTTTCAGGCAGTATCATGCCCTCATATGTCCTCTTCGGAGCCAAAGTCATGAAAACCTTACTGCTTTAAAATATATATATTTGTGTGCCCACTTTTCTGGCTTCAAACGTGATATATTTCAAAATTGCAGAGCTGTCAAAAGTAGTGGAGATTAGAGGGGAGAAAAAAGAAATGTATTTCTAACTACCCACCCTCTTTTTGATTTATATTTCATCATCTGCATTTTTATTTTTATTCATCTAGAAATACTAAATCATCCCTTGCATTCATTTAGGTAGTGATTCTACCTGAATTCTGGGTTAAACATGCCAAGTAGCTTTTTAAGAGCAAGGATACTTGTGATTCCTCTATAAATCTGTGTAAAAGCAAACTCTTCCAAATGACTGCTCCATGCTTAGCTGTGTCTCCCGAATAGTCCAAAACACTTTATTATCGTTGACTGTGTTGGGAATTGCCAGTGACTTGCAGTTTTGACCCAATGGAAGATCTGTTAGAAGATTCCTGGTGTTTTGCTTGAACCTTTGCTGTTTATACCTTTAATGGTTGAAGTGACCCATCAGCTTTGATGGATGTCTGCTGCTTCTTCTTTTGGCAAGACTGGCACAATTGCAGATGGCCTCTGTTTCTTGGATGTTTATTTCCTGGTGGTTTTTTCCCTTGTTTTCTCTATTATTTTTATTTTTCTCTTACTTTTCTTTCTCTTTCATACCTGGCATCAAACATCTCTGTTGGCTCCTCATGACATTTTTCATTCTCCTCTTCTCTTTTTCTGCCTTTTCTGAGAAAATGCTGTGCCTTCCCCAGGGCATGTGTCTGTGGGAGAGGTACAAGAGCAATACTTGAAACTGAATTTGGATGTGGTTGCACCAGGAGCAGTGCTCCAGGAGCCTGTGTCTGCTTCTTTATTAACAGCAGCAGTAGGTCTGGAAGTATAAATAGAATTAGAAACTGTTTTTCCCTTTTTGTGGGACATTTCATGGTTTTGAAATTGTCTCCGTTCCAAGGGTAAAGAAAAGATAAATTATTCTGCAAAACTGGAGTATGGAACAAAAATATAATCAAATTAAACACAGAATTTTATTCCTTCATATATGCATATGTAATTCTCATTCCAAGTTTCTAAACATTCACTATCTTTACATGCAAATCAGTACAAAAAGCAATGAACTACTCTTCCTGGAAGTGGAATGGTACAGAATTTGATAGATAATTCAAGTGAGTTGCTTCACTGTTATGATGTAATTTCTTTCATTTCTTCTTTAACTATTCAGAAGTTTAATTGAAAGCTGTAAGACACGGTCAGGCAAAGCATAAGACTTCTTGTTTATACAGGAGAACACTTTTTGTGAAGGGCAGGTAGGGATGAAGAGAAGGCAATGTAGTGTTACACATCAAAACCATCTGTAATTGCTCTGAAGCTGAGGAGAGGGACAAACCTTCGCCTGGAAATATGCAGAAGACGGTGAGGAAGTCTATTTTTGAAAGTGCATTTTTTTTGGACAGAAATGTCCCAAAGACAAGAAATTAAAATAAAGGAAGATTTTCATTTCTCTGGTAGTTGAAAAAGTAGGATTGGGATACAGACAGGGCTTCACAAATTTCCTTTGATTGATATTATCTGTATATGCTTAAAAAGTTAAGGCAGCCATCTGTTCAGTTTTCATTATGGCCAAGGAAGAATGGGGTAAGGAAGCCAGGAGATAGTGGTGTGAAAGTGATCATGACATGGCAGCATGCACATTTTGGAGAAGAGGGAGAGGTGGGAAAAGGACAAAAGGGAAAATGGATATCAGTAAAAAGATTGTCCAACCTCACAGCTTTGGGAAACTAGTAATGCTTTTGGAAAGATAACACAGTAAGTAAAGGGTGGTAAAAGAACTGTGGGATTCTGTGAAGGCGTAACAAGGTATCCTTATGGTTCCAGTGGCTTATCTTCACAGAACTTGAAATCAGAGATGAATGCCATAGAAAAAGTGTTTTAAATAAAGGGCTAGGGAGGAGTGTAGAGGTGTAACAAAGTAAGAGATTATAAAATAAGGCTGTGTTGCAAAAGGACTCATAGCGGGGATCATGAAAAGTATTAAGAAAAAGTTCAGATATAGCAGAAGATAAAAGTGAGAGGTGATTACTTGAAAAATGGAGGTTTAATGTTTTTACTTACGTCCCTGATTGTGACTTTGTAGGAACTGTTAATTATGACCAGCCTGTTAAAAACATATTGTTGGTAGTTCCAGTGTATTTAGATGAATCTGAGGCACTCCACCAGGTGAGATTTAATATAGGGAAGTGCTGAGTGTTTTGCTTGTGGCTGCAAAATGAGGTCCAGGTGGTGAGCATCTGCAGGAGCAGCTCAGGATCCTTGTGGATAAAAACCAGAATGACAATCAGTGCTGTTGTGGTCCTGCTGAATTAGCAAATGTAGTCCTCAGATACGATACCAGAAACATCCATTGTAAGATAAAGGAGGCAATTATTTCACTCTGTTTGACATCAGCTTGGCTTTGCTGGAACAGTATTGCAAGTTTTGGGCAAAACACTTTAAAACAAAACAAGACATGCAGAACAATGTGGAAAATGTAGAGGAGAGAACTTAGTGTGATAAAAGCTTGGTAAAATATGACCTGTATGGAAAGGCTGAAAAACTTGGTTATAGCAGTACAAATAAAACAAGAATATGATCACATCTTCACTCTGGACATATAAAGAAAATACAATTTAATCTTCTGCAGTGGAAATTAGATCTAGTATTGGAGAATGGTTTATGATCTAAGCATGAGAATGTATAGGAACAACTTCCTTGGTTACCTTCTTCCATCCCATTGTCTGTCTCTCTTCATACCTGGTTCTGCTCTTGTTTTTTTTTCTTTATTTTTCAGCATCCTACTCACATTATATAAGTCAGATACATAATTTCAGTGTCAGTGTGCAAAGACAAATACAACTGTGTTTTGAATGCCACTGGGTATTTTCTGATCTGCACCTTCTGTTCTAGGTCTGTCCACATAGCTTTTTTCAGGATGGTTATGACAGTGACAGTTTATGCAGAGAGTTACTGCATGTGCTTCTTATCAAACCATTTATTCAGTACTTTTGGTGGTAAACACGAATGTTTGGGATCTGTGACTCATGGTTGATCTCCAGTCATCGTGGAACTCCATCCTTCTCTGTCTACCAGTGAATAAGCTGGAATGACTGGTTTTGATTAGATTCTGTCAGCCAAATCCACCCTTGGGGCCAGCTCAGTGATTTGGCTTAGGCAGGGATGAACCGAGTGTCGTGTTTCCTGATAGCAGTCATTTGTAATGGAGGATTATGTGGTAATTGTGTGTGGTTTGGATAGAAGTATGCCTAGTAATGAATTACTTGCACTTTTAGTGTTTTAAAAATAGATTTAATTGTAAGGTGTAAAAAATAAGTCTGGAAGCTAAAGATCAGTGCTCCTTCTAGGCTACGGTTTTCATTTGTTGCTTTTGCATTACACTGATTCTCATTGATTCAGATCAATCCATGTCAGAGCAGATACAAAGGAACATTTGTCAGTAACACAAAATAATTTCTTTTTTAGTTTTAGAATCACCACATTCTCTACCATATGGACTAAAAAATGCTGAAATTCAGTATTTGCTTCTAAATTCTCAAACTGCAACCACAGGAATAGTGGGAAGAACTAGTAGAAATTTTCTTATTTTTTACTGTCTAAAAGATCAGGTAGTCACTAGAAAGGAATGTACTATGGGATAAAGAAGTCCTCCTTGTAGGTTAAGTGCCAGCCCCTGTGGGTGTTTCTCGTGGCACAGTGGTTTCATTGAGGAGGTGTTCACAGGGACTGCTCAATGGGTTTCTGTATTCTGAATTTCTGTATTCCTGTATTTCAACATACAGTTTAATGCTATGCAGAGTAACCTGAATCTAAGGTTGAAAATGGGCTAATTTCTTCATCTGTTAGAAAAAGTTGTGCTGTTATTTGTCCCATTTATAAGCAAATAAACAAAATCAAACACCTTATGCTGCAACATTGTGGGGTGGATAACAGAAAGGTAAGTTATGTTTTTAATGGCCCTTGCAAATTCAAAGATGCTTTTTTTAATAGATAGAATGTGGTAAACCAGTTGATCCTTGTGTACTAACCTGAGCTTAATAACTGGGGCTTTTAAAAAATCATCAAAAGCTTTTATAGTGCTAAGCAAAATAATGCTTGGAAAAAAAAAAAGGTCAGGGACCAGTTTTTTATTGGTCAAATCTGTTTTCAATAAGAAATCAGAAACAAATAGCTGTAGAAATAGAGTATTATACAGATTCCAAGTCTATAGGAAAACAAAGTATTCAGTAGTAAGAAGACAACTGAAATTCTTGTAAGCTTTAACTAAAAAATAAAACGAAACTCTGATTAAAACCCAGAAAAAGTTGCTTTTGAATATTTTCTCTTTTCAATCCTCAATAAAGATCCTGGTTTGAAAAAATTGGAGTCAGTAAGCACAGAGAAACTACTAAAGCAAATGCAGCGGTGATGTATTTGGTTAAATTCCTCCCAGCTGTGATGATACTTGTCAGAAAAATCCTCTTAGCTGAAAAGGAGAAGGGAGAAGTGAAGTAGGAAGAGAAGTTCTTGGAATTTTTCTGCAAGAAAAGTAATAATAAAAATTTGGAAATATAGCAAGAGTACACATTTCATCAGAGAAGCCTTAGACAGGAAGTTAGAGTGCTAAGGGACTTGGGGAACTCTGGGCCATGTGGAGATGACATTGTCCTCATCACTTGAATACCAGTCAAAAATTTTAGACAGCAGTTGACCTTATTCTTTCTTTTTGGACAGATGATGATGCTGGTGGTGCTGCCAGCAGATTAATTTATAGATCTTCAGTGGACAGATAAAACTTTCCCAAGCTCAACCTAGGTGATCAGTCAGAGCATAGTGCAGAAAAAAGGCTGTTGATGCTTTTCCTTTTCCCTCTCAGAACATTCACTCAAAGCATCTTTCTGCTAATCCTTCTCCGGACTCAAGCTCAATTCTTTTTTCTGCTGTTTTCATAGGTCTCTCTTCACCACTGTTTCATTGTCAGTAGGAGGAAGTTTTCTCTATGAGGGACAAGAAAATGTCCCACCAACACCCTGGTGTGATGTATTTCTTACTTTCTGTTTCCATCCTGCACTTCCATTGCTTCTGCTGGTGTTTTTCTTTCCCTTCACCACAACAGACACTCCCAGTATGTCTGTAGGTATTGGTCCTCTTGATTTGAGAATCAAATGGCTTCTCATCTGTCATCTGGGCACTTCTTTATTATTTTCCTTTATAAAATATTTTTTAAAGTTGGGAAAAATGAGCAGAAAATAGAATAGTAATGATCAGATAAAGTCTATCTCAGCAAGCTACCTTTTTCCCCCAGGGCAGCATGTAGGAAGGTGTGAGATAATGAATGATGAGCAGAGTTTTCTTAGAGCATGGCTGTAGAGCAATATTGGGAAAACTCACTTTGGAAGAAAAAACCCTTATGAATGCAGTGGTTTTTCTTCACTTCTTTAGAAAATATTTTTCTAGAAATGCCTATGTTGTATGCATTTTGGGTCAGCATTGCATTTGGATCAGCAGCTAGGCCCTGTGCAAATTTTTATGGCCTAATTTTTTCTTGGTTAGAGCCACGACTGGGGTTCTGCTCACTTTTTCTCTTCATATGGAGGCGCCTAAGATTATTTTCTTTGTTTCATTTTAAAGCACCAATCTGTGTCATGATATTTGTGTTTACTTTGATAACCAAAAGTTAGTAAATCTTTAACACTTCCCCGTGTCATACTTTTCCTTGGAAAAATCTAGGCCTTTTAATGATAATTTATGAATGCAAGTGGGGCAAGCATTCTAAGATATTCTCAAATTATACAAAAATACAGAGTAAAAAAGTTTAAAAATTGAATAGAAATACAAGGAACTCAGTGTGGAAGTTTCATAAGATTTAGTAAATGACACATTTCAATGCAAAATGCAGCAATTTGCAATTACAATTTATTCTAATTATATTCCAGGTACTCTATATTTATTACTTGCCTAAGGAAATCTCACTTTTCTCCTTTTGGCCACGATCTTTAACACCACAGCATATTTATTTATTTATTTATTTTCACAAAAATATGTGCGTTTTCTTTTTCTGATAAATGCTTGAAAGTTATACATAGACATGAAACTGTGCTCCATGTGTACCTGCATCCTTCCCAAAGAAATCTTTAGGGTTTAGGACGGACCTAAATCTAATGCTGTGGAATTACATAGAGTTTTTGTCAGCTAGGAGCAAGGTCAGAGATGAGCTTGAATGAGTTGTTTCATCAGTGAATTCCACATTCAAATCAGTGGTGGGGTTTTTTGTTTGTTTTTTTCCAGCTTTTACTAACTATCATTTTGTGTGCTTTTTTCCCCTCCCAAGAGAATTACTTTTTAGTATGGAATAACATTTTGTTAATCAGAGGATCTTTTACTGTATAAGCACTTACTATGATCTGAGAAAGACATCTGGACACCCAGTGCAGAGTCTTTATATCTAGCAACAGAACTAATTAATTTAAATGATGACTACATCCCTGTAGAGATTTTGAGGAGCACTGGATAAAAAGAAGTGAGGTAGTGCTGGACGTGTGGCAGGACAATGAGGATGGGAACTGGACAGGTGATCATGCACACTTGTATTAGAATGTTTTCTGGGGTAACAAAAGTGGATGGTGTCCTTTCTTTAAAGGATTAATCTTTTTATTTACATCTAGGTGTGTATCTGTATGTATGTGTGTGTGTGTGTCTGTTCACGTGGGATGCAGAGAAGCCAGCAATATGTAAATGTTAAATAAATCTATCTACAGGGTAAGCTGTGGTGAACCTTATAGAAAAATAGCTAACTGAATGATGTTTTCTGGATTTTCAACAAGTGTTCATTTAGAGATGTAAATAGTGCATTGAGGGGAGTTAGAATAACACACCAAATAGTATTGATACTACTGAAAAAATCCAAATAAATCTCTAGCTTGTCTCCATGAGCATCCTTGTTCTCACTGCTATTCTGTTTAATCCTCCAGTTTTCTCAGGGATGTGTTTTCTGGAAATATGTTTCAGTTCTTTCAATTATTAATGTCATTAAAATTTATAATTTTCTGTCATAACCTCTAGGAAAATAGAGATTGTAATGTGAAACATAATTGTCTCATTTTGCGATTTGTGTTATGATAGTTGAGCACAACTAAAGCAGATTTAAGTATTCCCCTGAGCAATATGACGTGGTATTGCAAACTAACTGAAGTTCTGTGTGTGCAGATAAATAAACAGATAAACCCATTCCACAAATGACCAATATTTGTGTTTCTGAGACATCTTTGACAGGTTTTTTATCACCTAGAGGGGACACAAAATGTGTGTGGTGAGAGCAGAACTGAAGGTTCGGATGATTTGTGATTCTTTTTTTCTCTATTTTCAGCCATTTGGTCTGAGTGTGCCTACCAAGGGATGCAGCCTAGGAGGTTATGAGTTAAAGCTATGCCATAAAATTGTCTTTCCCTCAGACTTCAGCTTAGACACGGTGTGTGGTTTTAACAACCCTCAGCTCCAGAGAGGGGAAATCTGGAGGGGTCTGTAGAGCTTGGGGGTCTGCTGCACTGTCTCCTTGCAAGGCTGCAGGTGTTGCCCAGCATTTTCTATTAAACCTCAAAATCTTTGCCTTCTATAAGAATATATTTGTTTTCTGATTTACTGTTTTCATGCCACACCAGTTGGTCTGTCATTAATGCAATGAATTTCACCTTCTGCAAAGTTAAAAATTCACATTCCTAAAAAAATGATGGGAAATTGAAAAAGAAGCACTAAATTGAGCCAAGGTACAGTATTAGTCAACCATAACAAGTAATTATTATAACCCCATGGTCATTTCACTCACAGCTTGACAGAGAAAATGGCAAGACAACAAAGTTTTCTTTTTTCTTGAATGTTAAATGTCCAGGGTCAGGTTCACTTCTGCTGATGACACAAGGTGTGGGCCCTGTTGACCAAGTAACTGCAGCAACATGAGTAATTTTCAGCCCCCTGAGCTTCAAAGGGCTGAGAGAGCCCTGTGCAGGCTGGGCACTGGGCTGGGCCAGCGCTGCTGGGGACAGGCTGATGTGACTTGCAGATGCTCCTGGTGGCCCTGGGGAGGAGCTGGGATGTACAGCAGGTGCCTGGGGGGTGAGTGCAGGCAGCAGTGCCTGCCTTTCCTCACAGTGAACTCCTGCCAGGATAAAAACAGCACAAGCTGCACCTTTGCTGTGACTTCAGGATCAGCTAAGCCTCTGATTTTCAAACTGGGGTAAAAAAAGAGGTTTTGGTTTGGTGTGTTTCTTTAAATACAAAATGTGTAAAGCATGGAGTTGATCTGGCTTCAGTCTCCCTGTAAGAGCAGTAGATGCAGGCTCTGTCCCAGGATGGATTAGGAGGCTGGGGTGTCTGAAGGTCTCCAGGGAAGCTTTAGAAAGTGTGAAGCCTGGAAAGAAAAGCAGCCTGTCCTTGAGGTCTCCTTATATCTTATCCCAAATTATTCTGTGTGCAGAAACTGATGTTCCTAAATGTGTCAAACCCCTCCATAAAGTTTCTCCTATTTTTTATTTCCTAATACAGACAACCTCAAAAGACTTCCTTGAGTCATTATCAGGATTAGTCTGCAGAAATGATCTATGGTACTTATGGGAAAAGTGCTTTCTTGTAGTGTTGTTCACAGGTGAAAGAGCCGTATTTCCTGAAGATTGTTATGTTTTTCAATTGTTATTTTGTCCTGAGGATATAGTGAGGTTCTAGTCTGTCAAACAAAAATTCTTTCTATATAAATTTCATGTCAAGGTTCTTCTTTTTTTTTTTTCAGAAATCTATTGAGACCATTTTGGTGGTTTCCTTTGAGGAACTACATCTGCAAAACTGTAGTGTTGCCAAGATAGATGATACTGTGTTAGGCTGTTTTCTTTTTTTCAGATGGTGTATAAAAAAATAGCATTGTTGTTATTAAACACCAAATAACATTTGGCCTAGACTAAGCATGTGCATCTGTAACATTTTCCTCCTATTGTCTTTTAACAAATATTTAACCAATAATGAAAGAAATACATAAATTGTCTGGGCAAATATATGTTTTTAAATGACTGTGTCTCCATTTACAGGAAATCACTGATAATGAAATATTAGAGTTGGTGCATAGTGCTCTGGGGAGGATGACAGTTATCCGGCAAATCTTCCCTCTCTCAAGGGACAACAACCAGAGGTGCATGAGGAACAACCACCGCATCTCATCCCTGCTGTGTGATCCACAGGAAGGCTATCTTCAGATGCTGCAGGTCAGTAGCTGTGCACAGCAGAAAAAATTCCAGCTTAGGGACAGTTTTCTGTGGCTGTATTAACTCAGAGGAGAAATCAAATGAGTACAGATAAATCTGAGGATGTAACCTTTGGTCAGCTTTTCTTGACTTTATTATTTTATTTCCTAGGACTGAGTGCTTTAGTTGTGATGTTATGTCCACGAGGTATCAGCAAGTGGTTGCACTAACTCAGAGCTGATTTTGCATGTTTCATTCTCTTAAGAATCTTTCTATATCTGAAAAATATTGTGCCATCATAGTCCTGTGGTATTACTGTTTGCTTGTTGTATTTATGCTTATTAGACATCTGTTGTGAAAGAGTTATTCTGGGAGGATAACAAAACTCTGATAGGTATTGGGCTGTGGAGCATTTCATATTTAGGTAATGGACTGAATCAAGCTGATGTATTCAGTCTGTCCCTTTTCAATAGTCTCAGAAGTCTCCAGCAGCTGATAATTGCCTGAGCATGTGAAATATGCACTGCTAGTTCAAGTTTCGGGTTTTGGTAACACATTTGACTCTGGTGTTAGCAACATCTTGACATTTCCTGGCAATTTATCCCAGATATCAGAATTTTTCTTGCAGTAATTTAAATATTATTCAATAGGTGCTATTCCCAATGATAGTGCAATAATTTAGAAACACAGGCCTTGGACTTTCAACAGGCCTTGTGTGTTTTGGTTACTTTAGACAGTTAAAAATCTCATCTGTATCACTGTTGAAGGTGTTGGATATAGCGATAAACTTTAGTGGGACTTAGAATATAAACTTGCTTAAAACCTTTTAATTGCAAACTTAGTCTTAAACGGAGATGGGTTGAGTGAGAACACAGTGGTTGAGCCTGTGCATTGTCCAGTGTGGGTGGGTGTGGTGGAGTGATGGAGAAGGGGCTTGGTTAGGGCATGGGAGGGGCTGTCACCAGCCTGGGCTGCTGCAGCCTGGTCAGGAGGGTGACAGGGGGTCAGGGCTCCTGCAAGAGGGAACTCGAGTCCTGGCTTGGAAGAGTTTCTGAAGAACAACGTGTGAGGCTTATAGAAGCCCAGGAGAGGCCGGGAGATTGTCAGGAAGGGAAGTGGGTTAAGATTTCCCAAGGGATAGGGGTGTTAATTTTACTTATCTGCACTTTACTAAAAAGTTGTAGCTGCAGAAACTGAAATCCTTTAAGGGACAGATATGAACAGTTCCTCCTCAAAGAGAAGCTCTGCTGGCTCAGGTTCTGCCCTAGCCATGGCAAAGTTTGGGAAATGCCAATCACACCCCCTCTCGTTCTGAGTGTGGCTGTATTCTTTCTGCGCAGGGGAAAGTCTGTGCCTGCCTTGGCTCAGAAAGAAAAGACACTTTTGATCTTTGTTAGTAACTCTGAGGTATTCTGTAATGAGAACAAAGGCCGCTCATTTCAGAGGATCAAAGCAATTTCCAGTATGATGAAAAATTATCTATGCTGTACCAACAAATCACTCATTGGGGAATAATCTTCCATTACAGCAGGATTTTGAGTATTGCTGCCTATGCTGGTTTATGCATAATCTAATTGAGAGGCTCATCTGAAGGGCTCTGGCAGGCCTCTGAGCAAATTCTAATTTGCTAAAACTGTAACTGGTCTGCTAGCACCAACAGTCTCATGTCCTATTACTACATTTCATTGATAAGGACTGTTAGACAAGAACCCTCTTCCTGCTGATTCCCAAATGTGGATTTTGGGAAGCAAAACATTCTCAGTTTCTATCTTCCAGAAACATTATACTACCTTAGAAACTGTCTTTGAGAGGATAGTATGGTAATGTTATGCTTTGCCTCTTAGTGCCTTCTCTATGAACTTAAAAAAGAGAGATAAAGAAGTGCAGAAGTAAAATGTTCACCTTTTGGCAGCTGATTCCATAACTTTCGTGTCCAGTTGCATTGGCATGAAAGACAAAGGGCACATGTGAGAGCTCTCCGAATTAGCTGCCCCCAGTATATTTTTAAGTGTCTATAGATTGAATACAGGGTGCTTTTCTCATGTGCAGTTACACCTGAAGTGTTCCATCGCTGCATTTATTTTTCGTAGGTTTTGCCAAAATACCTTAAGTAAGCCCTTGTGGACATACGGCTCATATTAATTTCTGAGTGTGACTGACGTGTTATTAATGGTCCTGTAATTCAGGTACTCGCAGTTTTCTGTTTCCTTTTTCTCACTTAAAAAAGCCAGTGGTGACCTTTTGCTGCACAGAAGTACATCACTGAAGTGCCCCTGTTGCCAGAGGCTGCAGGAGCTCCAAGCTCCGTGTCAGGCTGCATGAATGCACCAGAGGCAGTGACCGCCTGCCAGCATCGAGTCTTTGTGTTGCTTTGAAGTACTTTGATTAACACAACAGTTTGGAAATCCCTGCCTCGTTCTCCCTTGGGCAGTCTCATATTAATAATTGTTTGTTGTCAAGGTAACTTACCAGCTATTGTTGGTTAATTATTTATTTAATGACTTTGAAGAAGAATAAGCTAATCTCTGTCAACCTCTAGCTGTAGTATTTTTCTAGGGGAGAATTTAGCATTTTTAACAAGCTACTGAAGAAAGAAACATTTACGTCATGGATTATTAACTTTGTTCTGGCTAAATTAATGAAAACCTTTTTGGAACAATTTTGTTCTCTGTGTCTTTAGTACCATATCCTGGAAAGTTGTTTTTCAGTGGGTGATCATCCCAGTTTGGCATTCTGACAAGCCTTTTAAAGATCAGGCTGTTCTGCAAGCTCATCCAAAAACTCATCTGTTCTGAATGCTTTGTGGAAATCCAATCTTATTCCATCAACCCACTTGTCAAAATTTTGCTCATGCCCTTATTTCTTGCACGTATAATATACTCAGCTGGGTTTCTGCTTCAAGTGGAGAAAAAAAGTTTCCTGTCTTGACCATTTTATTTGACTTCAGAGGACTGTGTTTCTCTCTGTCTTATTCTTCAGGTAGGATTTTTTGTGCCCATCTCATTTACTTTTGGTAAATGGAAAACACACAGTTTAGATCTTGCTTTCTTCCACTGGCCATTGGTATCCTGTGGTTTGGGCCGTCGGTGTTGACAGTGTTGCCTCATCTGGAGTGAAAGCATTGAAGCACTTCAGGGTTTATAGTTAAATCTAGTTAGTCCTAGCTAGACCTACTATGTACCTCCACATGGTATTTGAATGGTATATAATGGTGTAATTGCTATTAAACTGTAGATTATTTAAGAAATGTTCTTACAGACTCATTTGAAGAAATTTTGCTGTATAACTTGCTTCTTTCCAAAATATTTCCCTTTAAATATTAGTTTTGATATCACTCTACAAACTTGATTTTCGAAGAAGGTATTTTTTTCTTTCATCAGGTTAGTCACGATTCATCTGTAAATTCAAAATCAAAATTTTTTCTATTTCTGTTCTTTTAAGAAAGATTTCTCTTTGGAAATGTAATTCCCATTAGCTTGTTTTTGCCCTTGCTTACCATTTATGTACTTGATGAGTTCAATCCATGTACAATTCTAAAGATATTAAACTCTATTACAGGGACACAATGTATCTGAAATCATTTAGCATGGTCCAAAATAGATAGTGGGGTTGAAAAGGCAAAAAGAAAACCCCAGCATACTGTGTCACAAAATTAATGAGTTTATTCCTGATTGAGAGTCCAACCTCTCTACTGAAGAACTATTCCAGGCATTGCTTTGACATATTTGAGGAAATGTTGAGAAGTGTGGGAGGGTATTCATTGAAAGAGCTGATGATCTCCTTGAGTAAAAATTCCATTCTTCAATGATGTGTCCATCAGACATCTATGTAGGCATCTCTTAGTTGCTCCTACAAAGGTGGGTTTTTATTTCTGATCTATTTTCTGTTCAGGAGTCACTGCAATTTAACTACTGTAAGTGAAGTTATTTTTTTCGGACGTGTTTGACTGCCTAAACTTAAGGGCCTGATCCTGCAGTTTTGTCCAACTAAATGGCCTTGTCCTCATTTGGCTTGTTAACACTGCTGTTATTACACAACAGTGAAGTGCTACTGAGGGGCAGTAAATATTGATTAAACCCTATTAAAGCATTCACTTTCTCCCATAAAGGATTGATGAGCCACATTTTTCCTTTTCTTTCAATGCAAACCTGTATTTGCTTGTCTCTTTAGCAAAGTTTAATTTGGATTTTTGGCCAGATGTTCAGTCACAGTAAAATTGTTTCTGAGTACAACGTGAATGTAAAGTATCCTTGAACTGACTTTACTGCCCATTGCACAGCACAAATCTCTCCCTGAAGCCCAATGACGTGTGTTTTCTACAAGGTGTGTTAGCAGAAGAATTCATTAAAACCCCCAAAGCACTGTGGGTGTCCCGTGGCCATGGGGGATCATGCTGGAGGCTAGAACCCCAGGTAGGCTCTGCAGTGATCTTTTCCTTTCTGCCTCTTTTGACTGCTGGGTTTCTCTATTTGCATAATTATTTCATTGAATTTTTGTTCACTGCTCAATCAGGAAGCAGACAATAGTGGCTAGAAGAAAGCATCAGTACCTCCATTTTTCATTTGTTATTGCCTCTGAAACCTAATTTGTACCTATATTTATTTATAAATGAGGTAGGATAAAATTATGATCTTGTACACTGTTTTGCAATTCCAACATTACCTCTTGTCCTTCTGTTTTACTCTTGTGTTCAGTTTTCTTTATCAAGGCATTCCTACTAGACTTTACTCGGATAGTTAGTGTTAGCTGTGCCAAATTCCTGAGATGTTTAGTGAGCGAAGCCAATGCCTCCAGCTAACAAACTTGAGCATTACAGGGTAATCCAGGCCTTGTGTTATTGTTGACATGTTGTTACAAAACATACTGGCAAAGAAAACACTCATAATAATGTTAAGTGCCCATAATAAATAGCTGAAGGACAGTGAGCATTCAGAGAATAGAACCTGTAAGAAGGGAAGAGTGTTGTGATATGTGTAACTGTGTAAGAACGGCAGAAAATGAAAAAGGCAAGAAGAGCTGCTTATCAATTAAAAAGAGATTCTGAGAGTTCAGTCATACAAAGAAATCTTAGGAAACCTCATTGAGATACTTAAAACTAGAGAGGACAAAATGCTAAATAATTCACTAGTTAGATTCCTTACTGTCAGAAGGCTTGAATAAATATACAATTGAGGCTTGTTTTTTGGTGGTTTTAGGACAATTTTAGTCATTTCATTTCATTTGCCTCGGCGATAATAAACAAATAAATAGCCCTTTGGAAGTTTGAAGCTGACATTTGAGTCTTCAATGAACATTTGTTTTTTGACTGTGTTTCCCACAAATGTCACTGCTGGCTGTGACTTCGCTCTCCCTGAGCAGTGCATTGTGTATTTATATATTTATAACATAGGCACTGGTGCACAGTCTCACAGTGGGCTCTGCCCACAAGAGAGGCTGACGGGTGTGGGCAGGGCCAGGAGAAGCAGCAGCCAGCCCCCAGCCTCCCAAGGCAGCCCCAGGGTAGTGGGGACAGGGACAGGGACATGGTGTGGCACTGGGACATGGTGTGTGTGGCACTGGGATATGGTGTGTGTGGCACTGGGACATGGTGTGTGTGGCACTGGGACATGGTGTGGCACTGGGATATGGTGTGGCACTGGGACATGGTGTGTGTGGCACTGGGATATGGTGGGTGTGGCACTGGGACATGGTGGGTGTGGCACTGGGACATGGTGTGTGTGGCACTGGGATATGGTGTGTGTGGCACTGGGACATGGTGTGGCACTGGGACATGGTGTGTGTGGCACTGGGACATGGTGTGGCACTGGGACATGGTGTGTGTGGCACTGGGACATGGTGGGTGTGGCACTGGGACATGGTGGGTGTGGCACTGGGACATGGTGTGGCACTGGGACATGGTGGGTGTGGCACTGGGACATGGTGGGTGTGGCACTGGGACATGGTGTGGCACTGGGACATGGTGTGTGTGGCACTGGGACATGGTGAGTGTGGCACTGGTGTGCCTCTGCCCGGCTGGGGCTGCTGAAGGAGGGGTGCTGCAGTGCAGGCCCCAGTCTGGAGGAACTGCCTGCAAAAGGTGTGCCGAGGCACAGAACCTCCAGACACACCTGGCTGAGCTGCAGGAACATCAGGGAGGCCGGGAAGGAGTTGGAGAGCTGGCTCCAGGCACAGTCTGCAGTGGAGCCACAGCTAAACACACCCAAACTTTCCCGCTGGCACACTCAGGAGGGAGGGAAGGGGGCTCGTGATGAGGAGAGTGAAAGCTTGCAACAGCAGGAGACTTTCCTCAAAGCCTGAGGTGCCCTGGCAGAGCCACTTCAGCAGTCTGCAGGCAGAAAAGACCCTTCACATCAGGGGAGGGGCTGGAGCTGACTAAAGTGGCCCCATCTGCTCCTTCTGTAGCAACCGGCTCAACTAAGGAAAGGCAACAGGTGAGAGTAGCAGGTGACTTTCTTCTGAGAGACACCGAGGCACCTGTTTGCTTTTCTGACATTGTACCAGGGATGTGACCAAGAGACTCCCAGGCCTCATACAGTCTGCTGACCATTACGTGCTGCTGTTGTTCCATGTGGGCACCAGTGATACAGCCAGGAGCAGTCTGAGGAGGATCTAGAAGGAAGAGAAAGTCAGTCAAAAATGCCAGGAGGCCTGCATGGATGAACAAGTAGCTCCTGGACAAACTCAAACACTAAAAGGAAGTTTACAGAGGCTGGAAGCTGGGACAGGAAGCTGGTGAGAAATACAGAGAGATTGTCTAAGCCAGGGATCAGGTTCGGAAAACTAAAGCCCTGATAGAATTAAGTCTGGCCATGAATGTCAAGGGAAAACCCAAAATCTTTTATATGTACAGTTGGTGATAAAAGGAAAATGAGGGAAAATATGAGCCCTCTCTGGATGGAAATGGGAGACTTGGGTACTCAGGACAAGGAGAAGGCTGACGTATTCAATGATTTATTTGCCTCAGTCTTTACTGGCAAGTCCTTCAGTCTCAACCTGTGAATGCCCCATCCCTGGTAGTGTCCAAGGTCAGGATGGACGGGGCTTTGAGCAACCAGGTCTAGTGAATGGCATCCCTCTCCACAGCACAGGGGCTGGAATTAGATGATCTTAAAGGTCCCTTCCAACCCAAGACATTCTGCCATTCTATGAAATGTATTTAAGAAAACAAAACAGGTCAAATTTTCTTCAGTCTCTCCACTCTAACAGTGCTCCTGTTAGCACACCAGTATACCATAAATAAACCACTGATCTTTGCTGCCCCTGGTAAGATGCACTCTGTCATTAGAGACACAAGTGTGCAACTGCACCTGGCAGTACTTGAGCTTTGAAAGTTGCCACACAGTTTTAGGGCATGCTAGGGTGTGCATAGCAGTCACCATGATCTCCCTCCTCAGGCAGCAGGCATTTCTGGCAGGCTGCACTTGGTCTGAGCTCCTCTTCCATCTGCTTCATCCTTGGAGCTGACTGCTGTGGCCACTCACAGAGTGGTTTTGGCAGCAGCAGGGTACAGATGCCCAGCTTGGGAACGAGTTTTTGAAGTAGTGGCATCTCAGTGTCAGCTTGCCTTCCAGCTGATCTCTTCAGCATTCTCTGGCTGGACTCCTGGCTCTGCTGGCCGCTCAGGCGTTGGGGTCAGTATTTGTGGCTTTTTGGCCTTCTCAGAAGAGCACTTGTCTATGATTAGTCCCTCTGAAGGAGCTTTCTTCATACATAACTTTAAAAGTAAAATAATTCTGGAAAATCTTATGAAATTCACATAGAAACTTCTGTGAAATGACATTTAATACTGTGATAGATTTTCATTCTTGAAAATTTCTGCTGTGCTCTACTAGTGTGTGGTGGATTTATTTCTTCAGTGCAAAAAAGAGCTTCATACATTCTGAAATAATTTCCAGAAGATAAACCAGAACATGCCTAAAATTATTCATGTACAGGGTATATTCTTTAACATATTGGTGAAGCAGTCACCATCATTCTTATAGCAGATCAA
This sequence comes from Falcunculus frontatus, assembly GCA_013398115.1. NCBI lineage: Eukaryota > Metazoa > Chordata > Aves > Passeriformes > Falcunculus > Falcunculus frontatus. The sequence continues at coordinate 1,799,467 of VZRV01007869.1, read as the reverse complement.
AAACTTTTTCAGTACCTCCAGCTCTTACACTGTCAGCAATGGAGCAAAAGAAGGACTGAAAATTACTGTCACTTCCTCCAAATATGACCAAAATGAAATACTTTGTTCTAGTCTAGAAATTTTTATTCTTTTAAGGGGAATCTCTTCAGGCAGATATATGTCCTTCCCTCCTCTGTTCCCTTGTGAATATCCAAGTAGGGGAAATAAAAAATGCTCCAGAGCTTTGAAAACCCAAAGTAGCCAAGTATGTTGCCTTGTTTTTCTTCTCTCTTGCTTTGGTACCTATTCCGAATGCTACATGAAGGTGAATTTTTAAAATTCACTATTTTCTCATTCCTCTGACTGTACTGGTGGAATCAGAGTACAGCTGAACCCTTGAGTATCTCAAAAATTCCCTTTCAGTGGTCATGTCCATACTAACAAGGAATTTGACAGTTCATTGATAATTAAAATATGTGTGCAGGCGCAGTAACAAGTGCATACAGGTCGTGTCTGCTGAATCCTTTTTCTTTACACAGCATCACTGTTCTGGAGGTTACAGCAAACTCATGTTGCCAATATGATCTAGGACAGATGCAGAGATTTTGCTGTATTTAAATGTAACAAAGGAAGTTTTTACAGCCCTGAATTTACTGTGAGATCAGGCCGGAATGTTTGTGTCTTAATTTCTTTTTCTTAGTATTACAGATCCTGCCTTAGTTGTGCAAATTTTGATGCTGTTTTTTTCCTAGCTTGCATATTTTCTGTTCTAAAATAGAAGTGTTGATTGTGTGAATAAGATGCAACTTACTCTTCCATAGGATATTGACTCTTCAGTGAGTAATGAGTAAAATGTAGTTATGCATGCATGTCACTTTTACTGGAGGAAATAGAGTATGATGATACGAAGGAAGGAATTTTGCTGATTAAAACCCACCATTTACTCATGTTTGGGGTGAGGCTTTCAGCAGAAGAGAACCAGAGTGACAAAATACCGGTGGATGAGTGTGTACAACAGAACATGCAAAATATTCTTTCCCCGGCAAAAAGTAACTTGCTGCATTCTCTGCAACATTTTCTTCTGCCTTGGTACAAATCTCCAGATGTAGAATAAGGACAAATGCAGTGGGAGACTCCTCTTGCGCAGACCCTGTCTTGCTGTCTGTATCATTCTTTCAAAAGAAATTAATGGAACAATAGTGATGCAAAGTCTATTAAAGGTCTGACTGAACTATGAGGATTGGGCTGGTAAACACAGGGTTGTTTTGTTTTGCTCTGCAGCACGATTTGGGTGCAAGGTGATGCAGGCTGAGATCCTCAGTGCAATTCTCCCAAGCTCTCAGTCAGTCATTTGTGCAGAGCTGTGGCATCTTCTCCAAGTACATGAAAAGCAGAGAACAGCATACCCAAGTGCATCTTATGTTTTGCCTTAGAGCTCTCTGCTAGCAAACCAAGCACTGTTTTTGGGAATGAGGCTGCAGTTCTCCAGAACTGCAAAAGAACAGTGCCAAACAGAAAACACAAAGCATTTCTGACCTGTGGGAGTTCCGAGGCAACAGACAATGAGTTGTCAGTTAAAAGTGAGTGTGTAAAAACAAATTCAGTTGGGAGCAAAGAGGATCATGAAGGCTTATGAGAAATGGGATTTTTCCCTATGTATGTAAAACCTATTTCTAAGAAAGTGGATTTTGTGGTATGTGGTTTGGGGTGGTGTATCTTGTGGGATCTGAGGGTTTTTTTGATTTTTTTTCTGTGAAGAGTTGTTTAACCCAGAAGAAAAGTGCCCTCTTGAATAATAAGGATCTGCTTGGTTGCTTTATTTGAAAGTAGTTTGGAAATATCTGCAGAATAGGGAAACAAATGCAGTTGAGCATAAGAAACTTGGTTGCTGGGACTCTTATTAACTCTTAAACTACTACTTTTCTTAAAATGAGAGGAAATATCGGAAGCAGCTACTTTGGAAACTATTCTAAAAGGAAAATGCTAAACTGGATAAAGTAGCAAATGTAGGCAATGTGGAGTGCCTGTTCAGCAAGGCTGGAAAGAAAAGAAGGGAAAAAATATGGCAATGCCAGATAAGAGATATTCTGCCTGATAGTATCTCATAGGTTTTACATTATATTCATGTTAAGGTCCCTTTTTATGTTTAGTCACTTAAATAAGTGTGTATTTACAACATCTTTTTTTCTTTGTATTTAATTATTTCAAAATGAATTTTTGCTTATATATCTTTTGTTCAGATTTACGTATACTAGAAGATTTTCAAAATGCCTAGGTTCTCATTTTGTGTCAAACTCCAGATTATGGAACATGAAACATTTTGTTTCTGAAGATTAGCATCTTACAGACATCAGAAGTTTACTTGGAGCCAGTGATTCAAGAGTGATATATGTTTAAGCTTTCATAGAGTGACACTTTTATTGGGACACCTAGAGAGTCGCATTTATAGGAAGTATGCAGCTGCATTAACTTCCACCTGTAACCCTTTCCTGGTCTCTAGGCATTACTTTCTAAGGTGTATTAGAAAAATCATGAGATAAATGACAAATTATTATTATCAATAATAATAATGATAATAATAGAAAAAGATGTATCTGGCCAATGATGTAAAGGGAAGATTTGAGTTTAGTAAAGACTGAATCAACAGTGCTGTGCATAGGTTTGAAGAAGAGTGCATATAAACTCTGGAAAGAGGTGAAGAGTATCTAAGTATTGTTTTTAAATCACTTGTCTCAGCCAACTTCCACTGCTAAAGTTTTACCATTTGAGGTGGATACCTCTGCCTGTCAAAGATCTGATCATGTATTGCTGGACATGTCTTAGTTTGAAAAATTAAATACACAGCTCAGCATTACTAATGTGGTGTTCCTTTCTTACTGGAGTCTTTGTCATCATTTATTTCTGTATCTATCATGTAAATTGAAGAATAAGGAGGATAAAATCAGTAGCTCCAGAGAAAGTAGCATGTAACCAGTCTCCTGTATATTTGGTGGAGAGAGATGTTAAGACCAAAATAATACTGTCATTTCTCCTCCCTCTGTTCTTAAACAGTTGCATGTGTATCAGATTTTGCTGTGCCAGAAATTACCAACTGCTCAAATGAATAAAAGCCCCAAGAATTTAAGTCCATTCTGTCTTCCCCTCCTTGCTGAAAGGACTGACAAAGTAGCAATCCTTGTCTTTCACTGACAGATAGCCGTACTCCCTGTGTAGCTTGAGTTTATATGTGGAGTGTGATCTCTCTTTACAGCACTGCATTGCAGTAATGCTCAGGCAGTGCCAGTGTGCCAGAATCCCTTGGACAGAGGGACCCAGGAGCACAGGCATTGGCTCAAATGCCTTGACTGTTGAACATGTCAAACACACCCAGCTTGTAGTTCTTACTTATGCCTTCTTTTCTGGCTTTTATAGTTTCTTTGGAAGGTGCTCACATAAAAAAAAGAGGCTCATTCTTATTATTGTTTGCAGGTTTCCAACCTGTACCTGTATGACAGTGTGCTCATGCTGGCCAATGCTTTCCACAGAAAACTGGAGGACAGGAAATGGCACAGCATGGCAAGTCTGAACTGCATGAGGAAATCCACCAAACCTTGGAATGGAGGAAGATCCATGCTAGAGACTATTAAGAAGGTGAGAAAAGACAAACCACCATTGTTTGAGCAATTGAAAGGGTTGCTTCATGTCTACTTGAGCATACAGTTTTCACTTCTATTCAATTTTTCTTTGATTTATTACAAGCAAGAGATCTACAACAACCAGGGACAATCTACAGCTATTACACAAGTAAATGATTTATGATAATAAAGTTACACACAATGCAGTGTGAGTCCAGTGGTGTGTGTTCTACTTCTGTTCTTCTCAAAGCTGCCTTCTAGGGAGGAAGTAGAAAGGTGAGTAGTCATGGGAATTCATGCATGTAGTCATGCATTTCTGCAAGAGAACAACTTAAGGAGCTTGGGATGGGGGCAACCAATGATGAGGTTTAAGACTTAGGTAGCATTTTCTACAGCTGAGATGGATTTGTAAGTTAGCTGAGCATTGGTAAGGATCTATTTGTGGACTGTAGCCCAGAGCAGAGCAAAAAGGATCTTGTTTGGCTAAGCTGTCACTAACAGTTACACTCTCTTGCACCATGCTGAAATACTCAAATATGGACAGAACTGTGGCTTTGCAGACACATGACAACTTCTTGTATAAAAGTTACTTGATCAAAAGTAATAATAGAAAAATCCCTAACTTTTTACTATACTATCTTTTGCTATACTAGCTTTTACTGTACTAACTTTTATACTAATTGTTCAGAAGAAGCCCCCTGTTCCCAAATGTGTACTGATGAAATCATTTTTCTCTAGTAAAAGGATGCAATTTTGTCATTCTGACAAGTCCTAGTGATGCCATCCTTTGTTGCTAAATTAATTCTAACTTTAGTGTCATTTCAAGCCTCTTTGCTACAAAGCCATGATCAAACTCTGTGATATTTCACAGCAATGCAGTTTTATCTTTCCTTCATGCCTCTCTTGGGAACACAGCAGGCAGACCATTTCTTTTGGACTGGGAGTTCCTGCCTTTGCTTTCAAGCCCAGAACTGAGCCCACTGCCCTCAGTTATGCTGAGAGGGCTGTTGTCTCACAGTCCACTAAGGTCCTTCTCTTTTTCTTTAGGGTCCGTTTCTGTGAACAGTAATGACCTGATGGCCATAAACACTGGGTGTGTTAGTGCTAAAGTAATTTTCTGAAAAAAATTTTAAAAGCTAGTCTTTTGTCTAGTGCTTCTACTGAAGAACACGTAATTGCCACATTTAAGTTCACTGTAAGCATGATTAAAGCATATTTGGCACACGTTTTATACAGAGGAGTGTTTATGAAGGTGAATTTCTTCTGTTCTAAAACGACTGAAACTTATTTCCTTAGGGCCATATAACTGGGCTAACTGGTGTGATGGAGTTCAGAGAAGATGGAGCCAACCCCTATGTCCAGTTTGAAATACTGGGCACCAGCTACAGCGAAACATTCGGCAAAGATGTGCGGAGGGTAAAGATATGCTGCTTCCTTCTCTCTTTTGTTTTCCTCTAAATAATATACATCCTGCCTCAGGGGAAAATGTTATTCTTTAAGAATGAATTAGAGCTATGCTGCAGAAGACATTTACTTTATGAGAAATATTTTCTAATTTATTACACACTTAAATCTTGAAAACTAGTTTTATATTGGTAGGCAGGAATCCTGCAAGTTATTTCCCATGTGCAGTAACAATGCAATGCCATAAGCATCCTGTGAATATAATAGTGAAGACTGCACAATTTAGCTTATGTATTTTATTGTTAATTAAGATAGGATTGCTATAATATAAATATGGAAGGTACAACACAATTGGCACTTGTCTTACTAAGGAAGCTAGCTGAGAATATAAATTATATAAACACACTAGGATGTTTTCAGTACAGCTGGTGCAAGAATTTGAGATAAATAAATGAAAAAATTCTAGAGAAGATAATTTCCAAAATGAAAGATGCTCTGTCATGAAAAGCAAAGGTTGACCTATGGGTTGTAGCTGGTGGAACGAGGACTGCCAAGGATTAGAAGGCAGTTAAAGTGGTTCCATGGGATTATTAGCATAAATTGTCTTGCTCTGAGAAGGCTACCTTGAACACGCTCATGCAGAGAGGATGCTCCAAAAATACATGAAACTCTCAGTTGAACAGTGAGGTTCTGATAGGAACCCATGCTATAAATAGTTTCCAAACTGCTCAGCTGGTTGATATTCAGACATTACCATGGTATGATCAATGGGTCCTACATTAAAGAGAGCTGAACAAAGAGGATTTCACAAATAATTAAAATATATGTAATTTCTTACTTTCATTTGGCCATTGGTTTCTGTGATTTGTTTTGATTTGCCTGAATTACAGAAGGGTAGATGGAAAAACAAGCAAAGAACTTGTGTTTATATAATCATCTTTATCAGCTAAACATGAGATTCTTTCAGAGTCTAATTTGGCACAAACATTCTGAACATGGAGCCAAAGTTGTGCAATATCTATTAGAAATTCAACGGAAGGGAGACAAGTATTTGAAATGCATAAAGTTCCAGAAGATATAATTGAAAATTTTCTGTTGCCAGAAATATGCCTCTGAACACTTCAGTTTGGCTACGCAACCTCTTATACCGTGGTGATCAGAAAAGGCTATTTCTTGGTCCACTTTCATTTTTAGAAGATTGAAAATGAGGAAGTCTTCAGTCTCAAATATTATGTGAATTATAAAAGATTGTCTTATTGTCTTAATTTTGGAAAAAGTGTTGCTTATTTAATAAAATAAGATTGGCTTAGGAGGTGTAAGAATCAATCCTGGTTCTCAGACAGAAGTGTGCTCCTCACTTTATGCACAAGTACGCAAACCAGAAGTATCTGGTGCCGTGTGAGATGCTGTGGACTATGCCAGTGTTTCCAGCTGCCACTCCAGAAAAGCCTGTGTCCTGTCAGTGCTGTGTTATCCCTAACACATGGATGCCATGGGGCATTTAAGTTTGGTCCCATTTTGTTACAGAATTCCCAAGTGACTTTGCTTAAGTCATGTAATTGTTTGATGCTTCGATACTTACCTTTTGGTAAAGTTGGCGTGAACACCACAGAGCACAGCTTTGAGCCTTACAGGCAAATTGGGATGTGTGAGTGTACATTATTAGGTGTTTTCTAATGTGCATTTCAAATATGGTACCACACATACAAATGTTTTCACTTTGGTATGTGCAGCACACTGACCAAATTGACGCATAATCCAAAGGTGTGAGGTGGAGATAGCTAAAATATCACTCAAAAGTGACCACAAGGCAAAGAAATAGGTAAAATGACTAAATGGGAAAATTACTAAAATGGCTGACTTGATATAATATTGATTACTTTTGATCCCTAATGTGCTACTATGAGGTGGTGCTACTAGGTGGTTAATATAGGAAGGTTTAACTCTTTGGGTGTTAAATGCAGAACACTATGAGTTCCCAAAAATTGAAAGGGAGTATAATTCTAAATGGCTAAAAAGCTAATGGTTGCGGAATACTGCTCTGAACTAAAATGGAGTTCTGGAAATTATCCTTTCAGTCTAATATATAGAGAGAGTAAAAAGTCAGCAATATGCTCCGGAAGTTTGGAGAAGAACTTGGAAGAGATGATACCTCTTAGAGCAAAATTACCATGGAACTACTGGAATTCAATTATTTAGGCAGCGTTACTTTTTATTACTGCAGCAAAAATGTTACATCTTAGAAGTACTTTTAAGGGCTCAGAAAGTCGTGCTTGTCTTATTTATATTACTTGAGTGAGAGACCAGTTCTGAGTTATTGTCCATTGTTTCTATTTCAGCCTTTGCTCAGGTTTAGCTGTGGAGGCATGTATTTTGGGTAGAAAACAGAGGGTTCTTTCTGTGTGTTTTTGTTTAACTCTGTATGGAGAGCAGCTACAGTTATGCATCCCTGTCCAGACCCTACAAAAAATCTTGGCACTTAGGGTCAGTGACAGGGTAGGGCAAAAGACTGTAACATTGAGTGTTGAACCTTAGATGGAATCCAGTCAAAAGCTTTTAACTGGACTTTTAACACTCAACATCCCTTGCGAAGTTTCTTGGGGATCATTTCCACCAGAAGGATTCCTGGGAGGATGTCCAAGTCAGTAACAAATCTGCAGGAATTTTCAGAGCTATTTTGCAGGGGCATCTTGACTCTTGAGTTGTCCTGAGATCTGGTCTTTCTGCAGACCATTTTTCCTTCTGCTAGCTGTAGTTTAGTCATGAGTGCACATAAATATATGTATCTGATTGCTGAGTGTAGTGTCTTTATTCCACAAGTCACTCCGTCTGTCTTCTCCTTTCTTACACAAGTCTAACACCATGTGGTTTTGGTAAAGGCTCACAGAGGCTTTTGTGTATTTTGTGTGTTACCATTTGTTTTTCCTTTGGGTGTACTTTAGTGAAAGGGAAACTTCAGAAAATGCTCTAATTTCTTTGGTTTAAACATAAAAGAACGGGGTATGTCCCTTAAGGTATATCACCTTGTTTTACAAAAGGCTCGGGTAATTGCCTTCTATTCACTGTGGACATGTGGAAGTTTAGAAAGCATCGTGTGTTCATGCTTAAAATAGAGATTTGTGGTGGCTTATCAGGGCATTTGAAAGTTGAAGATTGCTAGAGAAACTGAAAAAGCTTAAATGTCTAGTGCTTGACGATTACCACTATGATTTATGTTCCTAGTGTCTGTAAGCACCTTCAGAAATAGCAACCAGAGTATCTGTGTATTTAAAAAAAATAAGAAAAATAAGTGGATATAAAGTGATAAGGGAACAGAACAGATCAAAGAGGAAAAAGCAAGAATAAAGCTGATGTCCTACTTTCACAGTCCAATGATCATAAAGGGGGAAAGGAAGGGCAGGGCTACATTAATTCACTCCTTATTCACCATCTATATTATTAGTTCTTATTAATGACAGCCCTGATGGAAATTTCAGAACATCTGGACTGGTTCATACTTTTTATGTTCCTGCACTTGGATGGATTCTGCACAATATGAGAGTTGGACTATCCAGCTGTGAAAGCAAAAACTGAGGGAGATGGAGCTCCAGGGTGGCATTCCTAGCAAGGCACCACCTCACCGTGAGCTCTTGAGGTGTAAACCTATTTGTTCTTGTTAGGCCATGTGTGCAGAGAACACCATAACAGCTGACATCCCTTGCAGGGATGTGATTAGGCTAAGTTAGATGGTGCCTGTAAGGAGCTTTATGATAATCTTCATCTTCATCCTTGGCAGGAAGATCTTCTGTAAGTGTGAAACGATGTGGGTATTTAGCTTATTTTATGACAGGGAACATATTTTTTCTAAAGCAATCTGCATTTCTTTCCCAAGCTGGCTGTAATGAAGGCAGAATTAATGGTTTGCACACATTTTATATTTCATAAGAAGCATTCTGTTCAAAATTATAATGTCTATGATTGGTTATTCATTTCTGTCAGTTGGTATGTTTTAATTTTTTTTTAAATTAGATTTTCTTGAAATATCATCAGCTTTGTAAACAGTTATAGTTGTTTCCTACAGCACTTCTGAGACAGACTGCAGAAGTCACTGTAAGTAGTTTTTGTGATATGCTTCACAGTTGTTGAAACAATATTTTTGAATTCTGATACCGTGATTTAGTTGGGATTGTTACTTTTAAAAAAAATCTCATTATTATCATGATGAAAAATCCTATGCTTCTTATTCATTGCAAAAAGGAATGGTATTTTTAAAGATCTGCAGTAGCAAGTGCTTTTACCTCCAAGAATATTGCCAAATCCCATCATATGCTGCTCAAAGTTATATATACACCAAAAGAGTTCTCGTGTGTGGCTCCTACTGTAATTGAATCAATTTTACTTACATGGAAAAGTACATAACTTAGTTGCCTGAGTTTAGCTGTAAAAGAGATTCCTGCCTCCTGTTTGAGCACTTCATAAACATGCACTTGCATGTAGTGTTTCAGTTGAACCTGTTTGGCCAAGGTATCTTTCAGCAGAAATCTAAGAGTGAAGTCGTGGCTACTTTTGATCACTAAAATCCCCCTGTTACTTTGAAAAGGGAAGGGCAAATAGTCCTCTCGCTCTGGATAGAGTGCAATTTCCACATATTTACATTTGGTTAAACTTTCTCTTTCTGCTTGATTTTATTGAGTGTCATGGTGGAATAATTTGGAAAAGGAGCTTTGTGATTCATCCTATAACCACGTTGTGTCAAACTGAAAAAAAGAACTGAAGCATTTTACTCAAAATAGTAAACCCCCTTAAATTTTTAGTTCTGATTTTCTGTACATGATATATATGAGGAATAAAAGTAAATACATTCCTTGCATATTCCATAAGTTGAATTATTTGTGGTGAAAAATACAGCTTAGGAAATGGCTATGATCAATTTTTAAATCAGAGAAGAAAACTAAAGAAGAAACATAATAACCTTGAGCATTTTGTTTTGTTTTTTCTCTGAAATGAAGTGGGATCACTGTTTGCCCGAGTTCTGCAAACTGGGCTTTTTTTTCTAATTGAAATCCTTTATGTTCTATATGCTTTCATTGTAAAATTCTAGCTGAATTATTACACTCACTGAAGAGTAGGTAAGAAATTTTTAAAATATATTTTCTGTTGCAGATATGTGATACATAGTTCTTTTAAAGTTGTTTTTAATTCTATTTTATCTTTTTTTGGAAAGCATTGCCAATGGGACTATGCTTGTGTATAAACTGTTACTTGTATTTGCAAATTATGCCAGTGTCAGCACCAAGTAAAAGGGATGTCTTGCAAATTTGAGTTGGAATTTCTCCAAGCATAGGATTGTGCTGGTCTTCCCCTTTGGAAGACTGTTTATATGACATTTTCACAGCGTAAGGCTTGAGGGTAGATTTTAAAAAGCAGCCATGTCTGAGCTAAGAGTGGGGCCAGGACAATTAGGCCACTGCAGGAGTTTCCACAGCTCACACGCACCACTACCTATATGTTTAGAAATGATGTTTGATTTGTAAGTCACATACCATATCATACCTACCAGGTTATAATGAATCTTGGGTATACCATTGTCCTTTTTTCACACATGTGCAATGGTGCATAAAACTGGGATAATAGGAGTGCTAAAATCAGCCTTGTAAAAACAGTTGCATCTTTAATTATGGAGTTTTCACCAAAGCTCCTGCAGTTTATTCATGAATCCTAGGAGGGTATTCAGAGTGGGATGACAAGAAAAGCCCCTTTCTGTAGCTCAGCTCATGAAGAATCTGTGCTAAAGTGTGGACGCTATGAAAAAAAGTGTATATCCATATAGCAACAGGTCAAGATTTACTGACCTTAACAAAGAAAAGAAAAATATTTGAAAAAAAACCTACACAAATTATTTTTACCTTTTTTGGAAATCCAGAAGTGGAGATGATTTACAATTTTCTTTTTCACAGTATCAGTCTTGAACAAAGGCATTAAGTTCACTACTCCAGAAAAGAGGAACAGTCAGTCTTTTGTAATTTCCTGCCATGAGAAATAGCTTTGATCCGTGATTGTTGTTTAAAATTCACACCTGTTCCAGAACTTTCTGTGGAATGTCAGAATAACTTTTTTAGTATAATGCCCATTTAGCAAAATCGCTTTGAAAGAAAACAATGGTAATAATAATGCCAAAATACAGTTATCTTAACTGTCAGATAGAATAGATGTCATCTTGGCTTTTATAAGGACGTAAACTAAAGAGATCTAACATCTCTTCATTTATAGCATGATCGCAGTGTCAGGGACAGTTGCAAGGACTGTGTGTTGAGGGACACCATGCACAGTGTCTTCTCTGCAGTATTTGAAAAATGTATTTAATTCTTCTAATGGTTGCTGCCTTGTATCATTTGATAAACTGCAAATACATGTAGGCCAAACATAATTTATGAAGTAATTTATTTCAGCAGTAATATTAAAATCCAGGGTAGCTCTGGTGCCTGCCTGCGTATATTGCTCTGATATATTCAGTATGTCAAAAAGTGGATCTTTAAATATGGGTAGTTAATTTATTTGGTTGTGCTTCCATCATAGTTAAGAAAAATGAAAGAGCCTTATGGTTTCTCTTTAGTCTTATTAAAATAAACAACATAAATATAATTTATCTAAATTTCCCCTTCTATTTGTATTTTTATTTCTGCCATTTCGTGCCAGATTACATTACTTTTTATGAGTAAATACTTGTACGTGCATGTTTTAAAAGACAAGCTTAATGACAGAATTTCTTAGTGGTTAGCCCAAATGTGGGACATGAGGAACGTCTGTATCACAAAGTGCCACAAAGTGTCTGGCCTGGTTTGGCTTGGTTCCTTAATTTCGTTATGCTTAAAAAAAAGAATAATCCTAATTCCTCAATTTACCTTTTTGGAAAGATACATTCAAATGAGCATCAGAGTTGTGATGAAACTTCTTTGTCTTTATTGGCTAATTCACTGCAATTACAGTACTTGGCAGAGCTTGCCTGCTGCTGTTCCAGCTCCTCACAGAGCTGCCTTTAAGGTGAGGACTTTCTGTTTTCAAACTACACAGGAAACACTGAGTTTTACCTTAAAATAGGTCCAATCTATAATCAGCATGTGCCTGTGTCAAGGAAAGAATCCCAAAATATGCCTTCTATTGCCACAGAATCTGTTGCAATGGGAGTGGATGAATTTTGTATTTGGGTAAAATACGCAGATGATGTGTAATAACACTTGTTCTGTATTTTGAGACAATATCATTTTACTGGAATGAAGACAGGCTTACATAAAAACTCAAATGGAATATTCTTTCTGAACATGCCATAGTATGTCTGTGTTTTTAATATGTTAATGAGTGCACGAACAGTAGATGCACGAACATCTACTTAACTCACAACTGTATCTTTCCTAGGAAAAGGTAAATTGCAAACTCCCACAGACTTTACTGATGAAGCCTGAGGAACTTCAGAATATTTGGCTTTGTTGGAAAGCAAATGTAATGAGGAGTAAAGGAGAAACAATCCAGGGATTCTCTGTTATAGTGAAGGAGTTAGGAAAATATCCTGCTGTTCAGTATTGACCAAAGCAGGTAGCCAGATACAGGTTTTCTTCTAGGTAAAGAAAGAGCATAAAAATAGTTAAATCTGACACCAGTTATTTGCTTTTAATTTACTTGCCAAGATCAGTTCCTGAATATAAGCAGAATGAGAAGAAAGAGAGCTTGCTTTCCTATGGCAGTAAATTGCTCTCAACTGGAATACCACCAAAAGGTCCCAGAAGGTTGTGCTTTACTTAGGACAACACTTGCACTTGTTCTCACTGTGTCTGAAATTCTTGTGCTGTCTTCTGGTCCTGCCTTTCTCCCATCACCACAGAACTTTGGGGAAAAAAAATGGGGAGTCCAATTCTTTCTCCTAGATGCTCCGTGTTCTGGGATACTGTGTCAGTGGTGAAGGTGAAAGTGACACTTTTGTGTTATGTGACTGACTAAGGGACTGGTGATTCCACCAGCCTCTTGAGGGAATATCTGGTTTCAGCAGGTTGTCCACAATATTTCCCTGCATTGCTCATTTTAAAATCATAAATTTTCCAAATTTTATGCATTGGTAATATTTTCTCTGCTTTGGGAGAAGTGGTTATGTTTTAAAGGAGTTGAAATAGCACAATCTAGGGATGGTATCTGGCTGATACCAGTTCTTGGGCATTTGCCTGAGTTGTTTTTAAGTAAGGATTGTCATCTAAATATACATGAGGTTGGCAAAATGCAAAAATAGGTGTACTTTTAGGTGTACTTTTACAACGCAGTCTAAAGCTTTCCAAATACTGTGGTTGACCAGGGAGGTGACTGAAGGTACTGATGCTCTTAGTCCCTGGAGCCTTACCAGAAAGTAGCCCTGGACAAGTACAACAATCAGCAACTGATTACATGGAAGAAAAAATACTAATATTTAGTAACTAGGAGCGTGGGTGATATTTAATTATATGAGAACATTTCAGTTTGAGTAGTTCTAGCACCATCTATAATTTTCTTAAAGCTTTATGTGCAATTTATTCTGCCATAAGATTAATAATATACAGTAAGGCACAAGTTTGCTTTGCAAGATTGCTGTGTGAGCTGTATTGAAACTAAACTGAGCTCATGGTTTCATTCAAGATGCTATTCAATACCAAGCTACAAGGCCACCATGGCTATTTACACTTCAGTAGCACCTGGAGGCTGTGGTTTTGTTATACTGAGAGACGTCCAGGCAATTAAATGTATAATGATTGTGCAATATAAAAGCCATGTGGTTGTGTGTTCAGAAATCTGCTACTGCAGTTTTGCCATTCTGACAGGAAAATGCTGTCATAATCTAAGTTTGGGGAACATTCGATATTGGGACTTCTCCAGGTCGTTTGCCAAGGGAGGGAAGAATATTTCTCTGGATCAGGTGTAAGGTGTGACTTTCAGGGTAGGTGTAACAAACAGTGCTGCTCACGGCTCAAACTTGCAGAGAAAACAGCTCCCTTCTGGAATAGAATCTGAAGCTGTGTCTGCTTTTTTTTTTTCTTTTCTCCTAAATTTCAACATAATAGGGAGTGAAGTATTCCATAGTAAGCTTTCAAAACTTTCTCAGTAATACTGCAAAGTAATTGCACTACAGAAACAAGTCTTATTACTCCATGGCTTTTGGGTTTTCTTTCTAGGGTAAGAGAGGGCAAAAGAGAGCGCAGAACATTTACTTTATGAGCATGAGGGAAGTGCAGGGAGATTTTGTTGTTATTTTTCATTTACTCTGATTGGTTTCTGAGTGTTCAGTGGAGGACTGTTCCTCGAGAGATGCACTGAAAGACCATTCAGCATTCAGGGCTTTCTTCTTTTTTTGAACACAAATAGGAGCACAGTAACCACTGAAGCAAAAAACAGAGATTTGCTGGCTGAGCTGGCTTAAAATGAAAAAATGAATCTGAATCTAGGGTACAGCCCACAGACTCTGCTACTCTAGTGTGGCTCTTATTACAGCACATTTCAGTTCCTTTCTTAATTAAAACAAAATGTCTAATCTTGTCGGGATCTCAAGAAGAGTTTCTTATGTCAGAGGATTGCTCTCTGGGTTTGCTTCTCTTCCTCTCATGCATCCCTCATTTTCAGACCCAGCTGATGGTTCTCACTTGTGTGTTGTGTCCTGTGCCCCATAAACGTTTCTCTGCTGAAGAGAAAAGCCACAATGCCCCCCATTTTGCCAAGAAATCCAGGGTGTCTCTGTGCAGTCTGGCTCTGAAAGATTGGTACCTTCCTCTGCTGCCCAACCACAACTTTTTAATAGAACTCAACGTATTGTCATGCTTGAACTGAGAGATTAAATAGATTCCATCCATTCCCCAAATCCGTATATTTCCTTCCTGTTTCTATTTTGAATGACAGACGAATTGTTCAAAGATCTATAGCCAACTATGGTTTGATTTATTAAAAAAGTAAGGAAAAAATGTAAAATACCTAGTTTTGAATCTCAGAAGAAGAAAGGGAGAAGTTTTCATATGTGTTTTCATTCTTTATGTAATGTACTTCTGTATATTTTTCCTATGAGTGGTACTACAAGACTTTATTATCAATTCTGCTGTGTCAGACAGGACTTAACACCATCATAACACTTTATCCATGATGACTCCTGTTGAATCTTTTTAATTATCCACATACCATGCTCCTGTTCTATTTCTTCCATTCCCAAGCTGCAGTGCAAAACAGTCATTTATTGTAGACAGTAGAGAAGATCAAATGGGAAATATGGATCGGATGGCCTTTAGTTAATTTATTCTTTTCTTTTTTTTGGTGAGAGTCAGATTTCATAAGGAGAGGAGCTCAGATTAGACTGGAGAGGCGTTTTTCAGAACTAATCACATTTTTAAGTCGGTAGGTAATTTTGGCTTTAGAACAATTATTGCAATTACATTAGTTTTCTAGTATAATTCATTATGATTTTTTCAAGTTCACGGGAGAGAGTTACTGCAGAGCTGGTGAGCTGTTTTAACAAGCACACTGCAGGCAAAATGCAGAGCAGCTTGGATTGGAAGGGACCATTCCTCTTTGTCCTGTCACTCCATGGGGGTAAAAAGTCGCTCTTCAGCTTTCTTGTAGCCACCTTTAGGTATTGGAAGGTGCTATAAGGTCTCCCTGAGGACTTCTCTAGGCTGGATAACCTCAGCTCTCTCTGCTTGTCTTCCTAGAAGAGGTGCTCCAGGCCTCTGATCATCTTGGCCTCCTCTGGGCTTGCAACAGCAGGTCCACATCCTTGTTTATGTTGGGGACCCCAGAGCTCGATCCTAATATTATCAGGAAACACATTTTCTTGCTTAAAATAGCTCAGTTGCCAAGAACAGGTACAGTGCAGCCTGTTTCTTCATCATATACAGCACTTCAGAGAGCATCTTCACCTGCCTGCTGCTCCTGCTGCCTGCCAGATTATCGTTCTCTATTCTCACAGATTTTGAGCAAAATATTCTTTAAGAACCTGCGCTCATTTTGCTTGTGTCTCTGTACAGGAGGATTTATGGTAGGTCTTTTGAGTATTGATATTGGATTTTGAAGATAAGCTGCCCTTTTTTTGGCAAAGAAATAGAGTTAGCAGGATCTCCTAGAAGGATGAGAAGAATTGGAGCAGCAAGGATCTCTTTAGCTTCCTCCTTTCCTGTGTCTCCCAGCTCAGCCTGCCCACATGAATAATCTTCATTGCTCCACAGCAGTTAGTCGAGCTGCAGCAAAGATTAAATATCCTTTCCTGTAGCTGAATTAACTTTCTAGATTTATAAAATAGGTACATCAATGTACTGCCTCTCTGGCTTTAATTATTTCAGAAATGCTGTCTATTCTGAATTCATAATAACTGTGGGTATTTCCCGACTTAGAAGTTTAGGATCAGACTAGCAGCAAGGCTCTGTAGAGCCTGACTTTCTAGTTGAAGTGAGCTGTTTTAATTCTGATTTTGAAACACCACTCTAGGATAGCTCCCTTCTCTAGCTCTGGCTTTCTCCAGTAGGTATTGCATGGTCCAGGCTGGAAAGACAGTGTGTGGATTAATGCTGCTCCAGGTCAGTGAGCAAAGGAAGGGATTTTTTTCTTTTCTTCTTTTTCACTAGAAGTAAACACACCTTAAACCCAAAGGCGTGTGTGCGTTTGTGTACAGCCACCATCCTGCCCCCTGTCATTGCTTCAAATGCTTTCCTGTTCCCCATGCTTCCTGTCACCAAAAACAAGCATTAGCAATGTCTTCCAGGATAGAAATTGGAATGGCTGTTAGTTTGATCTATCTTAGTTTCAGAATTTCTTTGCTTTTCTGTAGGCATCTCAAAATCACAGAATCACAGAATGAGCTGAGTTGGAAGGGACCTACAAGGATCGTGGAGTCCAACTCCTAGCCCTGTGCAGGACCGGCCCCAAGATCACACCATGGGCTTGAGAACATTGTTCAAACACTTCTTGGTGCTGTGACCACTGCCCTGGGAGCCTGTTCAGTGCCCAACCACCCTCTGGGTGAAGAACCTTTCCTGATATCCAACCTAAGCCTTTCCCAGCACAACTTCAGGCTGTTCCCTCAGCCCGTCACTGTCTCCACAGAGGTCAGTGTCTGCCCCCAGAGCCAGGCAACAGCACAGTGCTCTGTGGGGAGAGCACCAGGAGCACAGGCAGCTGATCTGAGCAATCCCAGAAACCTGGGGATACAGTGATTCATGAGGAAGGGACCGCCAGCTGGCCTGCAACTTAAGCAAGCTGACAAAGTCTGTTGATTTAAATACTGGTTTGATTGACAGCATCTCTGCTGAAATCCACTTCAGTACTAGTTCTGTTGCCTTCCTGATGTATTTGTACTGAAGGATGTCTGGTCTTGGCTGTCTCAGGCTTTTTTATGTCACAATGTGCTCAATTGTAAATCCAAATGGTCTCCCTATTTTTGTTGCTGTTAATCATTTGCATAAACACGCTGAATCTTTAAATTTTGGACAAGACTATAAAACATGCAAACTCCTATACATGCATACTGCATCTATAGATTTCACTGTCTCTTAATTTTCTCTGTGGTATTTTAGAATCTGATTTTCATGTCAGTCACTTAAAAAAATACAAATCGACAAAAAACAGTTCTTCTTGAAGCATTTTGAAGGCTTTATGTGGACACATTTTTAAGATGGAAAAAGCACAGCAGTAAGAGTCATTATTTTACTTTGGTGTGCTGAGTAATGCTGTCAAAAATACAATGTTGCGAAACAAGACATGCCCAGTGGAAATGCAGGGATATGAGAAAACCGGAAAGAATTTATGGATACAAGTCATCAATAAACCTGACAGACAATGTCAGTGCTTCCTTTAGCTGATTACAAGCTAGAAATACAGCTATGCTTTCCAGACTGTACATTATATTATAGAACTTAGTACTGCTGAGAGGAAGAGGTCTTTTGTGTTATCTCTGCGTAACATTTTGCAGTCAGTCCTGCAATGTCCCTCCCAGCTCTCTGGGCTGGTGCAGCTGCCTGGCTGGAGCACAGACAGGGCTCAGCTCTCGCCTTTCCCCTCAGCAGAGGATCTGAGCTCCCATCAGGGTAACACACCTGGGGCATTCCTGGTGTGGTCAGTGCACAGGGAGCGCAGCCTCACCTCTGCTCAGGGGGTGGGCACACACACTGGAAAGCACTGTAAAGGTGGGCACACCTGGGATGCTTCCATTTCCTTCAGGACAGGAAATTGTTACATTCCTGTATCACCTATCAGCTGATGAGGATTTGATAGATGTTTTTGGACAATGTCAAAATAAAAAGACAACAGGTTGTCCAGTAATAGTTTAGAAAGAAAAATGGGGCAAACTTGGTTATAAAGAAAATGCAGGCTAGCTTAGCACGTGTGCAAATATTTCTTATTTAAGTCAGATGGCATCTTTTAAAAATAATAGAAGTTTTTCATAGACTTAAGAGATAGTTTATCTTCTAGGTCAACTTTCTTCTTCATTTTCAGAAAGCTAAGAAATGTTTTGGCCATCAGTTTTATCTATGTGATTTTCAGTTTCCGGAACTAATTCCATATAGGGATTTTTTTGTTTGTGTGCACATATACGTACATTAGCTTCTTTCTTGTAAAGATAAGGCTTTTGTGTAAAAAACTAACTAAATTTTGCCCCAGTTTCAGCAATAACAAGCAATAATTCCTTCTGCTGTAACTGGCAGGCAGCGAGTACAAGCAGTGCAAGTGGGGGTTCTATTTTCAGAAAGGCAGCACGTGTAACATCGTCCAGATAAACACACAAAACATACAGCAGTCCTTAGCTTCTTTTTCTCTGCCTGTTGCATCTCTTTACAGCCATTCCAAACACCTTTGATTGGCTGTGCATCATTACCAGGCATATTTATGCCTCAGCTGAGAGTTTATTAAAACCAGGTATTTTCTATTCATGAATGTGTCTCTGATTCTAGTTTATAAAGTCTCCTTTATTAAAACTTACTCTCACTTGGCATTTCTTTTAATTATCTGAGAGAAAATGCACAAACTTTTTTTTTCCTTTTAATTTTTCTTTCGCAAAGACTAAAATATTGAATTCTAGCTAGCTGGACTTTGATGTCTTTCTTCCTACTGCAGCCTTTTGTCTTCATAGAAATACGGTCTCCCTAAAGTTACCTTCATATGAAGACCTTTGTACATCTGCAGATCTTTATTTTTCCTTAGTAGAAAATGAGGCTGCCTTGGAAATGGGTTTTGAATGGATTTTTAAATTCCCTCTGTCTCCAAATGTGGCATTACTTCACTCTGTATCATTTAATTGCTTTTTATAAATATTTTCTCTTACTGTTTTGTAGTAATCTGCTTGAAAGAACCCAAACCTGTTTATTTGCAATGACAGAAGCTGTGCTCTACCTGAACATCTCCCAGCTAGATAATTTCTAATTCTCTTAATAGAAGTGTTTGGAAGATAGTGACTTATACTGAATCACAGACTATCTTGAGTTGTAAGGGACCCACTTATATAATTTAAATGATTAATTAAATATAGGGGACCAGGATAGAAATGTATAGAAACCACCTTATTTACCAAAATTCTTCTAACTGCATCAGTAGTGTAGGTTGGATTTTTATGCATGTTTTAGGGGCTATATCTGGAGAATATGAGCTGGGGGAGAAAGGACGTCTGAGAAGAGCAGCTGCCTGGCTTCTTGTGAAAATTATGTATCTTTAAGGTGACCAAAGTCCAGTGAATGAAGTGCAAATTGATTTGGATCTGGTCACAGTCTGGCTCTGTCCCTTTCCCAGCCTAGGTCATGTTTCCTTTAGGTGTATAATATTTGCCATAACCTCTTATTTAACTTTGTTGCTTGTATTACAGGGCAAATTAGCCCATTTGTGCCTAGCTAGTTTCTTCTTGAAGTTTATTCTCAGTTGTGTTGTTTCTCTGAGTTTGAAGCAGATTCTTAGCTCTATTAGTTAATTTGTGATGCAAATTGACTTCTATTGAGATAAATATAAGCTGCTAGTTCCCATCCTCCTGAAAACTCCCTTGACTTTTCCCTTCTCCAACTGTTGTGTGCTTTGAAATGATTTACCTGTCGTGTCTCAAACTGTTGACATTGTGAAGTAGTTGTTACTATTCCCTGCAAAAATTACTGAATACACGTGCAAAAAGATGAAGGGCCCTTTAGGATGAAAATCTCTATACTACAGTGATTATGCCGACTGATGAAACTCTCAACTGCATGTGGTTCTTTTTTCTTCAAAACAAGAAAAAAATAAAAGCATTAAAACTTTCAGATGTGTTTCAAACATCTGATGTTGTTTTTTGAAATCAAATGGTAGACATCCACCTCAATAAGGTTTTAAACAATCTTTCAACTTCAGTACTTTGTTAGATTATGCCCTCAGGAATCTATTCTCATTATAATTATGACCCAGAGGAAATATTCTTGAGCAGTAAGATTTTTCCATGCTAATAGCACAGTAGATGTAGTACTGAATTGATGATTGTTTAAAAGCTTTCTGCCAGTATGAGGTAGAATGATCCAGCATCTTTGAAACAAGATGCTAACTTTGTGTTGAATCAAGAACTGTAATAATGGAGAAATAAATTCTTAGGAAACATGTTGAAAATTAGTAGGTTGAAGATGAAAAGAGTGAAATTATTAATAAGAGAGTTTCTTTCATTACACAACAATAGCTGCCATTTGTGCTGCTGGGAGATTTGTGGTTAAAATCAAAGGATCTGTGTTCTCTCACTGCTGTTCTCTTGTCACCTTTTACTTTAATGGCAGTGAAAAGATGTCATGGGGTCAGTTTCATAACCAGAAAATGCAGTGTTTTGTTAATGCTCAGGGTAGTTTGATCAATGTTATCAACACTACAGCCATAATAATTATTCTGTATTCTAGAATTCATATTGGGCAAAGACTGCAGAGCAGTGGCACTTTCGAATTTGTATGTGTCTTTTTTCTATTTTTAAAGAGGAGAAAAGTGCATGAGTTTCCTCTTCAGTTTTTCTACATGAGAAAAATAAATGGTAGAATAACCTATTTACAGACATGACATTTCCACGAGTTCATTTATCAGGTCAAAGTTAGATGTCTGAGAGACATGCTTTGTTATTTTAACAGAGACTGCAGGCCTAAGTGTTTATCTTGTAGTACAGGAATCCAAAATGGAGTTGTCATAGTGAGACCTCTTCTGGTCTTAAAATCAAGTTTAACACCTCCAAAAATGATAATGGAACTGTCTTTCACAGCTGGTCTCCATCATGGGGAAGAAACCCAATGTTTTGGGTTTCAGCTGCCCCTGACTTACTTTGTTTAGAATTCCTATTTTTCAGTTCAGAATCAGGTTCAAACCTAGAAGTACAGGGAAATATCCCTTAGTATCCAAATGTATTTATTTATCTGATATTTTTCATCTTACTAAATAGAAAAGCTCGTTTAAAAAATAGGTATTCTTTGTCCGGGTGTGAGACTGGAAACACTTGGAGCTTGGTTTTAGCAGAAATGTTGTTTACATTTTTGTTTTTAATTCAGAATTTTTGTATTTATTTGGTTCACTTTTTTCCTTTTCATTGTGGCAGAACAATCTGAAACACAATAGTGACAGTACTGATATCTGTACATAAATAGTGGAAACAAACTAAGAGCTTGCTGACTTCTTCCTTCTTGATCTATCTGTCTTAATTTCCTCTTGCAGAACACATATTTAATATCAAAATGCAGGAAGTGAAAAGCTGGTGCATAACCTTGGTGGTGTTTTATATCCTCTTTGAAAATGTTGATTGTTTTATGTATTTTGAGCTCTGGTTATTTTTCTGTGTGCTATATCTGCCCTGAATAGCTTGCTTTGTAATACATATAGAGGTCAGGTGGTGCTATACAATTTCTATGTGACTTCAGAAAGTCAGAAACAACTTATTTGACTACAGCAGTACAACAGAAGTTGATGTCCCTGATGAGATTTAATTCTGTCAGGGCTTCAGCTTTCCTAACCTGATCATGGCCCCTCAGACAATTTCTCTGTATCCCTCCCAGGCTTCCTGTCCTTGCTTCTGCCCCTCTGTGGGCTTCCTTTTAGTGTTTCAGTTTGTCCCAGAGCTCCTTGTCCATCCAAGCAGGCCTGGTGGTGTTTGTGCCTGGCTTCCTCTTTTTGGATGCATCTCTCCTGAGCTTGGAGGAGGTGATCCTTGAATTTTGACCAGCTTTCCTGGGTCCCTCTTCCCTCCAGGGCCTTATCCCATGGCACTCTACCAAGCAGATCCCTGAAGAGGCCAAAGTCTGCTCTCCTGAAGTCTCGGGTAGTGAGCTTGCTGTGCACCTTTTTCACTGTCCTAACACTTCACCATTCCACCATGTCCTGGTCACTCCAGCCAGGGCTGCCCTGGAGCTGCACATTCCCCACCAGCCCTTCCTTGTTGGTGAGAACAAGGGCCCCATAAATTGACTCGGAGAATAAGTAGAGAGCAGTGTGGGGGAAGATGCAGAGGTGGCTGAAAAGGGGAGAAGAGAGTTGGAAAAGATTAGAGTTAGAAAAGAGAGGATAAGTAGCAAATAATTGTATTTTCATCTCAAAATATAATTTCATTTCATTGTTTGTAACCATAATGACAGTTAATTGAAGCAATATCTAAAAAAATTTAACCTAGAAAAGAAAAAAAAAAGATGCGAAGCGTAGCGGTAATAATTACTGGAATAGCCCTTTGATAGACAGGTCTAAAATTAAATTTTGTGTTATTTATTTAGGTTGTAATAGAATGTTTGTCCCATGTCTGTTATTAGAGATTAGAAAACATTATTGACTGTTCTTCCACAAAATAACTGATAGCAGCGATCTGCAAGTGGAAGTCAGACTGCTTTAAACCAGACGATTAACCTTGTCATATTTCTGCTGGTATAGTGGGTAACACTGTCAGATATTTGGATGCTTTTTCTATATTCAACATCTTTTAATGAATTGAGGAGACAATTGAGGAGATCAATGTAGAATAGAAAAGAAAGAAGACTGCTAATATTCTTACTTTCCTGTGAGCCTACGGTATGTCTTGAGCAGTATACTGATCTGGGTAAACTTTACATTTAAGACTATGTTTGTAAAAATTCTTTTTCCTTTAGTATAAAAACCATTGGAAAAATCTCTAGATCTGTAAAGTTAAATGCAGTTTTGTTTTGTGCTGTAGTTCCAAACTGTCCTTTTCCTATAAATGGCATGTCATGTTGACAACTTTCATTACATTAAAACAATTTAACGTTTCTACTGTACTGTAGGAGGTGTAGAGAGATTGGTTTGTTGTTCACTTGTGCTAGTGGTAATTTAAGAATGACCAAATGAGGCCAATAAAAAGCTTTCAAAAAAAGAAAGCTGTACATAAGATAATTAATCTCTAAGATACCAGTTTCACAGAGATTTCCCTGTGATAGTTTGGTAATGTAATCTGTGACATGAATGTCCAGAATATTGTAGCAATAATTTAAGAGCCAGTTCCTGAACGGTTCCTGTTAACACATACAGACAATCAGTAGGAGTGCTTAGCAAAGATATCACTGCTAAAGAGTGAGCTGGAACCTCAGTTTTTGGGCAGTTGTGGAGAGCAGTCAACTCAAGGGATATTGATGAGATTTTGCCAGTTAAGGATCTTGCCTGGAATATTTTCCCAGTAGAATTATAGCTTCCATTTGCTCTGCAGGCTGTGTAATAACAGTTCACCTAACCATAGCTAACCTAGCTTTAAATTAGCTGAGGCACTGCTAGTTTTATTTCCACCACAGCATGAAATTCATACAAAGACTGCAAAACCCGCTTATGTTCCTGCTAAAAACCTAGCAAGTACAGTTGTGTGGATGCAGTAAATACAATGCAATTATTGTAAACAGGACTGCTCTATTAACTGCTCATATTCATGAAATTTTATGTTCCTTTTGGCATTATGCTGATAAATAGGGGTTAAGTAGGAGAGTATCAGCGTTCTACTAAAATATTTCATTGTCTTGAGCACATTATGTTCCCTCTGAAAAACTTGTCTTTTACCACATCTTGGAACAGTAAGATTTGTCTCTCTTACACCTCTTGTGGTGAACTCAAGACTGTGGGGGGTTTGAAGACAAGAATTCTGATCTGCCTTTATTTTAGGCCTCTTGTGTTTTTCACATTTTACCTCAGTCATGCTCACAGTCAGAAAGCATAGAAAGCAGCAGCGTACCAAATTCAAAGGGAGGGCTGGGGTTTTTTTATCCAAATGATTTTATATTGCTCATAAGATTCTGACTACCCAAACCAAGGTTTATTTTGTGGGTTTTGTTCTTGTCAGATTTCTCTGAACACTGGAGGAATTATCTAGGCAGCTTATGAAAAAGGCTACTAAGGATATTTATTTGTTATGATGTTTAACACTTCAAGGAAGGGGTCCTGGTTCAGCAAGGCCTTTAACCCGAGTCTTACCTAAAAATTCAGAGTGACTGTTGGTGTGTTTAATTTCCTTGCTGAATTAGGACTGAAACTTTGCCCATTGTTAACATCCCCAGTTCTTGCTGACTGCAGTTTTATGAGCCCCTCATGCTTGTCCCCAAGGGCAGATGGCTGGTAAGGCCTAAATTCCAGCCCATAGAGAAAATTTGGACTGAATGTGATGACTGTATCAACCTGCAATGTAATTCTCTTGCAAGCTCTCTTTACCATGTATTAGCATTTCTTGGTATCAAAAGATAATACTGTTTGTTTATGAACATGAAAAAATTTACTGAACTTGTTTATTATACCATGGATTAAATTATAATGTCAGTGCTACTGTTATAGTTCATAAGTTAGACATTTTCGAAACTGTCTCACGTCTCCAATTTCTAAGAAAAAAAGAGAGAAAATGAACAGAAGTAGTATAATTGTGACATGTCTGTGGTTTTCCTTTGAATATTTATTCTGTAATAGTAAACAGATATTGTCTAATACAAATCATAGGCATACTTGCAGATGTTAATGCTTGATATTTTATATTTTGGTGTTCTGCTTACTCTGCTATGGAGAAATTTTTATGCTAAAGTACAGCATCTTTACCAAGTAATTTGAAGTTTGTGACCTACTGGTGTCTGCATAATGGTGGAAGGAAGAACTTTGAAGATGTCTTTATTAGATATCACATCAGAGACACAACTAATAATGTTTTGCCGTGACACCTGGAGGGTGTTCTGGGAGGAACAAGCGAATATTCCTCTCTTTCTAAAGGATGCTGTTTGGCTACTGAGCTGGTCAGCCTGTCAGGGGCATCAGCAGTAGGTGATGCTTCTGCTGACTGCCATCAAGGAAAATAAGCTGCATGTCCTGTGCTGTTCTGTCTACTCAGCCCTTAGTGCCTCTCTTTTTGTTTTCCTCTGTTCAGCTTTCTTCCACCTCCTGGACTTCTTGCTCATTTTTTCCTGGGCATTCCCTCCTCTTCTTCTCAACCCTCTGTGCCAATGCTCTGTGCAATTTAAACTGTGTGCATACAAACATTCACGTACTCTCTTTTATGTCCATCCACTATGTAACAACATCAGGTGCATCAGGTCCCCACAAACCTCCTGTCACCTTTTGTTTTCTAGCAGTTTTTCTTTTAAAAGTGGTGTCATTTTCCACTGTTGTTTCTGTAGTAAATCAGTATTAAGTTTGTCGGTGTACCTTTCAAAGAAAGGGGTGTTTGTTTGTTGGGCATTTTGGTTTTGGTTTTGTTTTGTTGGTTTTTTTTAATATGCATTTATTTTATTTTACTCCTCACCTGGGAAACTTGTCTTATAGCTCAATTGTCTTGATGAAGAGTGCCTGATCCCCACTTCTGGGAAGCGACCCAAGTCTAGTGAACTGCACTGCCTTAGAAAAATGCCTCTAGTGTTATTTCATAGGTGAAAATATAGTTGAAATTTTACACAGTGAACGATTTGATGATGAAGAATATTCAGAATGAATATTTTAATATGAAACTTTAAAATTATCATGAAGAGTAGACAGGGAACCTGCAGGAGGAAGGCACATAATGTGCAACTGAGATTTAACCTGCAGAGTTGATGGCTTTTGTTCCAGCTGAAGGTGCCACATTTTTTCATTCTCTGCATTTATTCTTGTGTATTAGAGCTTTTTCTGATGTATGGATAGCAGTGGCCAGATCTTTATGGAGGGGAAAGTTGATAAACCTGATAATGTTACTGTTTAGGTTCAGCAAGAAGTCAGATAGGACCCACAGATGTTGCCACTAAGTCAGCTACCACTGGCACTTCTGTTTCCTCCTATAACTTTGCTTATGTCTCTCTCTTCATTGTCATATACTTTACCATAGAGACAAGGGTAAGCTGAACTCTGAACAATCATGTTTTGAATGTCAGCACCTAAACCCTTCTATTTCTCTCAGAAAATGCATTTGATGCCTCTTAGGTTTTCCAACAAATATTTCCCTTCATAGCTCCATGCAGAAAAAAAGACAGGAAAATAGTTACAAGAGTTTTTTGATTTGTCTCTTTAAAATTAGAGATATGATGGCCTTATAACCATATTACTCTGGCATCTGGAGTCTCCAAAGCTTTTGCTCACACTTGCTGGTGACATTGCAGTTGATGTTCACAACCTAACTCATAAACCCAAACCTCATACACGAGGCATGAACAGAATGACTTCCAGGGCTTCTCTTTTATTTTGCTAAATTACTTCAGCCTATAAAGAAAAAATTTATGTGCTTTCTGAGCAAATTTTTGTTCTGTTAGGTGGCAGAAGTGCGAAATACGCAGATTTTCTCAGACTTTGCCCAAAATGTGTTCTGCCATGTCTTTTGGTTCAGTTTCAATATCACATGTTATTGAGTGTTGATCATCCTAACAGTGACATTTTCCTGGAATGTCACCTCCAGAAGATCTGTGGCCAACATCCTTAATGTCACAAACAAACCTTGCTGACAGTAAAAAGGACTGAGCCTTGATAGCTGAGAAAAGTTAATTAGTCAAGTAGAGTTGAAGAGAGCTTTTAAACATGGTGTTTAGAAAAATCACATCAATAAAATCACCTCTAGTGATAGCTACAGTTGGCAGTTTTTCGTTGTTTTGGTGGATAAAGCTGCACAAGAAAAGCTTTTATTTTGGCAAAAAGATATTAAATTGAAATTTAGAATTTTTTAACTGGCCTGAAGGGTTTAATTTTGACAAGATAATTTAAAAAGCACCACAATATTGACCTGTTTTAATATCTTCTGCCTTGTATTGTGGGTCAGGTTCTCATATCTTTCCTGTGCATGGTGGTCCTGAGGGACTGGAGTGCAACTGGAGGGATTTATTCAATGGGATATGCAATATGCTTAACAGCTGGTGCAAAGAAAGAAATTGAGAACTAGGATTGAAGTGAATACAGAGCAGGGAAATAGGTTTCAATACTGGAATGGGTGAGATCTGCAAAGGATTTTTCCAAGAATTCCACTTTGTCAAAACATTTTACTTGAATTAAAAATGTCTAAACAAAATGTTTTGACACTGCCCAACTTAGATTTCTTTCTGTGGAAAAGCAGCTCATTTCATGAGGAAATCTGACTTCCTGGTTTCTCATATGGTAGCAGTTCTAGCTTTTTCTCAAGTCCAACCATCACACCTCCTTTAAACATATCCATGAATTAGTGCAACGTTTCAGATCAGAGAATTGCTTGGGCTGCTTCTGGAAAGGCAAGCATTCTCCTAGGGGAAGGATTCTATTTAAATAGCAGAATTGGTTCTGAAAGGGTTCTAGAGCACCCGTGTTTTGGGAAGGAGGCAGAAAGAGAAGGCATCAAAGTGATCATTTGAGTGGTCCTGTAGAGTGTAGGTAAATCATTACACCAGGAGTGCTCTAACTCAGAAGCATTTTACTAGCGAGCTGCTGGAACAAAGGAAGGCCATATTAAAGTATGCATTGGGGATTTTGGTTATTATAAATTACATTCTTTGAAATCTCATTTAGAACCAGGAACTAAAATGATGTTGGAAGGCTCAAAGGATTAATTCTTCCTGAACAATAGACTGTCACTGATCACTCTGTAAAGTAATTATACTAAATTTAATTATAATACAAGTGCATTGTATGATAGTCATAGTGTGCCCAAAAGAGGGTTTGAAAAGGTGCCTCACAAGCATATGGACTAGCTCTGGGAGCACAGTGGCAAATTACCGATGTTGTAATTGAGTACAACTTAATATCAGGCTTTCTTAATTAAAGGTTTGGGGTTGTGTGGGGTGGGTTCTGGCTGGCACACTTTGCTTTTCAACATCATCAGCATAATGGAACATGTGAACTCTTCCCTTTTTATAGATTCTGCTAAAAGCACTTATGAGTTCCAGTGGCATTAATGTACTTAAATCAATTCCGGTATCACTCTAGTAGAGAAACCAGGAGTAATCAAATTGTTACGATAGTGGAAGAACAACTGTTCCTCATTCTGATATTTCAGCTGCAGGAACTGCACATATGTCAATATATCATATGCTGATGGTATTTCATAGTAATCCTCTCATAGAAACCTAAGGGTCCTACTTCACCATTTCAGTCTCCTCTCCTCACTTTTCCATCCATCTTCATGTTTGATTTGGACTAGTTATGGCAATATCATTGCCTCTTGAACCATAAAATGAAGCACTGCTCCTCTTTCCAATTCCACCCTGGTGGCAGGCTGGAGCCTAAGGCACTCCTTAAACTGAGGGAGCCACCTGGGTCACAGCCTTATCAGAACCCGCCCAAATTTAGAGTGGTGTTAAGATGCTTAGCCAGAATATTTTCTTGGGAATGACAAAAGTTGTGTAAGTCATACATAAACAAATGAAATGAGTGCCAATGCTTGGGAGGCAGTTCCACAGCTGGAATGGCATTGTGGTGCAGTAAACCTGAGAAGTTTCATGCTCATGTTATGTTAGGGCAAGTATCCTGGGAGAAAGACTGAGAGATCTAACAAGATCTAGAGCATAGATATCAGGAATTATGAGGTAGGGATTGTGGCAGTGAGAGGTAGATGCTTTTGGTTTGTGTTGCAACATATAAGGTGTTTGTTATAAAGCAAGAAAAAGGGTTAGGACCACAGGTTGGCACGAACAAATTCACAGCAGGCTTCAATTTAGCTTTGCACTTCAGTGGAAAAAGTTAAAAACAGAAAATCTGTGAAGAGCAAGAAAGCCAATATAACATGCCTTCTTCTTTTTCTTTTTACCTTATTTCTTTCATATGCAGCTGCTTTGTTACATAGGAAGTCTGGACAAAACATGAGTCTGGTGTTAGTCTTCTTACATCTATTTGGCTTAACAGTGTGATAGCCTGGAACACGTTAATAGCAAGTCTGCTGTGGCAATTTACACCATCATCAAAATGATTATCAGATCCTAAGCTGTATCTGCCAGAGATGGGAAGAGTGTCAGTTTATTTTATTGAAGAATATTGAATGTGAAATCTTGCGTGAGCTGTAGTGTCAGCACTTTGTCCAGCTTCCACTAAGTGACCTTTACGTGCCTGTGAAGAAATCTGTGTTGATATGGTGGGCTGTTAGGAGGACAGGGGTGATGTGCTGGTGGCTGTCATTGTTTGATGTGATTGCTGGTCTCTTAGTCTTGTGAGACTCCTTAACCAAAAGGTTCTGACATATTGCTATGCAGCCCATTACACAAATAAGCCTTGGTTCTCTTTGATTTTCTGTGTGCACATGCAGCCTCTATAATGTTGCCAGGCTAACACAGACTGAAGTCCTGATGAAAGTCATTAACATCAGATTTATTCACATTAACAGCCAACTCCTGCTTTTGAGACGTCTGATATTCTTTCTCCTAACTGACGCGGTACCAATTCAAGACCAGGAGATGTGGTGTAAGGAGATAGAAGCATCCCAAAAGAACAAGTAACTAGGTTAAAAAACTATGAAAACTAGTTAGGAGTATTGAGAAAAATATTTTCAGTCCTGTAAATTCTTTTAAATTGTAGCTCTCTATAGTTACTGTGACATTTAGTACTGAAAAGCAATTTAAACTCAGCCAGATTCTTATGAGGGATAACTGCACAGGCTTCTTTATGCATACATATATACATATATAGCTGTCTACATATATCATGTATATCATATATATATATTTAATGACAGCTGTGTGTTTCCTAAAGGAGAGATGAAGAAATGCCATTTTTATGACAGCCCTAGGTGAACGTGGGAAGGGGTATATTTTTACAGGAGTACATTTTAGCTAATTCATTTATGATCTTAGATTTAGCTTATGTTGCTCAGCAGGGTGAAGGAAAAGTCACCCACTGGGGGAGCTGTCTCTAATCTGCCTTTTGAAGGACCTCCTGAAGAGCTGCGTCTTGTCGCTCTTGGGACGCAGGGTCTGTGACCTGGGTACTCAAACCATCTTTCTAGCCAGGCTTTTCAATATGTTTCGGATGAGAAACAGATGAGAAATCTTTTTCTCTTCCTGGAATTCTAAGAGTGTGTGCTTGTGCTGGTAGCAGCCTGACAGCCCTCAGTGTAGGAGGCCTTCTGCTTCTGAGCAATGAACAGATGTAGTTTTTTATGGTCTGAGCTGCCAGTTCTGGAAGGACCTCAGCTCCTGGAGTTTCTTCCCAGTCCTTGACTGTGACAATTGTGTAGGTCCATCAGAGCACAGATTCTCAACTGTCACCTTAGCAGTGCCAATTAGCAGCATTTTAGTAGCATCTCCTGGGCCGATGTTATGATTGTATTTGTCACCCATTCATTCACCCCTCCCTGCAGCTGCTGCAGTTCGAAGTCTGCAGTGAAGCTCATTGTCAGTCTCTAAAGCACTCCCTGAGAGTTCAGTAATGGGCACATCTTCACTTGAGTATCGTGAGCTACTAAGTTGATGGACAGCCAGCAGATTGTAGGGCCTTTCAGCCATCAGTGCTTGTCCCAGGCCTGCTCCAAAGCGTCCATGGAGATGTGGTCAAACCCACATAATTATTAACACACTGGTAATTTTGTTTCCTTTAATTAATTTGATTTGTGAACAGAGTCTATAGTCTTCAGACATTCTGGGATCTGTAAGGCAATTCTATGAGTTACAAAAAAAATCTAGGTTGGCTGGACCTCTTGTACAGGCCTGATGGACTTAATGGAAACAGAAATCCTGGAAGTTCAGTAATTGCTGCAAATTCTCCTTAACTTTATGAGAAGTTGTGGGCAGTAATTACAAACAAATTCTTTTGCTGTATACCTAGTGAGAGGAGGGGGAGTACTGAAGGCTCATAGCTTCTACTTTGTATGTACCACCTTCTGCTTATGCAAGGGATTTAGGAAGAGTTTCCAACAAATACAATGGAGGGTGTTATAATTTTCTTCTAATAAATGAAAGTGCTTTTTTTATCCCCAAGAAACATTAAATAATTCTACATTTTACTGTGCATAGAGTAGGTAAGAATTTATTTTCCATTTCCTAAGTATATATTATCTAAATGTATATAATTTCTATTGGTGACATTTGCTTTCTACTTTCCTTTTTCAGCCATATCTGCATTTTAATGCTGATATACAGTGTTGAAGATTTTTAAGGCAACTCTTCTAAGATAATTTTAAAATATAGGTTTAATAATGCTCTCAAAAGTTGGCTTTCCTAAGCCAGTTTTCCAGTTTTCCGTGGGCTGATTTTTGGCCAGTCTCTGTGATTTGGATTGGGTTGGGTTTTTTGGTGATTTTTGTTTCTTTTCCCCTTTCAAAAAATATATGGAAGAACTAGAAAGGATGACAGAGGAAAAAGGGTGACTAGAGAGATCAGATTGCTTCTATATGAAGAGACATACAGGCCACAATTTTTTGGCTCAGTAAGCAGACAAAAGGAGGGAGTGTGTCTAGGTGCTTAGGAAATAAAGAGATTAAAAGACGAAATGGGAACAATTATTCATTTTTTCTCATAATGGAAACCTAGATGATACTTAATAAAATGAACTGGTAGGCGGCTTACAACCTGTAAGAGGAAGTACATTTTCAGAGACTGCCTGCTTATATTTTGAAATTCATTGCCACACAATGTGTGGAAGAGAGAAGTTTAAATGCACTCGGAAGACCTTAGGAAAATGAATGCCTGATGGGTCCACTGAGGAAATAGTCTTTATATTGCATTAAGGAGATATTTCTCACACTTTGAATTTCATGAGAGGGAATACTGATTTTTTCTTTAAATGTATAAATGGCTGGATAACAATCACCATAGCAACAGAAAGAATATCAGGTTAAGGCAGTAAGAAAGGGATTTAATGAATGTAACGTGTGTGGTTTTTTCCTCCTCAGATATGTTTGTGGTAATTCTTTGCCATATTTCTGTGAGGCCATTGCCCATTTTACCCATAATTCTGCGTACAAATGCTCTGCTGTTCCTTGTTGAAAAACCTCCTGCCCTGCAGTGACCAAGAGCCGTTTAGGGTGCAGGAATAAATCTTGTAATGTTTTAAGGTAGGGTGATCTTGAAATGAGGTCTGACCGCCAGGTCATTCCCAGAGAGCTGCTGCCTTTCCCTCAGCAGAGGTTCTGCTGCTTATCTGTGGCCCTCCATGGGCCTAAAGTGTTTCTCTCCCTCCACTGAGAAGTTTGGACCACGCATAAATCATGTCTTGTTTTCTAATCTGATCAGCTTTGACCTTTCTAGAAGCTTTTCTCAAGACTTGGAAAACAACAACGCATCAGGTGCAATATTAAATAAGCTCTGTAGTAATTACATAAACCTACTAAATTATTGAATGCTCCTAAACAAATGGTGTAAGGCACTCTAATAAAGCTTCCTGGAGATCAGTGTTTATTTTTAGAGCTGCAATAAGGAATCTGAAAGGAGAGCCTTTAAGCATTACATATAGTACAAGCTGTATTTCTTACCTGCTTTTATTTCTTGCCTTTGACTACTTTGCTGAAATTACCACATTCTTTCTAGTGATGGAGTTTTGCTGGTATGTGGAGCTGGGGAAAAGTGTTTAATAGTGTAATCTTTCTTATATACCCTATGTGCACTGTCTGTCACTGTGCAAAATTGCTCAGAAGTTCTGATTGTCCACTATTTTTTTGAAAGCGTAAAATTCTCCTGAATGTTGATTTGAAGCAGGGGAAAATGAAGCAGGGCAACAGGTTGTAAGCAAAAGATTTGTAGACAGTAACATGGAAAAATATTTTTCGTGCTTACCACAGTTGCTACATGAAGACTGTGCAAAGATGAGCTAAATGTATTGTTATATTCCTTGTGAACACTTAGCAACTGGTGTGTAGTTTATATAAACTATAATATCTGTGGATCTGGTGTTTGTATATTCTCTGCTAATTGGCTTTGTGAGCGAGCTGATTTTATTTGCCTTACAAAACCTGTTCTATGTATGTAACAAAGCCCAAGGGATAAATATATTTTTGAAAGCTGTCTCAGTATGGCTTGTTGTTAATTAAAACCATTAAATGCCTATCATTACAGAGAAGAAAATTCATGTCTTCCTTAATACTATCTACAGTTCTTCTGTTTCTTGTAGAGGCAATTATCCATTACCAAACACCAAGTTACGGTTTTTTTACTCAGTGGCTTTTGTTGTAAAGGAAAAATATACCTGCAAATTGTTGAAGCCATTTTGTGTCACTTTCTGTGAGAAGCAAGGATAAAGATGAAGTCATATTGTAAAGATCAAAACAAGGGAAAGTTCAGTAAAAAAGTAACTGTTAAATTTATTACAACAATTTTCAGTATTCCATTGATGTGGATATAGATTCCGGTGCCGATAACCAGCGCTGCTCAAAATTCACTTAAAAGCTTTAGCAGGGAAGCTTAGGCACTTAGGGTTGTTACTGATGTCGAGAGAGAGTATTAACTTGTCTTAACAACAATTCTGATAAAGTATTATTGGGGTTTTTAAATTGTCATTTTTAAGTATCAACATTTCATCTAAGATTTTGGCCTCTTTGTGTTTAAGTTTTCGATTTGGTTTATAAATTACGTTTATGAATCCACACCTTTTGAACTAAAATGCAAAGAGGCTATCTTTTCCTCTGGAACACTGTCCTTGTTATATCAAGGCCACCAAAATATCATGAGGTAATCAGATAATGCCAATGCTTATTTTTTAAATAAGTTTCTACAAAAAATTACGCTTGGTGTTGTGGAGCTTTTCAAAAGTGCCTGGAGCTTGAGAGGAGAGCAGTTTTCAATACAGGATTGAGAACTGGCTTGGTAGGTGATACCAAAGAGTGGGCTGAACTTTGCTTTCATTCTGAGATGACTCAGTGCCTTTAACCACGATCAGAAAGTGAATTCATGCAGGCCAAGGTTCAGAAGGTGAAAATCTCAGCTGGTGAAATCACACCATGATCTGTGCCTCAGGGCCCAGGCTAGGAAAAGTTCTGTTGTTAGAACTGCAGAAATACGGATGGGTTTCTTGAATGTGAGACATCAAAAGCATTCAGCTCTGGAAATATCCGAGAAATCCGGTAAGGAATTGCAAAAAAAAAGAGCAATTTTGACACAGCCCGTTGTAGTGTGCCAGTTAATTCCTGCGTGCAGAGCTCTCGCATAGAAAGACTGGAAAAAATAGGTCCTGACAGCTGTCCAGCTGCACAAGCGTCTCTTTCCCTCCCTCCCCAGTAAGATTCTTAGAACAGCACAACAGGGAGTTATTTGGTTACTACGCTGTGTAGAGCAGGACAGGAACCTATAGGAAATCAACATGAATTTGTATTTGTTGTTAGATCCAACTTCTCGTTGATGACTTTTTTGTTTACAAACAGTCTGCTGAGGTCACTATTGCATAAATAACAAGGATAGTTCTGCTCTCAAAAGCTAGTAATTGGCCACAGAAAGCATTTGGAAGCTTTGAAAACAATCTGTTCTCTGTGTGAAATGGACTTGTTTCCATTTTACCTACCCAGGATGAGTAGTGGTAAAGGGAATCGGTTCTGTTTTGTCCACAAGCAGCTGCTCTTGAGCACCCTGATTTTCAGTAGTTGGCCGAAGCATTCAGAGTATCCTTGGGTCTCACTGGACATTGACTTTGTCTTTTCAACTGCAGAAAAAAGAAGAGGGGCTTGTTTGTCTTTCAAGTAGGTAACCCAGTGGCAATGTTTTTTTAGCCAGTAATTTGTGACATCTGTTGAGGACTTTATACCTGGATTGGTCTAACTTTTATGATTACTTATCAGTTTTAATTTTATGCTTAGAGACGTGGTTGTTCATATCAAAGGTAATTTACAGTGCCCCTGGAAGTGCCTGATTCAGCAGTATCTTGGGTACTCAGTTAATTTATTTCACCTTTAAAAGAACTGTGGTGCTGCACACACATCTCTTGCTATAGCAATGGTGCCATCTGATTCAACAACAGCATTTCTACACTCTGGCACAGTGTTT
Source organism: Falcunculus frontatus (assembly GCA_013398115.1). NCBI lineage: Eukaryota > Metazoa > Chordata > Aves > Passeriformes > Falcunculus > Falcunculus frontatus. The sequence continues at coordinate 1,764,195 of VZRV01007869.1, read as the reverse complement.
GTATCTTAAAGCCTTGAAAAGTGGCAAAACTGCAGATGGACAGGGGTGGAAGTTTCCTGCCTGCTTTTCAAGAGAGAAGCCTGTGAGAGTCTAGTAGAAAATACCTCCAATTTATTTTCAACACCTTCTTTGCCACATTTTGATTTTATGTCAGGGAAATGCAATACAAAAATTTGGGGACAGAGTAATACTTCCCTGCACTTCATAAAGAAGCCATCAGAGGATGAGATTCTTGTTCATATTGTTTTCATCACTCTCATGATTGCTTCATTTAGTACTACATCTTTCTCAGTGCCTGTGTTGCTGCACTAATAACATCAGCATGTTGCAGTCACTGCTCCTTCAAAGACTAGTATTAATTGAAGCAATTTATTCTAGCAGAGCTGAAGATGGCCTATTTATACTTTTATATAATGAATTACAGAATACATTTATCTTGTCATGTCCTTTCAGCTCCTTTTTCTGCCAAGTGTGGATTTGCTGCCCCGGCCCTGCATTGCCCAGGCTCAGCACAGTAAACACGGGTGTTTTTCTGTGTTGCATAAGAGGTCAGAGATGTTCACCAGCTATCACAATATGGAAAGAGGAGCAACCCTGAGTTGGTATCAGTGCTCCTTCATTACCTGCTCGCAAAATAATGTCTCATTCTGCCACATAATGGAGCACTATCTTATTTCAGTAAAAAAAGATAATTCTCATAATTTATGTCCTTCAACATAATATTAAATATGATGTATGTGCAATATAAAGTATGTGGTGTTGATCCATTCGCAAGAGGTATAAGAAGTCTGACAATATGTCAATAAAACCTCTAGGTTACAGAAAACTATTGCTTCGATTCTGCACGAAACTCCTCAGTCACAATTCTGAAGAAAGAAGTACGTGAGAATACCTTGACTTCCTTATTATTAGTAGTATAAGGCATAATGTGTCTAATCTTCATTTATGTTGTAGAGGTCTATTATATGTAAAATAGTTGCCTTTTAATAGTACGGTCATTACATTTAATTGAATTGATCTTTGGCTAATGAAAAACATAAGGGAAAACATTTCCTCTCACATCAAAATATTTGATATTCTCTGCAATGAAGGACCACAAAAATAGTGGAGCAATATACCGCTGAGTTATGATAGGTAAGGTCAAAATAGTTAGCTGCAGTGAAAGGCAGAATTTGTAGAGCAAGACCTGAATAAATACACAGGCTTCTAGGGAATAAGAATATTAATGCTTAAATAGCTCTACCAAAGCCTCTGTTCTCCTAAACTATCCCCACACTTTTGGGTTAGGTAATATAGTTTTTCCCCTCTAGGTTTTCCCTATTTATTATGTATTGTAAATGACATGGAGAGAGAGACTCTATATCCTAGACTCTAGTTATTCTCTAGATAATAGCAGTGAAATACTGTAATTGATCTTAAACTGCAAAAATATGCTTCTGATACTAATTTGCACTTTGTTTCAATGCAGTGTAATTTTTAGCATTTTGCATTGGTTTTGAGCTGTTTGAATTAATTTGAAATTTTTATTCCAACTTGTGTAAATTCTCCACTCGTTACTATGCAGCTTCTTGCCAAAGTACATTTTGTTGGCACAACTGGAGATTTGTTTTCTTAAATTCTAAATCAGAGTTTCATGGGACTCTACATGGTGGTGACTCCGTTAGTGCTGCTTTTCTCTGTTAATTGTGAGCCCATTCCCTCTCATGGTTTGAAGGGCATGATGCTGCTCCAAGGTCAGACTTCATGTGGCATCCTAGTCCTAGACATTTGCCTTTTGTCTCGCTGGCTGCTCAGGCGAGCAGTGGTGTATATCTGTTTCCTTAGATATGTCAGTTCAGGTCAATTGCTCTTTCCTACTCAAATCCCTCCTTCAGCGTTCTTGAACTTTCTCTATTTTCTATTCTAGGTCTATGCTCAATTAACTTTATATAAGTGTGGCTCTCAGGACTCAGTGGTGTTACGTAGGCTTGTGAAGTTAACGGTTGTAGGCTGGAACCTCAAATTGCTCCTGTGCACTTTTGATGGAATTTCTCTCTGGCAGAGTTCTAGGAATGGCTTTGTTTCAGTAGTAGGGAATGGATTTTTCTTTTGGAGATGAAAGTAGCTGAGGTTTTCAAGTGTTCAGGAATTATGACATTCTTTGAAAAGGCTATGCCAATACCTTTTAGCTTTGTGGATAATATGGCCCTCTACCAGCCTTAAAGATGGCAATCTATCCACTCACCTGAGAAATGTCAAACTGAGGACATCACAGGTTAAACCTTGCATGCTGGGACTTGAATGAAATTGTTCCATATAGGACAAAACCATCCTAATCACCTTTGGCTGGGATCCAGCATTATGTGGAACATTTGTTTGGATCTGATAGCTCTGGTGAATTCAAGAACCACCAGAGTGTTCTTTGATTTCCTTTATATATCTACTTCCTGGATGTGCCAAGCCTTTACCGTGAAAAATTGTTTAGCTTAGAAATACTGAAAAAATCTCTGCCCTTTTATCTATTTCTCATTTAACAGTCTGCATTGAGAATGAATAAATGTTTCTGGGAAACAATTTGTATTTCATGTGAAAGGGTCTCTGTAGATTACAAGAAGTTTGCAGCAGTAGTTCTGTTGCATTATATCTAGTTTTGTTTCTAATTTTCCCATTTCCTAGTTATCATTATCTTAAATATTCACAGTTACATCTTTCATCCTTTTTGTATGAACTGAATCTTCCATCACAGTAGCGGTTGTCCTGTTCTCCCTTGATATTCTTCCAGCCTGCCTAACTCTCGTTAGACAGATGCTTAACACAGTGTTAAGACTGTATATTCTTCTCAGCTGTGTTGTGGCTGCTCCGTTCAGCCTGTGCCATGAGATGTGGAGTCCAGGACCACATTGGTACTTTTGCAGCAGTAGTGTTTTACAGCTCATCATCATTTGCATCTCCTTGTCACCCTGCACAACTTGTTCATTAATTTCTGTGTTTGTTTCTTCAGTTGAAGTATCTCTATTTCCCATTTTTCTGTTCCGTAAGTGTTTCTTCTCCTTATGCCAGATGCATATTACTGTTTCATGTCGGAGTTCTTACCACTCCCATTTAATTTTCTCATGTGCTAGTCTGACATATTTTCGGTACTCCTCAGTTTTGAGACGTCTTTGCATCCCGGACATTTTAATATTAGTAATTTCCTATTTCCTGTTCCAAAACAGTAAAAAAGCTATTAATTCAAGATCTTAATATTGACTTGCTCTAAGCTATTCAGAACTTTTCTCCTCATCTTGATACATCGTTCTTCATTATTCAATAGAAGCTAATCTATAAATCATGTGATATTCAGGAAACAAATTGCCCTAGGTGAGGGTTCATAAGACCTCATATGAAATAACACTAAAATGCAGATACAAGCATATTGTTCTCTTCATTTCAGCCACCTATGTACTGAAAAACTTCAGTACTGTTTAAAAAGCAGTCAAGTTTTTCCAGAATGACTTGGTAATTTTTAGGTCTTACTGCCTCATGCTCATCCTCCTGGGATTCTCTGGAGAAATTTTATCATCGATACAGCACCATAAATTTGCAAAAATAATTCCATTAAAATGGGAAAAATTGGCATTCTTCTCCCTGAAGATCTTGCATTCTTAAAGGCCCATTAAAGCATCAACAGCCATCTATGTCCTTCGCTGTCCTGCGCACAAAACCAAGGTCCTCTTGTAGAAGCAGTGGTGATGGGGCAGCCCTTCCCTCTCCTCCATTTTTGTAACTTTATGCAGCTTTCCGTGATCTCCCTGACCTTTTATCAAATAGATACAATCCTTATGGTGTCGCTTAATGGCAGACTGAGGCTCTTGAGCGTTGAACAGGATGGCATCAAATTTTCACCCAAAAGACTGGGAGTTTATGTATCATTTGAGTCTTGGTTCTCAAGCATCTGCTTCATAGTTTTAACATGTTTTGGAGTGTGGCTATGGGTGTACGGGTATTCCAGTCACACTGCAAATACTTGGAAGCAAGATACATTTTTAATACAAACAAATGTAAAATATCTGAATAGAATATCCAGATGTAGATGGCTTGCTGGTATTTCACTGCAAACAGGGTTGAGTTATGCTGGACCACAGAATGTATCTTAAATCAATTCATCTGGTGATCTTGTCCAGTATCTTATCCCTGTACTGACTATAAGCTTATGTTTTAGAGTAGAAATGTTAGAATATTCCTAATAATTATGTAGCTCTGATGGAAATAAATTGTGTCAGTGTTTGTTATACTGCATTTGAAAAGGAATTGTGGACTTAAATTTGGTTTAGCATTTAAATAAAGTCCCTTTTATTCCTTAGAACTGCAACAGAAGAGTGTCCAATTTACTCCATTTATTTAATGGCCCACTCCTTTATTTCATATTTGTCTCCTGTAAACAATAATTTTCTTGTTTATGTGATGTTTTATTAATCAGGTTCACTTAAAATCTGCTTTTAGACATATTGCAAGGCTTGCAAAGGGAATGAGGCACCAATGTGTAAAATACACGTACGTGGTGCAAGGACATCACACTTGACATAGACTGTTGACTTCGAGGCTAAGAAACAAGTTGTCATTGAACTGAAATCTGTTTGAGTCCAACTTTAATCTAAAAGCATTATTAGATGGTGAGTGGCATAGATTAACTTATTTAACTCCATGGACAGAACAGCTTTCATAGTCACAGAAAATGTGCTCTGGTTGTTATGGGTGTCTTTGTCCCATGGTGTGAGAACTGCCTGCCTTGCACTCTTTTCACTTTCCTCTCTCTTAGAAGTTTTTAAGATTTCAAGTCAAGGGTTCCCAAATTTACTTTCTTTGGATAGTGTAGCCTTAGCTCCACAGAAGTTACCCGATCAAAGTTTTTGGGTTTTGGTAAAATAAATGTATACTCTGGGTAGATTGTAACCATTTCAAACATTAATATACATCTGCTGAAAATTACCTTTTAAAATTTCTTATGTGAATCATGTTTTTCCTGGAAAGTAGACCATGTTTAGGATGGTGTCATACTTAAAATGGTGTTAGATAGCAGTGACATGCATTATTTGGACAGTAACTACTGCATCATAAACTAAAATAGTGTAGATAATCACATTCAATACTGTGATAGAAACATTAAACACTTTATTTGCTAATGTCTGCTTTCAACTGAATTTACTAGCAGTTTGGGATAATTTACATCTCCATTTGGTTGAGCCTGTGACAGACATTTGTTTTGCTTGTGTTTTGAGTAAGTGTCTTTGTTTCATCCTGCATTGCTTGTGGAGGGTAAAAACAATGTTAAAATTCTGATTTTCTCTCTCCAAACCTTTCCTTGCAGTTCTAGTTGAAAATGCAGTAAATATTGACAAAAATTGGAAGCGTGTTCTGAGTCAGAATTTTCCAACAAATTACCTTTTTGCCTGAGTTCTGCATTTGTTTCCTCTGGGTAGTCTTTGCTGGATGATTTACCTTCTGCTGTACAGCTAGAACTAGAGGATTCCCAGCAACAGGGCTGCTTCAGAAAGAGAAGCTAGGAAGCTTTAAGTTCAAAATCTTTCCTAAAGTAGCTGATTTCAAAACTTGAGCTCACATAACCAGGTAACTTGAGAATCAAAAAAAAATCCCACCCAGACTGCCATTAAATACATGTTCCAGAGACCATTGATTTTTTTTTTTTTTTTTTAAACACATCCTGCAAGTGCTGATTCTGCAAGCAGTTGCTTCTCATAATCAGATCTAAAAGCCCTTTATCTCCTATCAGCTGATGGCTGTGCTATAACCTTTGCCTCCAGACTTCTGGTAGGAAACTTGTACACATTTCTACAAAGAATAAAACTCTAATGGCCTTAACACCATTACTCATGGTGTGTAACCGTGCTGGAAATTAGTTTCTCAGGCACTGATCTTGACAGGTCAGCTGTCACAAATTGATATACATATCTGTAAATACATCAGTCCTATAAACAAAATTCTGTCTGCAAGAAGTGAGAGATAAAATTGGCGCGGTTCTTAAAAAATGAAGTGTTCCAAAGAACAAGGATGCACAGGGAAAATCCCTTCTGGAAATGGTTTCCCTTATGTTCCATTTATGATTTTTATGTGTATAGTTTGCTTTTAAGAGACTGGAAAGTTTGTGCCTCCATAGAGGACATTCTGGAGTACTGTTCTGAAGCAAAACATGCTCTTTCTCCTTGCATTTACCCCTGCTGCATGGAAGAAGAATCTTTGCCTGCTCCTTTTGAAAAAAAAGAATAAATTTGTGGGTTTGCACTGTCTTGTCTCCAGTATTTTTTGGAACCTTTGAGGCAGTGCAGAAGGTGAAACATAAGGCATTCAAGAAGTCTAAGGCCCTTTTATGAAATCAGATTTTGAAAGGTGCATGTGTAGGAGAAGGAATTGATATGTCAGTCCACCTGTGGTGAAGTAATAACATGAATGTGTTACATTTCCCATTCTTTAATGGCTATTTAATCATCACCTGTAGATTTTGAAAGCCATTTTGGCAAAAAAACTTGATCATATGCCTAGGACAAGGGAAGAAGGCTTAAACAGTAAGAGATTTGAGACACAACAGATACCACACACACCTACACTGATCTTTGAAGTCTGTTGAACCATGATGATTTATGTCAGAGGAAAGATCTGTCCATTTGGTTTGGCAGTAGCGAGGGCTAAGGAACATCTGGAAATGTTTCAGAACAAGCATCGAAATTCAGATTCAGAAGATACCATGGCTACAGGTATTAATCTGCCTGTGTTGCTGCGGACATTGGATGTGCAGACACCCCTCTGTCACTCCAAACTGCCATCACAGGAGGAGAGTGTTCAATCTGAGACATTTTAGCTTCCAGGAGTGTCATTAGAAAGCTGAATATTATTCATTCATTCTCCTCCTCCATCCTCCAGGTCATCTGGATAAAAGGAGGTATACCTTAAGTCTTTCCTCTCGTGCATCTCAGCTTTCAAGATTTAGTGACTGTGAAATAATTTTCATCATTTGTGATAGTTGTTGAATATTCAGTGAGTGTCTTGTTCTTTTCTAGTTCCCTGTTTATCAGTTTAGTGCAACAAAACAAAAATAAAACTATACAGATCAGTTCCATCACATTTTATTTGTTGATTTGATTTGTGAGGCTTTAGGATAAAACTGAAGTCATAGAAATAAATCATGTAAGACATCTACCCATGGGCATTTTCAGTGAAATAAGTTCTTTCCAAGAAGATTTTGACTTGTTACATGAAAATTAGCTTCTGGCAGGAGGAATCTGTATTTCACAGATCTTGGACTGTGTTTAATTTCTACAGGGCATGCCTTCAGCTAACAACACTGCTTCCAAATATGTGAGCATAGTATTGGTGTTTAGGAGTAGAGCTGAAAAAAAAAAGAGAAGAAAACAGTTTCTACTTGATACTATTTATGTCTCTTCTGAACAAAATGACACTGTGGATTCTGTTTGAAGGCATAAAGAGTGTCTGACTGCTGCTGCTGCTGCTGCTCAGGAGCATATTTAGTTTGAATAATCCAGAGGTCACTTAAGACTGACTTTTCTATTGAACCTGTTCTATTGAATTAGACCGTATTTCTCTTCAGGAAATGCAGTAAATTTGATTTTTAAAATGATACATTTAATTGGAAAATAAAATATTTCGACGTAGTGTTCCAGAGAGATATCCTGAAAACATGCATCTGGGTGCATCTGGTAGATGCATGACGTAGTGGTAGATATGAGATACTTGTTCATCAGGAGCCTGGGAGCTTAAGAGGCTATTACTGTTTTAGAGATGAGGTAGAAGTAGGGCAACAAAGAAAATAGGACTTAAGATAGGAGCTGAAGAAAATACGTGTTGAAACAGTTTGACACCATAGAACCTGTGTCAGGAATTTATGAGTGTAGGTGAGCTAAAACACTGTGGAAACAAGGTTGGTCTTTGATAAACATAGGGAATTATTAGAAAATAGACAGGGATCTGAGTAGAGAGAGAAATCTGGGGTAGTGCAACCACAGGTAGTCCTGAGGACTCTCAGGCAATATAAACTACTGAAGAGACATGTAATATCAGAGGGAACTGAATGAAATAATATGACAAATACTACAGATAATAGAGCATTTATATTGCACACATCAATGAAAATAGGTTCAGGCAAGGTACTTGTTGATATCTGTTCTCTGAATCGCACTAATTCTGATTCTACATTGAAAAAAGCCACACACCTCTCAACCTCTCTGTATCAGTTCTGGATTTGGTCAAGCTGCTGTTAAACATTTTGTAAACGCTGAAAGATTCCTCCTGCCTGGCAGTGCTTCAGACTCTCTGTGCTTTCTCTTCCAGTTGGCCACGTGGGACTCAGAGAAAGGACTGAACGGCAGCCTCCAAGAGCGACGTCTGGGCAACGACTTACAAGGAGTGACACTCAAAGTGGTGACTGTCTTGGTATGATCCTTTCTGATTTCAGGAAACAAAATGCTCAAAATAAAAAAGATCTGACTGAATATTTTGGGCACTTCCTGCAGTGTTTTCCCCTATCATTTTCAGTTCTGTATTTTTGGATGATCAGTTACATAAGCAAGGAAGATAGATGATAGCCTTTTATTATTTTATGTGAAGCTGTGTACTGCCAGTGAGACAGAGCATTTGTTTGTTTGCTTATGCTGTTTTTCTGCAGTGTAATTCCTACCAGGCATAGAACCAGCACAGGGCCTGAGTGCACAGGGGTGCATTCCAGATACCATGCTCCAGCTTGGATTGGCAGTTTTCAGCATTTCATGGATTTTAAGATCAGATGGGCCAATTATGATAATCTAATCTTGGCTCTTGTACACTGCAGGCTGTAAAATTTAATCAAGTGTTTCCTGCATAAAGCTCATAGATTCCCATTGAGATAAACTATATCTTTTAGAAAGGTGTCATCTTTCCAAAGAAATCATTATGCTTTTGGGACTACTGTCTGTTAGACTCTGGAGTGGTAAAGAGCTCCTGTCAGCCAAGTGCTACATTAGGGGCAAATTAGGGCTTGAATGTATTCCTGGCTAAGATACTGTAGTCTGCAGGTTGCAGAAAATGATGTCCTTTTTTTGTTTTTAATTCTCTTTTTCTGAATCATGGTACAAATAAGGCAGTACCACATAAGATCATTCAGGCACTTCCTCCAGCCCCCAGTTTTCTTTCCTCAGTTTATGCTGCAGCTGGTGTGAGAGGTGAGCAGATCCTTTCTGTGACAGTACCAGGCTACAAAGGCAGCCAATGGCAGTGGCCATGCCACCAACATCCCTGGGATTCCCCTGCAGGAGGGCAGGACACTCATCCCCAGCAGAAAACATACCACAAAATGCTGCATTTCCTTGGTCCCAAAACAGACTTTTGAAATTAAAATACTCCAGAAACCAGTACCCATGAAGGTTATTCTTTGAATTTTCAAAATTTTAAATGTTCACAAAATTGCAGTGGTTTTAGCTCATGTTTCAGTATGTCTCCTGGATAAAAGATTAGGCCTGGTTTGTAAAAGATGGCTTTCTAAATCTGGGGTTGAATTTTGTCTGGAGTCTTTGCCTCTTCTCAAGAACTATGGAAAAACCAAGGCTATGGATAGGGCTCGAGTGCTGAGGCAGTGGTGTCTGGTTGGGAAGCTTCACAGTATCCCACACGACCTACAATTTTTGCCTCAGAAGGTTACGAGTGTCTCAAAATTTTTGCCAAGTTGTCCAGAATTAACTCAGTAAACACTTTTTTGCTCAGAGAAGCAAACTAAAAATCTTGTTTCAAGTGTCAGTTAAGATACTGTTGTGTTCTCAGGAAGAACCTTTTGTGATGGTGGCAGAGAACATCCTTGGGCAGCCAAAACGATATAAGGGATTTTCCATTGACGTCCTGGATGCTCTGGCCAAGAATCTGGGCTTCAAGTATGACATATATCAAGCTCCTGATGGCAAATACGGACACCAGCTCCAAAACAGCTCCTGGAATGGCATGATTGGAGAACTCATTAACAAGGTACACAGAGAAGAAGCTGCATTTAAAAAAATTACTTGAGAATGAATTAGGATAAAGGCACCAGTGCAGAATGCTTCTGAGCTATGGATGGTTTGAGTGTGATATAAACTCCAATTTAAGACCCTGTGCACCGGATAGGAACTAAAGACTCTCTTGTTTTATTTGCTCCCAGCTGCTCTCAGCATAAATTATATTGGTGTAAATCTACGTGTTTACATTGCTACAAGACTAGAGGTCGTGTTTGTGTGTGTGAGGGAATGACTATACACAATAGAGAAAAAATAAGGTACTCTCCTTAAAATATTAACTACTATTACTTTATTTTTGTCATTGTGTCTCTGAAAGTTTTTTGTAGATGGGACTTTATTTCTGTCATTCTGTGACAATGTGTTTGATAATGATCAGTGAATAATGATAATGAGTTTGACTCCCAAACAAGAAAAATAGCTCCAGTAACGGGATCAGAATTAAAACTGATCTCAAGATTATTCATTCATTTAAAACAGGGCAGACCAAATTTCTTAATTACAGTATTGCAAATCCAGGAGTAAGTTAGTTGAACTGCATTTAAATAAATGTGTAGAGTTTGTAGGTTAGAATCTCCCAGAGAATGAAATGAGTGTATTTTGTTCATGTTCTTGCAACCTGACACGGTACAAGCATTAATCAAGAAGAAGAATCAAAAGAATTAATATTCCATGTTGCTGCTTTTTGTAGAAAAAGTTACTCTTCTGCAGTGGAGTTATTACTGAAAGTGAAAGCTTTCTCATTATCTAGTAAGTAGGCAGCTCAGTATCTGTAAGGAGATGTTTAGGAGGAAATAGAAGCAATTAAAGCAATAGCAAACGTGTGTGATAATGGGATGTTCTTGGTTGGTGCTGAGGAACATAAAAAAATTTAAACTTATTTTGCATTGACACAAACTGTTTAAATTTCATTGATTTAAAAATAAGGTAAGAACTCCTATTAAATTTCTTTGGAAATTGCTTTCTTTGAAGTATCTATTATGGTATTTTTAAAATGGTATTTCTGCAACCATTTGTTCCACAGATTCCAAAGGATTTGAAAGCAAACCTCCCTCGTCTAATATTTGCTTTACATTCCCAACACAATTAGAGATAGGAAATGGAATGTATATTCTGGTTTTTCTGAAGAGAACTCTTTTGATTGAGACAGAAAATATTGAAAATCTAATTGAAGCTCTTCAAAAGCTTTTGGAATCTTATTTATTAACTCCTATATTACCCTTCATCAAGTGTGCATACTCTTTAAGGATTATCTACATGCAAAACCTACTTGTTTTAAATATTGAAGTCAAAGCTGTTTCAGAAACAAAGTTGCCTTTGTGCATTCTTCCTGTTACGAGCTTTTTCCGTCACGTCATTCATTTTAAAAAATAAACAAAATCTTCTCCCCACTTGTCATATGAAATCTCCTTATGAATATGGAAAATTGGCAATTCTGTGGGGAGAAAAACAAACATTAGCTCTTCCTACCCTGCTATCAAATACACGAGCTAAGTAAATGATGTTTCTTTATTGCTTACAGGCACTGAGTTAATATGGTTTGGAGTTTTAGGCCTCCTTTGGAAAACAAGTGAGGGATAAAGGTTAAATAAGCTGCCCTTCTTCCAGAAAGTTGTCAAGGTCATGCTTCCTGTTCAAGAGTACCTTGAGCAGAAGGTTATGTTTCATTACTCTTCTTTAGACCAGTTCAGTTAACCAGTGTTTACATGGTGAAAAACTGATTCTAGGGGTTTTTTTGACAATTTATATAAATGCATCAAAATGTTTTAAGTTATAGAAAGAAATGCATGGAGTCACTTGGTTCTTAAAAAGCTTCTCCTTAAGGCTCACGCTGGCCAAACTCCTGGTGGCCGGGAGCGATGTGACGTGTTGCGTTTGCCTTGCAGAGAGCAGACCTGGCCATCTCAGCCATCACCATAACACCCGAACGGGAGAGCGTTGTGGACTTCAGCAAGCGCTACATGGACTATTCCGTGGGGATCTTAATCAAAAAGCCCGAGGAGAAAATCAATATTTTCTCTCTCTTCGCTCCTTTCGACTTCGCGGTGTGGGCGTGCATTGCCGCAGCCATCCCCATCGTAGGGGTGCTGATCTTTGTGCTGAACAGGATCCAGGCAGTGAGGGCACAGAATGCGGCCCAGCCGAGCCCCTCCGTGTCCTCCACCCTCCACAGTGCCATCTGGGTCGTGTACGGGGCCTTTGTCCAGCAAGGTACTCACCCTCTCACCAGCGCCACTGACGGCCTCCAGAAAGCTCTGCCTTGGGGCGAGCAGGTCAGGACAGGTCAGTCCTGCCCAGAATGGGCTAAAGATCAAAGAGAAGGCCCATGTGGGGAGGTCATGTGTTTTATAAGCCCAGCTGATCAAAAGTGGGAAAGGTAGGGAAGTTTGGGAATTTATGTAATTTTTTATGCCTTTTCTGTCTCTCAGTAAGTCCAGAAAAAGCACTAGCAGGCTTTTCCTCTTTGGGAAAATTGTTACACTAGAAATAAACAACAGAGCTGCTTGGTGCAGAATTGCAACACTTCTCCAGCTCTGAAACTAGCACCTTTTTAATTGTTTAATTTTAATTTATAAATAGAATGTATATGTGTTTGAACTCATGTGAGAAGGTTCATCTCTTGGTTGTTTGAACTGAGTATGTAACTAACGTTACACTCAGGAATCTCTAATCATAGGACTAATCCTGCTGAATTCAGTAGGACTGCTGCTATTAACAAAGTCACTTTTATAACTAATTGTTTACAAAATCTGCCCACACAGTTTTGGTGCCATATCTATATGTTAGTTGTATTCTTGGAAGGCAGGTTTTATTGAATGCTGACATGTGGGTAAGTTGTTACCTTTTTTTCTACTTTTTTTTCCATTGTGATTGCAAGCTTCTAAAGCTTCAGCTGGAAAACCAATCCTATTGCTATGAAGCTTGGTCCCTTATCTCGTTAAAGTGGCAGCCCTGATGGGTTTAAGTGCAGTAAGATGTAATCAGCACAAACATATGCTGAAGTAACTAGAACCAGCCGTATGGTAAGGTTTAGTCTCCAACAATGCTCAAGCATAACTGTGCTTGAAGACTGCTGGAAAGAAATCTTTGCGTGATTTGAAATCTTGTAAAGAGTAACAAGTAATGACACTAATGCTTCAGTCATTGCAGATTTAAATACAGCAAAGATAGCACACAAACCATTAGGCAGTTCTGTGGGGCTTTTTTTCCAATTCTAAAAGGGTAATTGAAAACAGAATATTACAATATTCTGAGCACTGTAATGATTTAATTCCTGTATATTAGTTGTGCTTCACCATTCAACTTTATTTAAAACATTTTTCATGTTCTTTAGCTTGATCCTCAATAATTCTCAAGGGAAGTATTTTGAAAGATGATTTTCTAGAACACTGTCTCGGGCAAGAGGTTGACTGGAGAAAATACTTCTGAATTATCAGCCTTAACAGAAGCAGTGCTTTTCCCACAGTGAAAGGGCAGACTGGAGTGGAAGCAGAGAGGAACTCCAACAAAGTTTAACATAACAGGGCACACAGGGGGTGATTGTAAATGGAAGTTGCTGAGAGACCCTCCTTTTCTCTGTTTATTTGCAGGGGGTGAATCCACTGTCAATTCTGTGGCGATGCGCATTGTAATGGGAAGCTGGTGGCTCTTCACCCTTATCGTGTGCTCTTCCTACACAGCAAATTTAGCAGCATTTCTCACAGTATCAAGGATGGATAATCCCATAAGGTAAGAGCCTCTTCTTAATACAAAGCTGGAAACCTGGATTTCACAGGAAGGTTTTATCCATTAGAGCACTCATTCTTGCAAGAAGGAGATAACTTGCTAATAAAATACTCTGCGTATTTGCGGTGGCTGTTTTCTCTCCTCTCCGCCTCTTCACCTTCACTCCAACAGCCCCCGAGCAGTTTTGATGGGGGGAACAATGGCACTTTAATTCTGTATTTTCCAGAAGAGAGGTCTTTCATGTCCTGCTGGTTGTTTGGGACTGATTTGTGTGTGTGTGTGTGTGTCTCTGTGTGTGTGTGTGTGTGTGTAACTTGGGGTTCTTTTCAGCAGATTTAAAGGCTAAAGGTTTTCATTTTTTTTCTCACAAAACATGGACAAAATTTCCACCTTCACACTGGTGTGGAGTACTGGGAGGGTCACTGGCCTTTCACACCCGGTGCTGAAAAGGTTAGAGCCTGATATCTCATGTTTGATGTGGTGGAGGTGGAGTGGGGCAGTGACAGTGCAACACAGGCTCTCCTCCTAGAAAGTGCTGAGCCAAGGATTCCAGGTGTTAGAGAGTGACACAGTTAAGCTGCTGCTCTCATTTGGGACTGCACTGGGACTGCACTGGCACTGAATGTTTTTGTGCTCACTTCCTGAAGCAGAAGAATAGTCACTGAGGTGAGACTGGCACTTATAAAAATGCTTTTGCCTTCTCTGTGATTTCTGCACAGAAGGACATTAAGTGCATTTCTTCTAAGCATGAGTTCAACAGAATTTCCGATTTTTAGCTTGCCAATGTGTACCTTCAGATAATATTAACACTTTGTGTGGATATAGCGTCATCATCATCATCATCATCATCATCATCATCATTGTAATAAAATCACTCCAAAACTATAACAGACTTTGGTTTTAAATTCACTTTCTGTTAGTTTGGCCATAATAAATGGGTCTTAACAGTAACAGAAATAAGTACTCCAAGTAATTTATGGAAATAGGATGAGAAACTATGTAGAATAAAACTAACTGTGTGTGAGGCCTGAATGTACTGGGAATAAGGTTAAGCTCAGTGAATAAATTGCTCTTGAAAAGCAGGACACAAATAGCTATCCAGAAAACTTGAATAATTATATTCTTAAAAAATTCTGAAGGTTCTATTTCTTTCATTGCAGAAGAAATTTTCTGTTTGGTCTAATCAGCACTTTCCAAAACTCAGCAAAGTTCAGAGGAGGACAAAAGTTGGAATATAATTGCGTGAGGAATCTCCAAAAAAAGATACTTGAGAGCAGAACTATGAATTTTTAGAGGAGGCCTTTGAGTCTGAGCTGTTACAACATTTACAAGGGGTTTTAATTCCCTTTCTTATTAAAATGAGAGGACATTGCTGAGAATCTTGAGGAGGAGAGAAGTTGTTTCAGTGAAGGAACTGCTCAGGGTTGTTTTATGAGTGTAGAACTCAGGCACCCTTCTACTGCTAGAGATGGCAGCTGGAGAATGGTAATTAGATGCCTTTCCATTCCTAGTGGTAGCTGCCACTTCCCAGGTTCCTTTATCACATCCCCTTATACAAGATGAGGATATAGAAGTAACAAACCCCTCTACTGCGATTTGAAAGCATCAGCAGAGTGATTCAGGTGCCAAAATGTAAATACCAAAAGAAATTTAAGTTGCCAGAAGTTTCACTGCCTGTGTTCCACATACTTGGCTGTAAGGGCAGGGGTCTCGAGCAGGTGTTGTCAGCCACAATGTGGATTGTTCATATTGCCTGAGATGTCAAAAGTGGTCCTGGATGCTGCAGCTTAGGCACCCAAATCGTTCCTGGGGTGCCTTCAGAGAGAGGAGGTGGGATGAAGAAATAGTTTCTCTGAAAACTCTGTTGAACCTTCATCCATCTCTGAGCCATGATGGATATATTTTCATAGCCCCACTCTTTAGGTGAAACAGCTGTGACAAATCTATATGATTTGTCAGATTGAGAACAATTTTTTTTTTTCTGATAAAGTAGATAACTGCCTTACATGAATTAATCATGGCCTTGTGCCTCTGCACCCAGTACTAACTGGCTTCACATCACATGATGGGCAGTGGCTGTTTTTTCCTGTCTAGCTCTGCTCTCAGCTTGCCTTCATTCTATCTGTCATAAACCCAGAAAGGAATACTTATGTGAAATCCATTTTTCCCACCCAAAGAGGCACAGTGAGCTAGAGCTGAATATTTGCTCACCAGCTGAGAACTACCAAATCCATCTGTGTATACTTCCATTGTCAAGGGAAAACAACCCCCATCCTCTCCGTAAATGTGTGCTGTTATCTCTCCTGCCATAGAGAAGTCCTCTGGTGTTCAGTGCTGCTGCCTCCAAATTGCCAGCAGGAGAGAAATAAGTATTATGGTGCTGCAGTAGCTGCAACATAGTTAAGATTTTCATTACAAGACTGATTTTCTTCCCAAGCCCTCTCCAAAATGCCTAATAGAAGTTGTTTCAGTATCAAATTTGGCATGTGTGGTCTGTGACTAGTGAAATCACTATGTAAAAATGTGTTTGATTGAATAACTAGGTGTCAATCAACCCAGTGATCACTGCCTCCACAATTTCACTGCAAAACAAGTGTGTCATAGAAATCATAAACAATATTTATTAGAAGGGGCTTGGTGAGACATTCACTGAAGCGAAGTTGAACTGATGGAAGGCAGATTTTTAGAATTATCATGTCAGACAAAAGCCTGCTGATAAGGGAATACTTTTTTTTGCTCTTTAAATCTGGCATTGGCAAGTCTCACAAGGCAATTCCACCCTGCAATGAGTTTCAGAGGCTGCCTGTGGCTCACAGAAAGGTGAAATACCAGAGTAGGAGACATGACAGAAAGCAGCTTTGATCTGCCGCCTGAATTTGTTTCCTGACAGATACTTTGTAAATCCCAAACAAGATTTTTTATCCAGGTGCCTAGATCCCAAGTAAGAACCGTGCTTAACTTGGAAAGAAAAGCTATTCTTCTCCTTGGATTTCCCCAAAACCTCAAGGGCTTCATGTCAAGTGTGCGAACAAGAAGAGGCACTGGCTTTCGGGTCTGGCATGGCAGCACGTGCTTCCCTGCTCCTATTGTGTCCTGCATGCCCATCATTCATCCTGGTGTGACACGGTGGTGGGAAGGGTCCAAACGTGGGGTTTGAGACCCACATCAAAACCTCTACTCCTCAGGAGATCAAAGCTAACAGGAAATATGGTGTACCTTCCTTGGCTGCCCTCAGTTTTTCACTTGCTAGTGGTTGGTACTTCTGCTATCCGCTGATCTTTTAATGCTGTTCTCTAATCCATTTGTCCAAATTACCTCCTGCACTTCTCATCTTCTCTGTGCCCCATCTCCCACCCAGGGAACAAAGGCAATGTCATGGTTATCTCAGGATTTCTGCATTTGTGGAGATCCACAGGCAGGGCAGTGAAACATTAAGCAGATTTCCTGGCCCCTTGTGGGCAGAGGAGAGAGATGTTATCCAGTTCAGTATGAGAAAGGGAAGGCGAATGGTGGCAACTACTTTGGGGCTCAGGTTAGGGAGCTGTGATCCATGTTCTAACTTTGTAAATGATCAATTCTCAATTTTTGTTTTTAATAAGAAATCTAGGTAATGTTTAGAGCCTGTGCTAATCCTCCACAAACTCGTTTAAACCCAAATGATTTGCATTTATTATTCTAATATTTGCCTTCAGTACTGTATGCAGCTGAGGAGTTTTATAATGGGTCAGTCTGCCGAGTAAGGCAGAATTATTACATGTGAGTTTGTTCTTTCTTTTGTCTTATTACATTTTCAAACAGCTCTTGGATCTGCTGTCTGACCTTCCATTTGTAATTATGAGTTTAATTAGCAGTGACTCGCATTCCAGCTTCATTTCTTGTTAACAAGCAGACTACATGCAGTTCAATAGCTGCACAGATATTCTGAAACTCAGGTTTAGGAGAGCTTGTCTGACAAGAGGTTAAGAATAATGCAAGAAAAATAGGACATAAAAAAGGTATTCTACAATCAAATTCAAAAGAGTTTAAATTTAAGATTTTATGAAATTGATCCTTAACATTTGCCCATGCTATGGATGCCTTGAGAGGCATCTGTATTATATGCATTCACAGACTGCATACAAGTGCATAATATATCTGCTTCAAGATCACAGCTGTTGTTTCATGATTTGGGATTACCTTATTTTATTTTAATCCTCCAATTTCTTGTGTTTTGGTGACAGCTGAAGATTTAGTGCAGCTTAGTTGGGGTAATAGGCTGTCACTTGGAAGACTTGGGTGCAAATTCTTTTTCTACCACAAGCTTTGTTTGATCTTGGCAAGCTTAGCCTCCTCTCTGTCTTGGTTCTCTTTCTGTATAGTAATATTTTCTTATGTGGCATGTTGTCAGTTTAGCTGCTTTAAAGATGATGGCCATAAATGACCATGTTATAGTAGCACTGCAGGTATCAAAAAAAAGATAGATTTTCTGGGGTGCATACAAAACAGAAGCAATCTCAAAATATTTTAAAATAAAATGAGAAAAGTGCTTGGAAGATGCCAGCCAGAGGGAAATGAATAAACATTTCATCTGCTGTAGTTAAGTGGATTTGATAGGGTTGCTGGCAAGAACCTCACCGGAATCCCTTTGTATTCACAGCAATTTTGTCTTGAAATTTCTCATGTTTGAAAACAGCCTTTGTCTTGTTAATATCATATGTGGCTTTTAAAATATTTCGTTGGATTTTCTTTTGTTATGTTTGATTTGTACTGTGTTTTGCAGTGTCTGTGCAGCACCTCAGGCACGTTGACAGGAAGCATGTATGAATGAGCATGATAAAAAATAATTATTGTGATTATTATTAAAGGCCTGTGAGCAAAAGCTTCAATCATTAAATAACTAGATTAAGTCCCTCCAACAAACAAAGGCTAACAAAGAGTGTAAGAAAGATGCAAGTGAACGAGCAAGAACTCAAAACTTTTTTTCCTTTCCAGAACATTCCGTGGCTGGAGCACAGGGGCGAAATTACCTGAGAAATGCTCGGTGCAGCAGGGCAGCAGTGCTCAGGGGCAGAGCTTGCCAGCATTTGCCTTCAGGCTCTGTTCAGGACAAGGCACTGGGCTGCTGCCAGTGCTCCAACTCCCATTGTTTGTCTTTTCATTTCGCTCCTATTGATGGTGCTGCCCGGTGGGTGCTGCCGGGAAAGCCACCGAGTCTGGAGCCTTTTGAAAAGCTTTCTGAATGTTGGCATATGCCGTTCAAGCACAGTTTCAAATGGATCCTAATTACTCCCGTAATTGAACAAGCAGGCAAGCTTCTAAGTGCAAATATTTCCCAGGGACATTTTTCTGAGAAAAATGAGAATGCACAGCTGAAAATCAAGCTTGCATTCTGTCTCTCCAGTTGCCATTAAAAAATGTGGCGTAGATTGGAGATCAATGGCAAACCAAGAGATTTGTGATTCCACACCTCTCCAACTTGACTTTTGAGACACTTATATCATAGCATCTCTTCATTTGTTCTGGTTACTGAGAAGTTCTGTGGCTGAGGTGGGCTGAGGCATTAAAATTCAGGTGTGTGCACAGTTTAGAGAAGAAAATGATTTGGATATGACATTAGCAAAATCTACCATCTGTGCAGGTAATAAAATCTTTATTATTATTTTTTTTTCTTTTGCTTTGAAAGGACAAAAATCTAGAAGGAATAGCAGCCCTCAGGACAGCCCATCAAAATGTACAAGGATTGGTTTAAACCTGATATTTGTTACGTAGTCTCTCCTCAGCTCGGATGGAGTCGCCTTTTGGGTCTCATATTAAGATAGGTTATTCCCTGGCTGTCCACAGAGTAGCTGTATGCTTTCTGCATGCATTAAACCCCACTGGCCCCTAACTTACACCTTCCTTGTGGTAGGATGAGGTTTCTTTTTATTACATGGATAGCAGATATGACTTATTTTGTTGGGTTATGTTTTCTATTTGACTCCTAAGGGATAAACAATACATAACACAGTAATAGAAGATTTTTGCTCAATAGGATACTTAGATTTCTATTATTTTTCTCTCAAGAAGCTGATTTAATGTCTTATGTGAACTGATAATATGATCTAATATAGCAGGATATTAAAAAAGCAAAATAATTACTACCATAGCAAATCAAACAGAAATGGCCTTAAAGCTTCAGACATCTCCTAACTGCTCAATCCCTCATTTCTAAAGACAAAAACAGGAGTAAGAAGAAAAACTCCATAGTGAATTCTTTTTTTGGAAATGATTCTATGTCTGAACAACCATTAAAAATGCTGGCCAGTGGGGGTTTTTTCCCACTTTTTCAGGCAGGTATCTTAATGACATTGTGAAGTGAAGTAACAGCCTGCAAACCAAACCAAACCAAACCAAACCAACCCAAACCAAACCAAACCAAACCAACCCCCTGTAAAATAACTTGTATTTTATATAATTTATCTGTACTGGCCAGAGTCATTAGTGTAACACTGGGCCCTATTATACAAGTCATGCAAGTTGTTCTGTCACAAAGTAATACAGCGAAGATTACTGCATAGGTTTCCAAACTCCAGAAGGTCTCTCTGAGAGCATTCCTGAAGCTAGAACAAGTAAATTGTATTCCCAAAACTATCAGCAGTTAGTAAAAACTTAATCACAGTAAGTTCATTCCTGCAAAACCTTGAGATGAAGTTGAAAGTCACTGTTCTCTCTTATAAGAAGGACAAGTTGTCCCTGTTTTTTTAATTACTGTCAGCTCAGACAGGACATACATAGGCTTCCAACTCTGCTAATCTCTTGAAATATTTTTGGAAATGCTTCATTTGTTCATGTTAAGAGGCCTGTCTTCTCACCTTGCACAATTCCTCACCAACATCCCCACATGAGCAGGGGTTCTGTCATTTTTGTACAATGATTGTTCAGCATCAGATTTTCTCACATACCTCACAGCAAAGGTAATTTTTCCAGCTTCTGCTCTGGACACGGGTACTTCAGTCAAGGGATGACCAAATCGCTTTCTGCAGTGACAAATCATGCAAACTAAATTTACTGCTGTTCTGAGGAGGATTTAATTTTGCTTCTTTATTCTTTTTATCTCATGCATTTGCACAATTCCCGTACATTTATAGTATATATGGTTAGCTAGTCAAATGGTTGCACTACTCTTTAAAATTTAAAGAGAATGCTTTTGGTTTTCTAGGTCCTGAAAGAGCTCTTGCAGAAGCTCTTGCAGCTTCTTATAATTTCTTTTAATAGTTCCTCATGTTAAGATAGTTTGCATTTGTATCTTTGATATGGTATCTTTCAGGAATTGCCAGCCCTTCTGTATCCTTTATCCTTTAAAGCAACACCCCAAGAGGCTTTCCTCTCTAGTTCTTGATGTTTGTTGAGTCTGGTCTTTTGAAATATATTATTTTTATGTTGTTAATCTTGTTTGGGTTTTTTTCTGCCTCAGGATATTGAGCTCCAACATCTTGCAAACACTTTTAATCTGGATACTTTTCTCTTTGACATTTCCATTCAAATCTGTCAGATCTAAGATAGCCACTCCCCTCATAAACGTCTCCATGATAGAAGATCGTTCATTCTCACACCAGACACTCTTAACACCTTAAGTGATATATAGGATGATATTTCATCTGCTGAAAAGAAAATTGTTCCAATACATTCTAAAATATTTATCAACCATTTTTCCATGAAGTGGAAATCTGTAAACTTGCCATTTAAAGAAAAGGCTTTAAAAATTGAATATTTTTATAAAGAGATTTAGAAACTATTCCTGAGGATGTAAAAAAACCCCAAAACCAAACAAACCCACAAACCAAACAAAAAAAAAAAAAAGCCCAGCAAACAATTTTTAATCAGTTCAAGTTATGGATGTTTAGGGGAGAAAGGAACTTATTTTCCTTGGGAACTAAGATACTACTGTTTATTGCCATAGGTGCTTTCCTCTCAGTTCTTATGTTATAAAATATTTTCTGTAGAGAAAGAAAACTTTTCTGCAATAGTACTATGTTACCAAGAGAAGGGTTGCATGTGTTCTTTCCACTTCCTGGGCTCATCTGCCTTACTGTGCAATGTTTTCTTCTGCATGTGTGCCCCCTTTATAATATAATACAGAAGTGTTTCCAGACTCACCTGGAGATGAGGGAGAGAACGGTGTTGCCTCAGAAAAGCTGTTTTGGTACAGCTTTGTCGCATTAAAAGAAATGTAATCACAGGCATTGAAATTGTTTGCCTTCTAAACCATTAAAACCAGCCTGAGAGAATGTGCCACTGATTTAATTTAATTGATTTATGAATAGTCATGTCTATCTAGAAAAGAATAGAAAACCATCAGTCACAATGGGGTGGATGTTAAATACTGTGTTTCTTGCATATGGCAATAATGCAATTTCCAAGTTCATATTTCAAGGTATGTAATTAGGCTACCCAAATAAACTAATTAATCTCAATATAATGAACAGCCAGTTGTTTTTGATGTGCTTTTTTGGTGCTTTCTAGTATGAGGTTCAGCATTCAAGGAGACTTGTGTTCAGGGTGAGGAGAAAGAGAGGACAAAGGGTAAGGTCTCTCTTCCTGTTTACCTTGTTGTACATCAGGGTGAGATGGGAAGTGCACCATACATTGTGTGCTCAGTCTGGGTCCTCTGAGAAAACGCAAGTGTGCCTCCAGACTTTAAAATATGCATATGTAATGCATGCACTTTAGACATCAATGATAACTGATGAATGCTATATGTGCTTTCAGTATTAATGAAGAGCCCTATATTTGGATTTCCCAGGAGAATGCAGCACATGCTCTGGCAATCAAGGTGCCTCTTCAGAGCCCTTCTGTTTTTGTCTCTTCTTTCTGTCAGCAGTGATAGCTTCTGCTTTACTCCCTGTGGTAAGGGAAGGGTGTGAAGCTGTTTTCCAGCTTCACATTGTACTTTTGACAGATCTGAATTTATCCAGCCCCTCCACCCCAGCTATGGGACTGCTGACATGAAGCATCTCCTGATAAATCAAAACTTAATAAAGAGTTGTGTAGGACCTTATTCCACACTGGGATTTCATGGACTTTAATGATATCCTAACAGTCATTGTATAAAGTACCACAAACCCCGAGTAAAGACTTTATAAGCCAGCACCAAGAAGCCAAGCTTATCTGTTCCCCACTCTATTTAATTAAAAAGCTACTCTTTGTCATCCGAGCGCAAAACAGAACAGCAGCGTTATCAGTACTTAAAACAGCAGTGGAAAAGGAAGAAAGCAATTTCTTCCCTCTCGATCTTAATCATTAATCTTCATTAGGATTTTTAGCTTCTGAATGTGAGCGGTGGAAGACATCAGTGTAGCAAACAATTTAAAGTGCATCTGCATATATAATAGGTAGTTTGTTATTTTCATTATAGGTAAAAGCATGTGTCAGTTGCCAGATGTGTTTGATTCAGACAATATGATTTTCATGCCAACTCTGTGATATGTTTGATTTAGGTGGAGTGACTAAAACCTGCTGTTGGGACCGAGGTGCTGTTAAACACCAGCTGCAGTTTTTATTTTAATTAATAATTTAAGGAGTAGAATACCTTGCTTTAATCAACATGTTAACCCTTCAAGCTACTCAGAGAAAGGCCACAATGGCAAAGTGGTTTAAAAGTAAAGCAAGAAAATACTCAAAGGTAGTCCAAACAGAAGTATTTTTTCCTCCAAACAGGCTCTTGAGATGTTTTCACCTTTTCTTTGCATTCTAATTTCCTCCTCACTGTTGAATGGAATATGGAGTATGGATAAAGGATCCAGGATTACCCAGATTTTTTAGCAGGACTGGTTATTCTGGATTTGCAGGATGAACAGCAACTGCTCATAGCTGCTGTGAATCCTTTTCTGACTTTTAACTGAATCTGCCAGTGTTGTACAGATGTGCTGTTGTGCCAAATCTTTCCTTGATCTGTTCTGAAAATCTGCCTAGTCATGTAGCAGTTTAAATGTGGATCTGAGCATACAAATTAAAGCTCCAGATTTTGAGAACCTGGGCCTGCATCTCAAGAGACTCTAATGTGTTAGACACTCTGAGTGTCTCTTTGTCAGTCTGACACTTTTCATTGTTAAATTGCAAACGTGGGCAAACTGGGTGATGTCTCAAGGTTATCAAGTTTCTAGAAATATGGAAAAATGGGGAGGTGAAAAGGGGTTCTGTAAACAGCCCTTGTAAATATAAAGGAAAGACTGCCCTCTGACTTCACTCCCTTAATTGGACATCAGATGAATTCATATGTGATCAAAAATGCTGAGCCATGAGAGAAACTTCATCCCGGGGTCACAAACTATGGGATTGTGGATCCAGCTTTGAGATGCAAATGCTCAGAAACTAGTTTCCATTGCTACCACTATTAATGGAATTGTTTATTATGCTATTTTTTGTTTTTGAAAACATTTCAAGGAAAAAAAATCATAACTTGTACTGTAAGGACCCTCATGGTTTCTTTACAATATGATAACAATTCAAAGAACATGGGGCATCCAGAAAGAAAAATTAAATTACAAATAAGCACCAAAATAAAAAAAAGAATGCTAGCTAATGGAAAAAATCAGCGTAAGTGACTTATGCTTTTATTGCCTGGAGGAGGTAGGTTTGGAGAGGAGAAGGGTTGGACGTATAGTTAGAAACACTGGACTGCCAATCAGGAGATGTTTAGCTTATTTCTAGCTGTTTAACAGATTTCTTTATGTGCAGTGCTGGAGTAGAGCCAGTGTCAGCTCTAGGCAAAATGAACTTTTAGGATCCAGTGACAAGTCAAGTCACACTCACACAGATCACTGCAGATGATTGGAGTTGCTGAGATGGTCCTGAGGGCATAATTTAGAAATAGCAATGGGTAGGAATACCCAGAGGTCTAATTTTGTTTACAGAAGAACCTGTTTTACTGATTATGATGAGAATCTAGTTTGATTTTTGGATCCAAATTTGAGTCTCACAGCCAGAAATAATGTTAAGTCCTTTTTTGAAAATGGGCATGTTTCCTAAATAAACTGCTAGAAGATACTAAGAACTTCTGTGAGCAGTGGGACACAGCCTATTTATATTGGGTTTTGTCCTACATCCTCCACACTTTGACTTCAGCAAAAGTGCTGCACATTGTTCTGGGATCAGTAAAGCAGAACTGAAATTTCAGATACTGGTAATAGATTGTATTTCTGTTGCATCTCAGACTAAGAAAATACACAAAGCCTCCAAATGTTTTGCCAATACAATGTGTGTAGCTAGTAATTAATGAGTACTAAAATCATAAACATGACAGTGTATCATTTGTTAATGGCTTGACTGTCTTTGCATTTCAGTGGGTTTACATTCTGTTTGTTCCCTTCTTTTCAAACTTAATCATGATGTAGCTCTGCAGAAACAGAGTCCCAGTGAAAACACTCAATCTGCAGGGAAGTTATTGCTGTATCAGGATTTAAGAAAATAGTTTCGTTTAGTTTACTTGTCTTTCCCTTTGCATTTAGGAACAGAGGCTACTGGAAGTTGTTTGAAAGAAATGAAATCTGTTTGGAGGCTGTACAAGTTCAGTGCTTCTAGTGCTTTGTGTATATATTTTCTGTCTATTTTGTTTTTCATTTTTCTTACTGTTTGTATTTTTGTCTCCAGTCCTGGAAACCCTGAGCACGTGCTTTTGTGTGCATGACTGGTTTCACTGATCTCAGCAGTACTGCTCTACCTGTTGAGTCTGTTAGGTAGCCTACAAAAGAAGTTTCTTGGCAGCAGTAGGAGAGAGAGGGTCCTGATCCTGCACTGGGTGGGGGACAGAACGGTTTCTATCACACGTGGCAGGCAGGATGGTAGCAAACCCCTTCCCCCTGGGGCAGAAATAAAGCTGGCTTTAGCTTCCTTTCCCTAGAACTGAATGCTACATTTTACTTTTGGTTGCACCTAATATAGGGCAGCGAGTCCCAATCCAATCAGAGTCTCAGAGCTGCCACCACACTGGCAGCAATGACCATTATGATCATGAAGAAAGCTGCTGCAGTGCCATCACCTGCTGAGGAGTTCAATCACTATTTGTTTTAACTATAGTAAGAGTGGGTGGTTGACATGGCAACGTGTTCTGTGACATATGACAATTGATTGGTTTTGCCACTGGAGGAAAGTCCCTGCTTCTTTGAAATCTTGTGTAGCAGCTGTTCCTGCCCCACTGATGAGGACAAGAGCAGACACAGCCCTGACTGTCTGCACTGTTTGTCTCCTCCTGTGATTTGGAAAGGTTCAGTCCTGCTGTGAAGGGCTGCACTGATTCAGTGTCATTTAATCTGCCAATACTTATGGCTTCCCTTGTAGAAACTCCCATGAGGCTTCCTCTGTAAAGGCTTTTGTTTAAAGTGGATGGCATTTTTCATGGAGAGCAGATAAAATGAGTTTTATATTGACTATAAAGCAGTATATATTTGCTGGGGAAGGACTAGACCCAGAAAAGTGTATCCTAAGATGCAAGTACTGCTGCTGATCTCTACTGGATTACCTCTTTTGCTGAAGTTAAATTTTTTTTGAGAGTACTTGATGAAGAAACCTGTTGCTCTGCACATCACTGCACTGAGACAGAATTAAGAGCATTTAAATTGACTTGAAGTGAAATGGAACAATGCAGAATTTGATCACTTCACTATAGAGAGGTTGACAATTTAAGGATTGATTTAAGAGCTCATCTTAATTATTCATAATTTCAAAGAAAATCAGAGATACCCAAATTAAAATCATGGACCCAATTCTTCTGAAGTTCAAGGTTATAAGATGAGGAGATAAACTTGTTTTCATTTTAATATTCTCTATACTAGGGGTACTGCCAGTCTAAGAATACCTTGAACAGTTTTATTGTCCCCACTAAGAATAATCTTTAGTTAAAACCATCTTTTAGTTTATGTATGTGCAGTTTAACACACACTAATAATATTCTTATATGTACCTGGAACAAACGTTGAAAATCTACCAAAATATGTCATAATACTTTTTTTCAAAAAGCATATTTACTTTTTAGACTTGTAGGTGCTAAAGACAGGTCAGTTCTAATGTTACTTCATTGTTCAGCCAAAATATCCCCCTTTCTTGTACAACTGAAGGCTCATGAAATATCAGTTGCACTAATGTTTGGAGACACTAACTGCTATCTCTTCCATTTTTAAGTGGGCTTGTGCTTTTTAACTTGCATTTAGCAAGACAGTGAAACTCTTCATGCAAGTCTGAGTCAATGAGACTATCATCCCCTAGTGGTACTTTATATCCATAACAGAGGGAATTTTTATTTTCTTCCAGCTCTTCAACCAGTTAAACTGTTCAACTTGGGTAGACTAGCTCTAGAGAATGTCTTTTTGTGAAAGCTTGATCTCAGTTCTGGATGTCTGAAGACAAGCTTTACCCTACCCACTCATAAATTTTACTTGAAACTAGAGTTCCAAAGATTGTTCCAAAGATTTGTGAGCAATGGACTGAGGCTCAAATCCTTTGCCTTGCAGCAAATATCCATTTGTGAATATAAATGGATATAAAAATTAATCAGGACTCAGATCAGGACTCAGGTTCTGAATGGTAAGATCTGCTCATGTAGAGGTTATCTGTACCCCTGCAGTACCACTTCAACCTTGATTCAGCTTTGCAGACTCTTTTCTCACCGGGGGCATCTACAAATGAGAATGTGATCTGGCAAAGCTTGCTTGGCTTCCAAGTTCATCTCTCAGTGGGTGGATTGATGTGGTCGACAACAACTAACACCACTTTCTTATTTCTCCTCATCGCCAGGAAAATTCTTCCTTGGAGGGAGGAGTTCTGAGCAACTTTAGGTCTCAAAATTCTGCACTTTTCTTCAGTTCGCAGTAGGCAGAATTTTCTTTCAACTCATTGCTTTCCACTGGGTATAACTTTATCCAATAATCTCCTTTTAGATGGGATTTTATATTCTAGGTTTCAGCTCATAGGTATTTCTTAGGCTTACAATGGTGGTATAAGCCTGTCAAATCAATTCAGATACTTCTATTTTTACTTTGAAGTTTACTGGGTTTACCGTTTTCCCAGTGCATAAAACACATATTTCCCTCTCACATAATTGTGTGGAGAAAACAGTTCTTGTTAGGAACTGCATTTATATTTAATTCTGTAAATGTAATGAATTCCTAACTTTTGGAGAAAAAAAGTTTGAAAGAAAATAAATTAGCCTCAAGGCATTTAAAGATAGAATTTTAGGTCTTGTACTATACATTTTATGTATGCATTTTTAAGGCTTCATTTAGGCAGAGCAGCTTAAAAAGCCTCATCATCTCTGGGACACTTTATCTTGATGGCAGCCATCACCTAGAATATTCTGCTGCATTGAGCAAAAATCTCAAGGTCACTACAAAAAAAATAAAATCCCCTTTTTTTTGGAAGTGACAGGAGCATGTTTGTCTTTTGAAAAATGCTTTGATCACATCTGATGATCCAGGTACCTCCCACTGAGTTAATTGATCAGCAGTTACCTCAAAGCACCTGGTGTCAAGTTTAGTCTGTCACTTATTATTCATCCAGCAGTCTTGGGCCTATAGCAGTAACAGAGTAAAATAAACCCGTACTGGCACCATATTTTCAGTCTGTATATCTACAGCTACACGAGGCTTTTAAGGTAAGAAAACATCTCCAAAAAAGTGTATCTTAACCAGTATTGCTTTTCTGGCAATTACTTCTAGTGGTCTAATTACAAATGCTAATACTGCTATTGCCTGTGTCTTCTGCAGCATTTGTTTTATGTCAATAAGTTTCTAACAAACAAAACAAGCAGAGAGCCCAGTTTTCAGTTGACTCTGCATGAAGTAATTGCAATTCCACTGGGAATACGTATCAATTGTTGCGTTCATCTAGCAGGGGCAAATATGGGCGTTAAATATTTTGGCCAGTAATACGGGTTTAAAAGACAACATTTTTCTTTAGATTGACTGCAGATACATTTACTTAAATCAATTGGTTTACATGTACTTGTCAATTATAGCAATCACACAGTGGATGTATTTATCTACAAATTGAAGTTGTGGTCCTGTAACTGTAAGTGAGGAACATTGGCTTTTTGTGCTTTTCCAGCTTTATCTTTAATCACACTTACAAAGAGCCTTTAATGGCTTATGAGATCCAATAACTGAGGTGGTAAGGTTAATGGGGCATCTTCTTATGCTGCACATTTTTGTTGCAAATAATTTTGTATATTAAATGCATGAAATCTTTCCCATAGGAAGGTGAGGCAAGAATTTGAGTGGCCAAAGGAGATGGGTTCAGCTAACAGCTGGTTGCAGAAATAAAGCTTAAGAACAATGGCAGCAGCTGCCTTTAGAAAATGATGCAATTGTAAGTTACAGCCAGTATCTGAAATGTAGCAGTGAGTGATTTTGTCTGGCAAAGGCAAATCTGAGGGAGTTAAAATAAATGTTGATAAAGCTACCCTTGTGATTATCTTACTTCACCCTGTAAAAGTACAAGGTATTAATCTCCATTCGGTATCGTTTATGGATGTGCCCATGCCCACCATGCCCAAATCTTTAGACCACTTCTCTAGCCATGGATGTGCTAAGCATCACCTTCACTTGCAGTGCAGAAATACAGCACAGAGATTTTTTTTTATACAGAGTAAGAACTGTGGCTGAGACCACTCCCTGTCAGAATAACTTCTGGGATAGGTTTTTGACTAAGTGGTCCAAAACATCAAACAGTGCACTGCAAGAGATCCTTAGGACACACAATACACCCCATTTTCTGTTCCAAGGAAATGCTGCTGGCTGAAGGGGTAGTTACCTTACTCCCCACCCAGGCCAAGGCTGTGCTTCCTGTATGCTTGCCTGGTTATTGAAAGCACTTGATTTAAACCCCAGATTTGCTCACTCTGCCCTGTGATGCTTGGAGAATTGAACAAACTGTTCTGCTTGTAAAGCAACATGTACTGTGCTTTTGTGTAGTACTGATTGTCAATAAAATGTAATTTAGCTAAAATAAAATGCACATTTCTGAGTAAAAGCTTCCATGGCAATAAAGGAAAACAGAAAATCCTGATAATATTAAAATTGAAGGTTTAATTATTTTTTTAACCATCCAGACCCTCATGTTCAAACTTTCAAACAGAATAGCAGTATGAGCAGTGGGTATTTGTGAAGTTGTTACCAGCTGCAAGCTATGTTAAAGTCTATTAGTTAGACATATTTCTGCTGCTGTGCTTCTACTAAATATGCTTTCCTACACAACCCCAAAATCTCTACACTAGACCTGGTGGGAAAGGGATGCCACAGAAAACCCTCCTGTGTATATTGAGTACCTTTCTTTGCCCTATAGGCAGAAATGTGTCTTTTAACAGCCAAATCATCTATTCGTGGGATGTAAGCAGTTCCCTGGGATATGATGAAACTTATTTTAAAAAATAAAGACACAACTAAATGCAGCATGTAATCGTGTAGATCAAGACTGAAGGAAAAATGGTTCCATAGAATGTACAGGCAACATTTAGGGGAGCAGAATAGACCTTTCAGGATTCTTATAGAAATAAATAAAATCTGAACAAATTCTTCCACAGCGTTTTGAATTTCCAGCAACCTCCAGGATGTTTGTTTTGTACATTGTCAGTTGCCATATACAGAGCTAGGGAAATAACAGGAGGTTTGGGGTTTGGTGGAACTCCTAGAGTTAGCCCAAATCCACAAGTGTGCAATGTATACAGAGAGAAACTGTTCACACAGTCTTACTTAAAGCTGCTTAACAGCTTAAAATGATAAAAAGTCCTTAACACAATTTAAGAACTTAAACCACTTAAACTGTTTGAAGCAGCTTGTGAGTTTGAAGAGTTTGGGATGGGGGCTGTGCTGAGAGGCAGCCCTGTGGAGCTGCAGCCTGGGGACAGGGGACACGAGGAGTCCCAGAAAAGGGTGCCTTTGGGAGCTAAACTTGGGAGGCCTGGGGGTGATGTGAGGGAGAAGAGGGAAGAGTTTTCTACATATTTTTATGTGGCATTGTGTGTATGCCCAGATTGCTTTGCTTTAAATAGTGTAGCAGGGAATCTTACAGGCATGTGAGGTGTCAGCAGTGGCATCTCCCCAGCGAAACAAGGAAGAGGGTGGCAGAAAAATATTGTCTGTGACAAGTCCTCAGCTGTGGAAAACAGCTTTGGCTCATGGGCCAAGGGAAGGCTGCTCGGGAGCATTGTGAAGAAATCTGCATGAGCTGCAAGCCAAAATGTTCTGCTTTTGTGGCTCCAGGAACTGGAGGTGTGGGGGAGGTAGCGAGAGTGGGCCTTTCAGATCTATTGATCAGGAAGTTTTTGTTTCTGAAAGATTGTTTTTGGGGAAAAGAAATGGGGGGGGGGGGACAAGGGGTGAGGGAGGGTTGCTTTAGTTTAACTGATGTCAAGCAGTGTCAGGTTGGTTGTATCAGAAGCATGTTGTTAATATGTGAAGTCACATGTTTATAAAGCAGAAAAGAAGCCATTATTGATGAGATCCAGTTTGGTCCCTGCTGCTGTGTGTGGTGGTCAGTGGTGGAATGTGTGTATGTTTGTATGCTCAGATGGGGAAATGGTGGCACGGCACAGAAGTGATACTTGAGGGCAAAGGAAGAAGGCACAGGAGTGGGAATGAATGAGAGGGGGGAAACAGCCAGGATGCTGCTTCTGATGGCAGTGATGCCACCTTTAATGTTTTGAAGCTTGGGCTGGTTTTCATTGATGCAGGCAGTGATTTACACCTTTTGGTGCAGAAAAGGCTG
Organism: Falcunculus frontatus; assembly: GCA_013398115.1. Taxonomy (NCBI): domain Eukaryota; kingdom Metazoa; phylum Chordata; class Aves; order Passeriformes; genus Falcunculus; species Falcunculus frontatus. Next base: position 1,732,753 of record VZRV01007869.1, on the reverse strand, counting down.
TAAAACAGGAGTGAATTACATTCTGTACAATTTGAAAAATAAATTGTGCATTCACAGCCACTCAGGGTGAGGCCTATTTACACTTCCAGAGTGGTATATGATGAGTAAATGAAAGTTAGGCCTTTGTGTGAATGAAAAATGCCTGTTTTACCAGAGACTGTGAAAAGAGAGAGCGAGAGAGACTTAGTGGAAATTGGAAGCAAGATTTTATTTGTTTGTTTAAAACAGTCGTATTGATTTGGAATCAGATGGAGCATTGGTATAACTGCAAACTAATTCCACTGAATTCTGCGAGGTATTTCTGGTGAAGTTGATGGGGCTGGAAGTTTATATTTATAATCTGACTTTTTCCTGTGTTCAGGTAAGTCTTTATCACATTCTTGTGCAATCTTGGTGGCATATTTGACATGAATGTTATCTGTCCAAAAAAAAAAAATCTTCACTGGGGTGAAACAGAGCTTGGATGTGGTTAAAATCATAGGATCTCAGTGCAATCAAATAACTACTTGGTTTTCTTTTATGGTGAGGAATGAAATATGGAAATGTTACTTGGTAAGGGTAAGTGCTTTCTGACTAATGACAGACATAGAAAGAAACCATTTAATTAATGAAATCTTGCTAATGTACTACATAATACTAATTTCTCAATATTGCTTGCATTTCAGAACATTTCAGGATCTGTCCAAACAAATGGATATATCTTATGGTACAGTCAGGGACTCAGCAGTGTATGAATACTTTAAAGCAAAAGGGACCAACCCTTTGGAGCAGGATAACACATTTGCTGAGCTGTGGAGGACTATCAGTAAGAATAATGGGGCAGATAATTGCGTATCAAACCCTTCTGAAGGCATCAGGAAGGTAAGACTGGATCACAGGGCTTTTCATTTAATTTCTGTATCAATGTTGTTTCTGTGGAGTTAATGTTAAGTCACAGGAAAAAAATTACAGTCATTTAAAAGCCACCTAAATTCCTACCTAAAGTTCCTTTTAGTACCTCGATGGCAGATAAGAATCATATTTCGGTGTAATTGTTCTGAATTTAAGTACTTTAGCTCTGCCTAAGTCTTCAGTATGTAAGTCCTTCTTTGGATCTGGTTCTAAGGTTTCTCAGTTTCTTGGGAGCTTTAATAATGCCTTTTTGACTGTAATTCTTTACATTATCCAGTACTGACTCTTGTCCCTTGGTCATTGGAGTTTGTTTTCTTTTTTCTGAGTTCATAATTGGTAACATGAGTAAGAATCAAGGGATTCACAGAAGGTATACTCACTTCTCTTAAAACAGAAATTAAATGCAAGATTTTTCTTTGTTTATTCTGGACTTTGAAAAATGCATTCACATGACAGTGTGTTTTACCAAAATTTTATTTCTCTCAGATAAAACTACACATGTTTTTTTTGTGGAACAGAGGATTAATGTGGGATTCGAGGACTGATGTATAACAGCTTAGGATGCTGTATCTTAGTTCTGAGTCCTGTGATAAAGAATATTGGCCATTACAAATGCCCACTCTCTCTCTCATAGCCTGCCTCTCCCCTCTGCTCCCCATCTTGAATCTCAACAAAACCAGACAGTACCTTACATCAGGCATGTGTCCAGGAGTACATTACACAGAAGGGATGCAGACATGCTGAAAGCCTTGATGTGCTGCTGCTCCTTTAGTGAAAAGTGTCCTCTTTATCTGGCAATTGATTTTTTTCATAAAACAAGCTAACAGCTGTTATTACCATAGTGAATGTTTGATCAGAGACACTCTTGTCAGTGAAACGCTGATTTACTAGTTCTTTATGCTTTTTACATGGGAAATAATAAAATGGTCTTGGCTTGTGTTTCCTTTTTCTACTTTGAATTTTTGGAACCTTTTCTGAACAGTCAGAAGGAAAGTATCCAAAATCTCCTGTTTTTACAGTGCCATAAAGAGGATGAACACAGGTAATGCAATTTCCCATCCCATTTCCCAATTCAAATTCCTTTAGCAAAAGATTCCCAACTCTTTGCTTGACTTTTGGACAAAAGCTTTATGCAAACACTCTCATGTCTTAGCATAGGAGTATTCAGTCAAAAGTCTGGGTTCACCCTGCCTTTTTGCCTGTCTCTCAGCTGATCTTCCCCAAAGCCCTCTGCCCTCAGCTCCAAAATCCTCTCTTTCTTGGGACAAGGTAGAGCTCTGGCAATAGCAAAGTCTGCAGTGGTTGATTTTTTTTTTTTCTTAATCTGCTCAGCACTTTAGGAAAATGAGGCCTCTTTTGAGACGTTTTGGTAGCGTTTAGAGGAAAAATAGAGACATTAAATACTTACTATGTACCCTAGCATTTAAACCAACAATAAAACAGTTTACCTTAGAAAAATGTACAGTATTTTACTTTTCTTTTATAACATTCTTATGGCAGTGGATGCTCTTTACCCATGAAATTGTAAATACTCTTATTCTGTGAGCCTAGTGCATGCTGCCATTTATGATAGCTACATTTGCTAAGCCAGAAATGTAGCTGTAGATTGGCAGGCAGTTGAGAATACCAATTATATTGTCTGTACGGAGCTGGCAGCTCCATCCTATCTATGTGATAATAACTTTTCATACTAAGTTTGATTTCAGTGTTGTAGGGTGATTTTTATATAACTAGATCAGCTCATTCAATTTATGTCAACAACAACTAAATTTTACTTCAGTCCCCAAAGATGACCGAGGCCGCTATTTGATTAGACACCTACATAAATTGGGATTAATATTTAATAACATCGTCAAATAAACTATTGTGTTTATAGCTTGTGCCACTCTTCCTAGCTCATTGAGTTCTCTGAATAAACAGACAAGTTTTCCATGTCAAGTATTATGGCTAGAAATTCTGGGTTTTTTCTAGAGGAGAATTGATGTCAGCCAAGGAATTGAGAGTTTCCATCCATAAACACGTACTGCTGCATGAAAGAGATGTAAATGTACCTTACAAATGTGTTTCGTAGGAAATGGGAACTCTAAATCTCTCTAGCATAAAAAGATCCATAAAACATTTTTCTGAATGAGGACTTGCCTGACACAATGCAAAAAAAGAAAATAATCACTACTGTTCTTTCTTCCCTCCTTCTCCTTTCCATTTTCTTCAGACAGTATCACAGCTCAGCTGCAGTTACAAACAAAGCAGTTCTACTTCAGTGCAAAACAGGCAGTGCTGGTTATTTATGCCACAGACAGGTATTTCAGGTGTTTGTCCCCATTCCGTTTATCTTTCTTCATTTCACGGAGATTTTCCTACTTCCTTTGACTGTCTGAAAATGAAAGGATGGCAGTGGAAGAAAGTCCTGTGAGCTTTTTTGGCGTTTGGTTGCCATGGCAGAGGTGTCTCTTCAGACACAGCAGGGTCCCTGCAGCCACAGTGACCATCTCCCATGGGCAAGGCACAGCTTTTGCAGTCCTGGGAGAGCCACGGAAAAGGCAGGAATGCACTTCAGTGTCACATAAGTGACAGGAGGACTCTTGAGAGCCGAGGGTTGTGGGGGAAAGTTGCTTCTGCTGTGTTCCCAGGATAGTTGAAAGTGGTCACTGAAGATGGAAAACCTCCTCCTATTCAGCAGTACCTCTGCACAGCACAGGAGAAGAAACCACACAAACCACCAGTCCATACAAAATGCTGTTTTGCCACTTTGAGCTGTCTGGGACTATCACAGATGAGGATGGATGAATGCTGCCACAGGAAAGTCTCTACAGCCAGGATCTCAGTGAACTGTTTGTGTTACATCCGGTGGCAATCAGTTATTCAGGGTAGTTATTGATTACAACAACATACGTAATAACTTGTGGTTTTTATTTCCTTTGGGAGCACCCATTTTTGCTTTGAAAGAGTGAAGTAATGTGATCTCCATGTGATCCTGCATCTTCTATATATACAGATAGGAGAATTAAACTCATTATTGCATTTTATAATGCCCTGCTTTGATTGAGATTGTTTGTTCCCCTGTCCAATCGATTTGGTGCCAAAATTTCTCTGAATCATTTCTTTTATTCCTGTGTATCACTTTTGATCAAAAGTGATCAAAACCAAGTAGAGCACAAAATGAGAATGCATCATTGATTTAGGCAATGGCACAGTAAGAATTTATTCCTTCTCTTTTTTGCTTCTGTAATGATCACTGAGCATTAAATCAGAGTGATCTTCTTGAACAGTCACCTCTCTTCATTCTAATTTTGAGAGTAGAAGTAATTTAAAAGTTCATTTAATACGATTTTTTAAAAACGACATTGTCCACAATGAATTTTATATTGTGAATTGCGGTTACTCTCATGGAACTTCATAAATTTCTCCATTTCTTGACCCATCAGCCTTTGAAGCGAGAGCAAATGCTTCCTTAAACCTGAATCTATAGCATCCTATACTGGTTCCGTAATTATTTTAATGTTTGAAACATTTCAATAGGATTAAATGGCATACTTTTCTTTTTATTTGAACTGTGTTGCTTCTCTTAAAGCACTTTTTTATAGATAATAAATGTTATCCAAGCATGTTTCTGAACTACTTCATTAATGCCAATGTAAAGGTCACTTTTTGATATTTCTGTGGTACCAGCCATATAATGGGATCAGCTACACTGACACTCTGTTCTGACAGTAAATTAATGATGAATTTTGCATTGTTCTGACACTTCTGTCTTTGGTACAAAAGCTTCTTTATAAGTTTCAGATAAATCACAGATATATCGGTGATTATTCTGGAATCAATTTTTTTCGTGTTACTGTTATTTCTTACCATGCTTTATTTGAAGCAACATCATTTAACCATCAGTAAGCCAGGCCCCTTTGAACAATATTCTTCTATCTCCATCCATGCTGAAGAGTGACGTTACGAGGTTGTTTACTGCTTTCCTGGAGTATTATTTTCTTTGTGGTCCTTCTCTTGTCTAGGAAACAATCTTCTTTGGCCTTTTAATTTTTTTAGGATTGTGAAGAAGAAATATTTTTTTTAATATGAGTTTTGCCCCAAGGGTTCTTTTTTCTTCAATCTGTTTTCTTAAATCTCTTAAACCAAAGATAAATCTGGTGTCCTTGGTGTAAGCCAAAGTAGTTGTTCTACCGGGGCGGGATAAATGAGTGCTGCTTTGGCTGACTTTCTGAGAAAGAGGCTTTTGAAAGTTTACCCAAGTGATTTTTGGTTTTTTATGCAGCATGCCTGTATGCTGAGAGTCAAATATGAAGTACAATTAGAAGACTGAAGTATAAATATGATCTCGTGTTTAATTTCAGTCATTTATTGAAGCTATCTCACCTATTCTCAGCTGGTGTTTGTCACAGGCCCTTTTGCCAATCTTCCTACCCTGATGGCCTGGAAGTTAAGGGGCAGGCACATGTGCACACATGCAGTCTTTCATTAAAAAAAAAAAAAAAAAGAAAGAAAGTTTAAACTGCATTTAAAATTTGAAGTTGATTTTTCATTAAAAACAAATGTCAATTTGATTTTATTTGGTTTTTACTGCTTGCCTGGTGAAGGTATATAAAAAGTCAGCGTACTTCAAACGCACATGTATGTGTGCACTTATGTGTCTTGTACATATGTTTTTCAAGGTTTGACAGCTTTTCCTTAAATTGAACAAATGATACTGCTTAGCTGTCACAACAGATATTAACAGGGAAGTGAAGGATGCTGAATTTAGACAGCAACTAAACATTTTGTTACGAGAAAACTTTCCACACAATGAACACACTAATAGTGTGAGGTCTCCACTCTTCAGGGAAGAAAAATTCACAAGTGGAAGAAGTTTGGAAAGAACTAACTCTTCCTTTAGGAAAAAGGGATCTTTGGAGATTCTGGTTTTGGCAATCAGCGAGGGAGGGGATGCAGCCTTGCACCTGGGATTTCTGGGATTTGAGACATATGTACAACCAAGAGTTTAAAAGTCACATTCCTGATTATGCTAAAATGATCAGGCTGTCAGAGAAATAATGCTCTACAGATGTGATGACGTTGGATAGAATGATTTATGTCATTAAAAATATGTAAAACAGATATGAAGAGATCTGGCAGACTTAGTTTATTGACCATTTACAGTGGCAGAGTGTAATTGAGGATAGCAAGACTAAAAATGCAGAGAAGTAGACCTTTACGAAAGATCTGCTGTCCAACATTGAAAGTCAGCGTACACAGCTCTTCTATATAAAATAACATACAGAAGAGTGAGGCTTGAAAAGTAGAATCAGTGATGTGATTTTTCTCTTTAGCCAGTGCATTGTAATAGAAGTCGAATATTTGACGAACATTGTGTTCCCTGAGTATTACTAAGAGATAGATGAGGAAGGTATTGTGTTGTCAGGGTTCTTTTCTAAATTGTAAATTTGAAAAGATGATTTACTGACCAGTTCTGAAAGAACGAAAGATAGATACAGCTCTTTAAACTGAGCAAACCCCAAAAACCCAAACCAAAAAAAAACCCTAAACCAAACAAGAACAACAACAAAAAAAGAAGACAAAAATTCAACCAACGAACAAAAGAAAAATACCTGGAGAAATGTAAAACACATTTTACCACAGTGACTAAGGCCGAATCTTTCCTGGGTGCCTGATTTCTGTATATCCATCAGGCAAGATTTTTGTTCTCTAATAGCATGGATTTTGAATAAATTCTGTGTACAGTAACAAGTGCTGCTGGTTTTGGTCCCATGAGAACATATTATTAATGCTGACAGTTTCCTGTCTTAGGTAGCAAAATGCTATGTATTATTATTTACCATGGAACACAACGTGCCTGAATAACAAAAATAATATTTTCCTAGGGTTCAGTGTACAGACTCATTCAAATCTTACCAAAGAGAAAGGATATAATATTTCTAATCTGTTTTAATGCAGAAGCAAGTGAATTTGTGGATCTTTGATTGCCTTGATGCAGTTAAAAGGGAAGCAGGGAAAAGAAGTGGATTGCAGCAAGTAGCTTAGAGAAAGTCCAGGAAACATAATTTTAATTTTTGTTTCCCTGAATTCTGCCTACTAGAAGATACCTCACCCATTTGATTTTTTTGCCATGTGTAAGGAACTGTAAGGAACTGTAAAGGACTTCAGAAGGTATGGTTTATATCCAACTCTGGTGAAGTAAATTATCTTATTTGCTCAACTGAGGAATCCAGTGTAATGAAATAACTGATGAAGTCTTTCAAACTTACAGGTGAATTCAAAACTGAGCTTACATAAAAATTGAAAGTATGCAGAAGGATGAACTAATTCTGTGCCAGAGCTGTAGCCATTTGCTATGGGAGCTTTGTGAATCAGTTCCCATAAAGAAATATATACAGAACTTCAGCTACTTAAATATACCAGGCAGCCAACGGTTACTGTAGCCAACAAAATGATATTTTATTTTACTTTACTGAATCCCTACCCAGATATGTTTCTTACATCTTGTGTTAAGTAAGGTGATTTACATGTATTATATACACTGTGTGCAGGCACTGGTTTCAGTCCCAGTTCAGGCTCATGTTTAAGGATATCTGTGTGGGTGTGTGTGAAAAAAAGACAATATTTATCCCAAAACTGAGATAATAGTAAATGCTTGTGAATCTTTGTACCTGTGAAGAAAAGAGGGAACTCTTTCAGCTCGATGCGTGCCTTTTGTTACAGGACTAACATAGCTCTCAGAAGGGCTGTGTTTATTTGCAAGAGTTGTGTTTATTTGCATTCGTTTATTTACATGTTTATATGAGCAAAGCTGCAAAGTTACAATTTTGGTGCCTGTGATGCTCATCACTTAATGCTCATACTATGCCAGTCTTGTCGCATAAATGCATGGAACCAGTCACATTCCATGTCTCCTACAAAACATGCATCAAATTCCATCATCTAAAGCAATAGCTTTCATTTATAATTAATAACCGGTTACGTAAGCCTCACCTACACTTACAGTTGCCTGTGTTATCCTATGTATTCCTAGTAAAAAAAAGGAAGATATTTAGCAAGGTTTGAAGCAGGTGACATCCTGCTGGGAGGGAAGAGTGTTAGAAATGTATTAATACAGATAAACTGTGACCTGATGAAATACCACCAACGAATAGTGACAAGATCTGGATTTGTTTGCTGGCTTGGGTTTTGTCCTACCTAGAAATGCAGTTTAGTTTAGATTGTGTTGTATTTACAGGCAAAGAAAGGAAATTATGCTTTCCTGTGGGACGTGACAGTGGTGGAATATGCTGCGCTGACAGATGATGAATGCTCTGTGACTGTCATTGGAAACAGCATCAGCAGCAAAGGATATGGGATAGCACTCCAGCACGGAAGTCCCTACAGAGATCTTTTCTCCCAGAGGTAAACTGAAACAAAGCTTGTTTTATAGGATTCCTCTCTATAGCCAGCAACTGTTTGTGGTTCACATTAATTTTGGCTTTTAATTGAGAACAATGAATACATGACAGCAGAGAGGTTATGAATTCAGGCTCCAACAAAGCTGCTGCTGCTTCTGCTCCATGTGCATCTGGTTTGGGAGGTGACGTGTGGCCTCACACCTTCAGACAGCACTGCCTCTGGTGTCCTCAGAGGTCTGTGTGAGGTAGAGGAGCGATTGAAGAGACATCATGGATTCATGCCACATTCTGCAGGCTCTGAGGCAATGTGTTGCCCCCTGCAGTAAGCAAGTAGCAATGCCCTGGGTTATCCTTTAGGGAGGAGGGACAGGTCGAAGACTCACAATGGTACAGGGAAACAAGAATTGTATGAGACTGCCAAGACCAGGAGGCTATAAAACTGTGCCATTCAGTGATCTCTGAGCTATCAGCTGGGAATATCTTGTCCATGTGAATGTGTACCCTGAAATGAAGACATGCAGTTGTGCAGACGTGTGTGGCCTCAGCAGAAGGTGAGCGGGTGCTCCGCTCCAGGCAGGGAACTGAAGCAAGATTGCCTCATCTTGCTCCTCCTTTAGAAAAAGGAGCAAAACTCCAGCTGCATAACTAGAGACAAAGCTGCCTCGAGAGAAAAGATTGTTAGTAAACAGCTAAAACAGTTATCAAACCAAATCCAAAATGAATCATTCATGCAGAGAAGGGACACTTCACAAGAGACAAAGCAATGATTAATTAGCAACTGTTAACACAGTAATTCAGGCATTAAGTAACAGCATTGAAGTAAAATCCTTTTGAATAAACTACATTTGCTGAAGTGAATGAGTTGGTCGCTGCTTGAACAGATTTGTACTAAGTGGTGCACAAACTGTAGCACGTTTAGCCTCACATATTTTTGGAATTATTGTAGGAGAGCAGCAGTGGAGTGGGTTGAGCATTTCACTAGTGGGACCAGCTGCTGCAGCTGAATGTAGCCAGACCAGGCATAACTAACTGGAATGTGGTGATTTCCCTTGGAAATGCTGTTTGCATTGCAGTGGAATTTTTGACAGTCTCTTTTGTTCCCAAAGTTACCCAGTGGACTTTACCTGCTGCTGTGAGTAGAAAGAAATCTTGGTATAAGGGAGTTTCAGTTGAAGAATACAACATTTTGGTGGTGGAGGGGGATGGAGTTTTGATTTGTGGGATGGTAGATTTAAGAGTTGTGAAGCATAAGGAAAAGAAAAAAAACCCTGTAAAATTGTATCATTGCAAATAATACTTGTCTTTTGAAATTTCTGCAGGATTCTAGAGTTGCAAGAAAGTGGAGATTTGGATGTTCTTAAACAGAAGTGGTGGCCACGGATGGGACGTTGTGACCTGAATAGCCATACCAATGCACAGACAGATGGGAAGGCACTCAAGCTGCACAGTTTTGCAGGCGTTTTCTGCATTTTAGCAATAGGCCTTCTTCTTGCTTGCTTGGTGGCAGCATTGGAGTTGTGGTGGAACAGCAACCGTTGTCATCAAGAAACACCGAAAGAGGTCCATAACTTTTATTCTTATCACAATTAAAAGTAGAAAACACAAAAGAAAGAGAGAGCAAGTGGAAGTTGTGGGATTTTAGGTGCTCTCATGCAATAAATTTGATTTATTTTGATTTGCCATACTAAGCTTTGCATATAACTTTTTGGGTGGTTGTTTCTAAGAAAATAAAAGCAAACAAACAAAAGTGTCTTTTGTGCACATGGAAGGTGCCAAACTGACAGCCCTGGAGACTAAAGTCCTCTATTTATTTGTAGAGCAGATACAGCATGGGCAGCAGCAGTGCAAACTTCCCCTCATTGCCCCACCAATGTGCCTCAACCCTGACCTGGAGAGACCACCTTTAGGGGTAAGAGAGTGGTTCAGAAACACGCCCTCGGCCACTCTGCTGTGAGTGACGGGGAGGCCAGTCATGGGCACCCAGCTGTGCCATCTGTTGTGATGTTTTCTCTGATCTGAGCCCCCATCCATTGGCTGGGAGATCCATGTCCATCCTGTGCAGGCTCTGCAGCTGCCAGACGTCTGGTAGCTGCTCTCCTTCATGGCTGACCTAGGCTGAGTTTGAAGAGGTACACAAGCAATTAAAAATAAATCAGCTAGTTAATAATTGAATAAGCCATATTGCCATGACACTGTTTAAATGCTTCCTTTCTTTTGAAGTCAGTTTTATTTCTAAAAGTAGGAGCCTCTGAGGAAGCTGACCTTCATATAACACGTTTTATCTAGGAAATTATATCTGAGAATTTCTTGGGTTTGAAGTTTCCATGCACAGCAGCCAGTGATAGTTAGCAAGGCTAAGATAGAATAATCAGTCTGTGCTCAAGATAGAATAATCAGTCTATGCTCAGTCTGTCTTGCATGAATCCTGTATTTGTTTACGTAGATTAAATGTTTAACAAACTAACCTCTTGTAATTTTGGAGACACTGAGGTATTTGTAGGTGCTTTCATCTTGGAACAGATGTTTGTCACAAGCAAATAATAGCTGCACTACAGCTGGAAAATAGTATGTAGCCCATCAGTTCTAATTTGTGTTTCTCAAGTTGCAGGAGCACTAGACTAATTGACATACCTATCACCTGTAAGCAATATTGGCAAGTTGGCAACCTGGTCTAGTGGATGGCGTCCCTTCCCATGAGAATGATTGGAATTGGGGATCTTCAAGGTCCCTTCCAACCCAAACGGTTCCATATCCTATGATTTTGCCCTGCTGTCTTGTAGAAGTTGCTCCTGCTGTAACCCCAAAAGTGCCTCCATTCTAGCACTGTGAAGGCCTAAAGCCCAGCAGTAGGTGTTTTACTGCACACCGTGAAATCCTGCAGGGCAAGGGCAGAGATGCTTTCCAAATTGTCCTCATGCTGTGTGCACAAGCACTTACCTGGCCATGCTATGTGGTGTGTTCCCCTCTCTACACTCAGGGACTCTGTGTATCTTTGTAGAGTGAGATGAGAACGTGACCTAAAGGCAGTTTCATATAGCTAAGGTGAAGTAATTCACTCTTTTATTGCAAGGAGTTTCCATTGCTGAAAAAGGGTCTGTCCTCCTGAGTTTAAATATTTTCTTTTTCACCTGTCCCCTTCATTTCCCTTTTTAATAACTGTAAGAAGGATTATTGCATATCTGGGCCTACCCCATCCCATCTTTTCTCCCTTTCCCATCCTTCTTCTCCTCCCCTTTCCCTCCAGTGTGTTCTTGATCAAGGTTGCTCTGTACATCAGTAGTGCTCTTTTGCAGTTTCTTTGACAAACATAGAATACTTTTAACCTTCTGTGTTTTAAAGGAAGCTGAAGTTACCGCCATGGTAGAGTTGTGCTTGGGGAGATCGCTGTGTGTGGGGCTGGGCCTGCCCTTGGAGCACAACTAGGCTGGGTTAGAGGCAAATTAAACTCGGGTGCAGAGTATGGACAGGTTCCAGAAAGATCAGTGATGGGGGTGCTGCCAGGAGAGGGGGAGCAGAGTCAGCAGGAGCCCTGGCACAAGCAGGTGTAAAGGCTGGACGAGGAAGTGCGTGTTCCCAGTGAGAGGGCACGGGGCCGGGCCGAGCCGGCGGGAGGAAGGCGTACGGAGGGTGTGCCAGGCAGGGTGGGATGGAATGAGGGGTGCCCTGAAAGGCACAGCTGGGTGCAAGGACAGGCAGGCAGCTAGAGGCACCTTTTGATCGGTCAGAGCAGCCTGAGGGAAGAGTGGCTGCTGCCCGGAGCCAGGGACAGACAGGATCCTCAGGAACCCTCTGCCTAGGCCAATGGCCACACGTGCCACATGGCCACATTGCTCCGGCCCCACCGCAGACCGGGGCTTGGGGGCTCTGGTCACAGTGACCATAACATCCACTCAACTAAATTAACAAACGAATGTAGCAGTATTTCCTGGCAGATTAGTGGCCAGACATATTTTATTTATGTGCTACCAGTGAGGAGGGATTGAAGTGGAATATCCGATGGCTACTGCAATTAAGGTAGGAAACCAAGTTTCAAAAGAGGTGGTGAATATAGGTTGAAGGTTTTTGACATGTTTAGAAGAACCAAGTTTCAAAACTGTGAGGACGGGATCCAGGGCTGAGGGGAGTGTGGAGTAGTGTGTGCTCCTCTGCTTAAGCCAGGAGCAGTGGCTGAGCCTGGCATAGGGGACCAAACTCACAAGGAGGATTTGATCTCCAGGAGGAGCATGTTCAGGATGTCTCATTTCTAGCACTGTGTCTATTCCAGCATTTCTACATCAAGAGCTGTAATGACAGAACTACAGCATGAGTAGCATACACAGAACATTAAAATCTGCCTCTTAGCTGCATCTGCTACTCCAGCCAAGTCATTAGTTCAGTAACAGCTGCAAACTCAAGTCATGCTGCTGATTTTCTTCTGCTTTTGGGAAGGCTTTGGCAAAACACAAGTGTTGTGATATCACCTAAAAATTGTGGGAACTGGGATGTCTCCCAACCACTTCCTTCTGTGAAGCAGAGGTTGTGGAGGGTCACAGAAAAGACTGATTTTCTTGCAGTCTGAGATTAGACTTTGGTGTTGCCTATGAGGTAAAGAGAAGGTGGCAGCATTTGGCTTCCGTGCCCCTCACCCTGTTAGGAGCTTTATAAATCCCTTGGAAAAAATTATAGCGGAACCAGAATTGAATGAGGAGTTGTTCTGACTTGTGAAGCCCTTGTGTTTGGCATGACTCACTTGGTTGGTTGTATCATGTCAACAACTGCCGACTCAAAAGAAAAATGTTGGGATGATGAACATACAACTACTATGGCAGATTTATGACAGGGTTGGGTGTTGTGCAGCTTGGTGGAGAGAGAGAAAAAGCATTTTTTAGAGACTCTTATTTTTTATGTTAAGGGTCTGTGAAGGCTGTGGCCAGAAGAATGTGCTTCCATTGGCATTGGAGAAATGTTTTCAGCTGACATTAAGGTGGCGTTTTTTTGCTAGTTTGTTGTCTTTTCTTTTTCCACTTTTTATTCCTTTGGCTTTTGTGGAGGTTAGGCTGAACCAATACACTGATGTCCAAGGACTCAGCTGTCTGCATGGTATAAATCTCAGCTCTTAATTACAATGAGTGTGAAGAATGTAGTGTTAACCATGTATCTGGGAGGAACAGGAAGCCTGTCTTTTGAAAGCTGACAACATAACATGGACGTTGATATTAACCTGATCTGCATTTGTAGAGACTTCATAGGAAGAGTTATGTCAGGGAGAGGCTGCTTCCACTTGGAGTATTTTTTCACATTTTTTGCATATGAAGAAACTCTACCCCACAAAATTAAAAAAATAATAGTATTGTTCCTATGCACTAAGTCAATTCATTAAGACAAACCTCCAGGAAAGATGAATTCCCTTTATTTTCCATGTTGCTGTTGGTTCACAATTATGTCTTTCAAGGAATGGTGAAATTTCTTGCTAGAAGAGTGAAGGCTGGGTTGATCTTTTTGAGGATGTTGATACAAGATATTTTTATTCTATTTGAAGGAGATTTGTAGAAATGTTTCTAATGAGTTCTGCTGTACAGATCTTAATATTATCCCTATTAATTCTTCATTTAATCCTTATCAGATCAGATTAACAAAAGAAAGATTAGCTCCAGCATCAGGAAAAAATGTACTGCTGCAACACCATGCCACATTCTTCTATTAGGGCTCAAGTTTGCAATCTCTTCAAGCTGGAAAATATCTGGTAATGTTAAAATTGCCTTATTACTTTCTAATTCAGAAAAACTTACACTAGGCCATCTTTTTCCAAAAAGATATTCTGGAATTTATAATCGCCCTCTCCTCATTGTTGATACCCAGCCATCCAATACCCACAGTGAAATTTAGCCAGCTCACACATCTATCTCTGTTTGTTAAAATCTTGAATTTACACAGCTGCTACTCAGCCTGAAATACTGATACCTAATCTTTTGACTTTGATAAGCCTCAGAAAATTAGGGAGTTGTGAAAAATTAATATTTATTCTGGAGTCTTTGTTCAGTCACTTTACGTCCCTTTTAAATGACTGAGCAATCAGATAAAGTTATTAAAACCTGGTGCCATAAAAATGTTGAACTTTTGACAATTGCCTCTGAATTTCTGTAACTTTTTGTATGAGTCCTATGCATTTATTTCACAATATCAGTAAGCCATAATGTAATTTGGATCATTTAACAGCCAAGGGCTTTGCTACATCATCAGATTGTTGCTATCTTTTATCCTCTTTGAAGGAATGAAAGGCAGTTTTCACATCTTTGTTGTCATGATGATCCAGCGTGGCTGCTTCCTGCAATGGGCTCCCCAGCATCCTCTGTGCTTTATCAGCTGTGTCTTTGTGTGATGTGCTATTCCTCTGAAGATTATTGCTTCTGAGATCTCTTCAGAACTATTAAGAAAGCATTCCTAGTTCATCCACATACTACAAAAAATGGAAACTTATAAGCAAAGATAAAATATCCTGCTATTCATGGAAAGAAAGTTAAATTCTGATCTTTTTCACTGTGCATGAGATTAGTCACTAAAAAAAAATTAACAGGCAACCCCATGTTAAACAAAATTAGTCACTTATACAGGATGATTTTTTGTTTTCTGGGAACTGATACTTGTTGCATCTCTCATAAGAGGTGATATTGATTCACTTATGTTTAATATATCTCTTGAAAGACAATGTTAGAATGACCTCAAGAAGTTCTTGGTTTTTATTCTTTCAATGCCCAGATAATAGATATGATTAATCAGAAATCTGTTTTTCCAAACCAGCTGAGCTATTCCTAGCAGTGTGAGTATTTCAGAAACTGGACCCGGTGTGTTTGGGATTCTGTAGTGCAAGAAGATTTGGGGGTTTTATTGGTTAAGGCACCGCGTAGTTTTCCACCTCCTGAGTTGCTACTAGTCATTGTCTCATAACTTGTGTCAAATTTATAATTCATTAACAATCACAGTCTTCACTGCTTAGTTTGTGATTTCTTTGCTTTCTCACACTTCTGCAAAATCATTTTATTCGATAGACTCTTCTCACTTTTCTGTCCTTTTTATTTTTAAATTGTTAAAAGTGGGCAGCATTTCAGGTACTGTCCAGAGTGCAAATGGTCTTATGTACTAGGAACAATACCTTATAATTCCTATTTCCTGCTACTCCAAGCTTAATAATGTCTTGAACCTCAAAAAGTCTAGACTCTGTGAGCTCCATGAGATAGTGGGAGGTAGCAAAATTACTAAAAATTGTCACAAGTATTTTGGCAGTATGCAGGATGAAAGAAAGAAACTCTATCTCTGGCTAAGGCAGCCTCTTGTGATCTGCCTTAAACTCCCCTGTTTCCATGTGCACTGATGTGCCTACCCAGCCTACCTCAAAAATCCATTCTTCCAGCTTTAGCAGTCATGAAAGTTACCCATAAGACTCTTTTCTGGTATTAGAAGAGCAGGAATCCCAATGTACCTTACAGATGGAAATAGGAGCTAGCAGACACGAGTCCAATGGATCTCAATTTGTCACTGCTAAAGAATTGTGGTTTGCACTGTGTTCATCTCACTTCAGTTCTCCAGCCAGATACTATTCCATGGCAATCGAGGCTTCTGTACCTTCAGCATGGTGTCAGCAGTGTTGGTTTTGATTATTAAAGAGTCTCTTACTTTCACCATTATTTTCACTTTCCTTGTCTTTTTCCTTGTCACTTCATTTACCTTGTCTCCTTTGTGGTTGTTACCTTTTTATCTGACAATTTGATTCGCCCTGGGATGGTTCCTTTTGAGAGCGAAAGGAAACATGAGATCATCAAACCAATATTTTATTTTCCCTTCATTGCATGTTCTCTATATTTTATCTTGTTTTTATTTTAAATTATTTTTTTCTGTATTTTAATGACATGTCTGAAATCTTTGTACATTTTTTTGCTCAGTTGCGTATAAATTATCATTTGTTTGTACCACTGTATTGTATTCTACTTTTCTAAGAATAAATAAAGGTTTTTTTGGGGAAAATAAATCATGCAAACATTGGCAAAATAATGCATTTTAATGCCATCTAGAAATTCAGTTTCAAACCAGCTTTGAATGTAATAAGCTGAGAAACTTCATTTAACTAGCATTTTTAAATCAGCAAAGCGGTGTTAGGAATCAGTCATCCCAGAATGCAGAGTTTAATATTGTCTGATGATAAAGTATAAGCTGGAAGAATCGGTTAAAGGGAAAAAAAAAAAGAGGCCGATATAATATATAATATATAATTTACCTTGTACAGAACTGATAATAGCTGGAAGGGCATCTTAACTAACTCCATGTTAGCTTTTTATGTGAGGGAAGAAACAAGATTTTCTCTTTGGAGATGCCTATAGTAAAGCAGATATTCTGTAATTCCTGGTCACCAGCAGGATGCACATCCAGAATCCAATGAAATCAGTCAACTCTTGCTATTGATCACCATAGATTTCAGTCAAGGCTGTAATGGATTTAAAAGTGACGTGTCATCCCTGTGATTTATGGCACTGGGCCCAGGCTTCTCTACCCAAAGCAGTGGTGAAGCAATTGAGTTTTGTACCAGCATATTTCCCTAACTGCAAGGAAGGGATTTTTGTGTTTGGTTTAATTTTTCTCTGTCATGTAAGAAAACCCTGCTAATGGGATCCTTAGGGATATAATCTGGATTTACTCGGCATGAACCTTAGGAGGGGAAGAAAATTATTCAAGAGAAATAAGCTTAAAAAATGAATGTTGCCATGCAGGGAAATCAAAAAGAAATAACCTGTTAAAAGTTTCAGTTTGGTGATGAGTGTAAGTACTTGCTTAATTTGCATTACATTGCCTATCCCAGAGAACTTCTGTGGCTACTCATGAGCTTGGCATGAGCTTACGTATTTTACTGAATTGGAGCCTTAATGTGTCAGATTCTTTTAGATTCTTCACACAATGTTTACAGAGCTAATTTTTGTATGTCTTATCTCTGCCTACGGTGGTCTTTTAAAGTTGACTTTTTGAAGGGGGTGTGAAATAACAAAATCAGTAAAAGTTTAAAATAAAAAAAAGCATAAAATGTGACTTTTTCTCAAATTTATTTTGCATTTTTGTGGTTTGTAAAATGCCTTAGGTGTTGATCTGACTAAGCATTTAAGGATGTACATAAAATTAAATAAGAGGTGTTTTCTGATCTCACCCAGAGCACCAAAACATTTCCACTCTTTTTAGTGGCATAGGATCAAACTTCAGTTGCTTTGAAACCAACATGTGTGAAGCAGAAACTGGGAGTTAAATGTGCTTTGAAGTTATTTGCTGAAGATCAACCTTACCATGCAATAATACTAACATGTAATTTATAAACCTATTTATCAATTGAATTTAAATAATTTTATAGTACCTGAAATAACCTGTGGTCAATATTAGCAAAATATTAAGGAATCACAGATTCCAATACTGTGGAAAATATTATTTTTTTAAAATTAATCAGTGGTTTGGTTATGATTTTCCTTAAGTCCAGACCCATATTTTAGGCACATATATAGAGAAAAGAGCTACTCAAACTCACTCAACATAAGAAGTACTATATCTTCAGAATCCTTCAGTATGCAAGAGTTATCTTTTGGGAAACTGGTGTCCAGATTTTTATTATGCTGAGCTGTTTTAATGATATGGCTGGTCATGTCATGTGTTATGTCAAAATAGGAGCTTGGGCAGTTTCCAAAATACAGCCCTGAATGGGGACGCAGAAACCTTTTCAAAATTTGGTTTTGAATTGAAAAAATTGTGCCTAATAGTCAGGAGTAAGGATTTGGTAAGGCTTTCACATAGCCAGAGTGGAGATGAGAGGCTCTGTGAGTCAGCTAACGCTGGGCATCAAACAGGTTGTAGAAGCAATTCTTTGTCTCCTGTGCCAACTCTCTTTTACTCCTGGCATAATAGGAAAAATGGGAACTTTTGAGATTTGGATGTGACTAGATAGGAGTGGTGAAGAAGGAGGGTGTGGAGCAATCTATTACGCCTGATGCTCCAGTAGAGTAATTCAGTAGTGTTAAAGGATAGCGTTGCTTTGATTTGGGCTCACTAGAGTGAAAAATTACATCCCTTATGGACCAGATTATCATTTTGGCTTAAAGATTGTGTAAAGCAATGTAAAGAAAACATTACGTTTTAGTGAGTTTTCGAACAGAACCTTCATGAATTTAATTTTTCCTTTATAAAAGAGTAATCTGTCACCTCACAGTGTAACTTTAGATGATGTCAAATTCTTAAAGCACCACCCTCTTGAGGGCCATCCTCTTTTGTTGCAATGCTATTTCAGACATAATAAAGAAGAAATAATAAGTATATGTTTGCTGAAAAGAGTGAAATATTAATTACATTATTAGCCTCACTATCTTGATCCTTTTTTTTTTTTTCTCCCCACATCTTCCTTTCCCTTTCCATCTGGAGATGGCCAATGATGTGAGGTTGGGCCTCAGAAGCATGGTGAGAATTTATAATGAACATACAGATGATTGGTTTCTTGTTGAAAATGCCTGCATAGATGAATCCCTGTTAGTTTTCTCCTCATCTTTACCTTCCCCTGGAACTCCCCTTGCTCCTGACCTCTGTGTTGTTGGAAGTGCCTGTAACTGCAGTCTGTAGTGTGTACACAGTAGAGGTTTCTCCGGTTGCAAGTTCTCCTTTCTCCCGAGTTCCTTTGCAGAGACATTGGCATGCTCATCAACCAGCACTCATTCTATACTGCATTTTGCTGCTTGTGTTGAGAAACGTTTCTTTGCATCTTCTTACTGTCCTGTTTATTTTTAACCTCATGAAAACTGCGGAAACATCTGTACCATGTGAACCACTCACTCATTCTCTTTGTAGCTGGGTTGCCAACTGGTGAACCAAGGTTGGTAAGGATTTTAAAGCTTGAATATCTCAGCATGAGGCTGAATGTCCCCTTTCAGATCAAGTAACAAATGAAAATGCTGTCACAGCCTCTTCCCTGGCAGGTTTGCATCTGCTGTGAGTTGAGAGGACTAGACTGTGATCTCTGTGATTGCACTTAGTTAATGGATGGTGGTGAATGTGGGAGCAGATCACTGCAAGACACTGTGGGGCGACCTGCTGTCACCTCATGTGTGATGCTTCTCCCATCAGGACTGTGTCCTGTGTATCTATTCACACAGTGCCAGAGATGAGGATGCAGCTGAAGAGGATAAATAAGACAAGGACAGAGGTTTAGCTGGTTTAAAGTGGTGTGCATTGTTGGCTTCACTGGCCTGCTGGGGAGATCACTGTCTGGGGTGTTCCTGGCAAGGCTCACAGGCACGACCCATGGGACACTTCAGAATTAGACCCCTGGTTAGATGTGATTCCAGGTTAGATAAATCCAACCAGGGTAAGGTGTGTAACAGGAGTGTGGGAAGATCTGAACTGCTTCATGAAGGTTCTTGCTACTTGCACCAGTTCTGTAGCAAGTCACTGTTACTTGTTTGGTGTCTAGGCTTTTGGTAATTACACCTATTTTCTGGCTGTGGGTAGCTGGAAATAAATTTTGTCAATGTATTTGAAACAATTTTTTGTCACATTAACATCAACTTTGCAGTATTCTGTAATATCTCACTTTTTTTTCAGATTTACTTAGAAGGAAAAAGAGTGTTACTGTCTTCGTAAATGAATTTCTGCTCTCTGGTGAAGGAGGGCATCACCTAGTGAATAAGGTGGCCTCTTGTACACAATTTTTATGAAGTTTTGTTTCTTTGCAGATGATTCCACATTGAATGAAATTAACACACTGCAAAACTTTCATTTCTTTTATTCTTTCAATTAGGTAACAGCCAACTGGACCTCACCTGATGTCAGTCTCAGTGCATTCTTCTAACAGCTGGTTTATGGATGATAATTTAGCTAATTGCTAATTTAAAATACATGGTAGAGTTTCCACTTATAAGAGCAGAAGCTTGATTGCAGGATTGGGCCTATTTCTAAAAGCAGTTTTTCAAGTAGACTCTTGAGGTGCATCCCTGCGTATTTCTAATAAGATTCTGTTATGGTCAAACCAGCTTCGAGCAGAGCACACTCAGAAACCACTCAGCAAATTTTATGTAACATTAAGTGCTATTTGACTGGGTCAGTTGCCTATGTTAAATTAATGACAGCAGACACAGATCACCACTGCATCTGTTTACACGTCTCTCTGCATTTCACTGCATTGTCGGCTGCGGAATCTCTGGAATAATGAGTGTCACACGTATATTAAAAAGGGGTTATTTGTATTAATGTAAGATCATACTGTACTGTCATTGTTTTGCAGCACATCTATTACATATATCATCACTGCTTTTTCCTCTTGAGCGAGCCAATTATGCTTGGTTTTGCCAGTCTGTCAGAGCCTCCTGGAATAAATTAAAATTACAGCTTTGCATATGCAGTAGCTGTAACTGAAAGTAATGATAATGACCCTGGGTGAATACAGGACTTCAAAATAATCCTAAACAATTGTACGTAAGCAGAGCAGCTGCTGCTTTAGTTCTCCTTAACAAGCTAAATATTTGAGTCCACGATGTCTGAAACCCCACAGAACTGAGGTTGGTTGCTTGGTAGAGCTGTGGGTTTTGATGCTGAGTAAGAAGAGAATAGTTTATGGGTACCTGAGCATGGAAACTTCCCTGTTTCAGTTTTATTTCTCTGCCTAGTCTTTCAGTTTTGCAGTATGGCTGTGCATGGAAGTGCCTCAGAGTGTTCCTTTCTCTCTAACCAGGGTCCAGGTGTGCCTTCCAGCAGCTGTGTCTCATGACCTCTGACACTGTCATTATGAACACGCACGTATGAGTCAAGAGGACTTTTATATGGGTGGGAGAGAGACCAGCATGTTTCCTGGTCAAGGGCAGAAGAGGAAGTGTCTGTCTGACACTGGGTTTGTCTCAAATTTTGAATCCCTGTCCTAATCACAAAATTACCACTTTTTTTTTTTTAAATAGTTCTTGCACAGAATGAAAATCTAATATTAGCATTTGTGTCCTGGTTTCATTCTCTCACCGAAAGATAATCCTTCCTGTTGTCACCCAGGTCAGGAAACAAACAAACCAGAAATGTGCCCTGATTGATGATTAAGGCTGTATTACCTTAAAAGCATTGTTTTCTGCATATCTCCTGAGTCTTGTTAAGAACTACTTTAACAGGCTTTTAATTCTTGGCACAGTTACCAGCACCTGACTGGGAGGTATCGACACATTCAAAACATTCTCTCCCTGTATGAGCCTGTCTGCCCATATTGGCTACGTTTCTGAAATTTTAGTCCTTCTGGGGTCAGGGCCATCAATCTTTTTCTTCTCTAGTCTAGTGTGCTTTTATTTGCATGTGCTGGATGCAGATGTAACTTATCACAGTTTTGGCATAGTTTTAGCATCACATTTCTGCAGATATTAGACTCTCCTGATTGGGCATGCGTCTTCCTTTTTTGCCTTGCTGGAACTGCTTCATCCTCTTGTAGCATTTTTATGTCTTCAAGTGGCTTCCCTTAAACCCTGTCATAAGCTGAAAGAAATCACAAGTAAAAAACCAGATGCCACAATGGTGTCTTTAACAAAAATTTTTTTCTCAAAAAAATTTTCCCCTGGACAATCCCAAGTGTTGCAAGCCTGTCAGCTGAGCAGTATTACCTTTTAATTAATTGTGTTTAGAGTGATGTAGGCAATTTCTTGAAAACATGAGCCAGTAGCTCCTTTCCAACACCCTTGAATTTGATCACATTAACTGACTCCAGACATCCCAATTAGTTCCATATTCTTGCAATATGACTGCCCATGGGCTTTTATTAGAACCCACTCTCAAGAGTCACAGAAAATAAGCTAAAAAAAAAAAATATTGATTACTCTGTAAATCATGCTGTCTGCATTTATATCTTGTTATAATTTCTCTCTGTGTGAAAAGGCCAAACTTGGGTGGTCCTGAAAGGGATTTTCCTGTAGGTGTGGCCATGTAGGTTTAGTCGTTTTCAGATAGTTCTGGTTGGCATCCTCCAAATCCACTCCAAGCCAGGGTGTGCTCGTACACTCCGTCAGAGGTCACTGAACCTGTTGCTCATGATCAAGTGCTTGGAACATATCAGAAACCTGCCCTTCAAACACCCTTCCAGAACTCAAACTCATTGTGGGAAAGTGACATTTCACTTGATATTTATGAATAAGAGAATTTCCTGACCAGGAGCAATGTTTGGCGAGCTGTTTTCCTTAAGCCTGCAGAGGATAAGCCTGGGTGTATAATTAATTTTCCTTACATGTTTCTTTCCTTCACTGATTAATTTCTTCAACTGATCTATTTGGAGTACAACATTAATATTGAAAATAGAATTATGAAGCCAGCAAAGGAAAAATATTTTATCTTCTGGCAACACAAGCATATGCTTGTCTCCAACACAGCCCTAGATGAGAAGTGAAGCTGAATTGGCACAAAATGGCTGAGATGTGACATATTTATAATATTAACTAAATTTTGTAATTAAGTGCAAAAAAGAAATTTTAACAAATTACTGACATTTAATGAGAAGTGTAGACCTGAAAATAAAGGAGAATGTGGAGCTGACAATGGAGCAAAACACCATAACTTTTAAGATTTCTGTTTCTGGCTTTAATGCCATTTAAACCTTTTTCCATTTAAGCTTGTTAGTTTTCAGTAACATATGCTATGTTACTGAATTTCCCAGAAGAACAATAAAGGAAAAAAAGATTAGGTTTACAGAATTCACAAATTCTGAAAGGTTGACTTGTCACATAAAACTATCCCAAAACCTTCACTTCTGGAAATCTTGGTATTCAAAGTGCTTTCACAGTGTGCAACGACAAACTAATCTTTTCAAGGGTTTCTGAATTTTATCTTAGTTTGTTTAAAAGTATTTGAAAAATCATTCATTCACCATTAAGATAGTCTCATACAAACCTTGACATTTAGTTATTTAGCTGCTCTTTGTCTAATAAGACAAAGAAAAAGGGAAGAACCTTTAAAAATGTGATTTTATAATTCCTCAGAGACAAGTTGTTTTCCATAACCTTTGCAAACATTTTATTTTGACAATGAAAAGAAGGAATAATGTGAATTCCTGGTCTGTTGAAAGCCTTTTAAAAGTTTTCTCTGATCTTAATAAGGCCAGAAAGTTATCCTTAATGCTGAAGAAAGAGAAGTAGGCAAATGAAATCCTCATCCCTACCTCTTAAACACATCTCAAGTGTGTACTTTTCTATGTACTTCATGAAGTGCTCTGATGTAGATAGAATGTGATGTCTGTGTGCAGGAACTGGTTTTAGTTTTTATTGAGAAGGGAAATTTTAGTGCAGTGAAACATGAGTTTGTATTATGAAACATAAGGAGCTGCAAATCCACCATTTTCTGAGGAACGCTGTCCTGGGGTGGACTGTGCATTGCAGAAGAAAAGGCCTGTTAGGCCAGGAGAGGGGAACATTCCAAAGGATGTGGTCCTTAATAATCCCTGTGGTCTGCACCAGGAGATGTGTATTAAGAGCATCCCAGCTGTGGCTCTTCATATTTACATCTTAAAAGGGCTCAGCTAAATTTGTAACCAGGATTAATTCATGCTTTGAATTTTATGACCTTTTCTGCACGGATGCTCCAAGTGGAGATCCTGCTTCATCCACAAATTTGTTTTCACTCTGCAAACAATTAATGACAGCTTGTTGCAGTTATTGAAACCTTAACTTTCCCTCTGATTTGGCTTTATCCAAGTCACATTTTACTTGTTCCGCTAGCAAAGCAGGATGAACATACTCAGGATGCACTTGCGATAAAAAAATTAAAATATAAATAAAATGATGTCTATTTTCACTTGAAACGATGTAAAGAAGGCATCAGTATCTGGCAAAAGTTCAGAAAAATGTAAATGAGTCATGAACACTTCTCCAAAGCCTCATTTAGGAATATTTGCTCTAACATTTGCTCAGTTCTAACCTGAGTTCTCTTTTATTTTCTTATTTTATAGTGAAGGCTTGACCAGATTATGAGTCCCAGATACCCAGAATGCCAGCTAAGAGTCTACATCACAGCTAGCAGCACTGTTTAGGAAAGAAATAGTACAGGGTACCCAAAGAGGCATTGCATTATGGGCTTCTGGGAGTTACCTCCTTAGGCACAGTATAATCATATGTGGTGGTAGCTGTAGTTTGTGGACAAGCAGAACTTTGCAGCAAGCTTTTGTTGGCAGATAGGTGAGGAAAATGCAGCAGTGAGTGGCTGGACATCTGTTCAAAAGGAACCCACCCAGGGAGGTCGAGCTCTTACTCCCATCTGGGAATAATGAAGGAACTTTTCTCACATTTGCCCCGTCTACAATTTTGCTTCAAGAAAAAGGAACTGAGGAAATTACTAATTAAATCCATGTAATCCTCTGGCCACTGTATCATAAATCCTTAATTTTCCTAGCTACAGAATTTAGCAAAGAGCCTCTGACCTATCATCAGCTTAGTGCATTGTCTAATGTATTGAAGGAAGGGCCTGACAGGTCAGGTGTGGTTGTTGTCAGGAAGGACTTAATATAGCTGCAGGGGTTATCTGATCAAGTGTTGTGTCATCCTTTAATGTCAAAAAAGTTTATTTTTTATTTTATTATCTATTGATTTTTCTCTAAGTCAAAATTATCTGATTAGAGGATTTGGCTGAAAAAGCAGGATTTTTAAAAAATTATTTGTTTCTTTGGTGAGGAAGATTATATCCCCCAGGTTTCTGGGAGCTTCATTGGGATTTTAGTGGATTTATGACATAAATTAAATAGGAATTCATTTTCCACTGATTAGCAAAGAATTTGCAAAATGCAGCTCAGCCCTGTAATTGTGGAGCAGTTGTTTTCCAGTTGAAATCAATATGGATTTAGCCTAAGATAAGGACACAGGTTTGGACTGTACATCATGTAACACTAATTCATTTCCAAACCCATGCAGGGATCAGCAAATTCAACGGTTCTTGAGTAATGTAGAAGGGGTGTTAAATCACAAGGTTAGAATTGAGTCTGTAGTTGACATTGGAATCAAGGGCTTTGGAGTTGGCTTGACAATTTACGGGGGAAAGCAAAGTTGCAGAGCAGAGGATACCACTGGATTAAGATTGTAATTCTCTGTGCTCCACCTGAACACCAGTGGCGAAAGATTAAGAGGAGTGAGTGGCAGTGACACCTTGTACTTCTTCATTTCCTGAGCCTAGATCTTGGTATGAATCAGTAAGGCTGCTGCTGTTAGGTTAAACCAACATTTAAGCACAAGCTGACTTTGGGCACTCGGGTTACTGGAACACAAAAGTTTTGGGTAGTCCTGCTGCCTAGGTTGGAGTCTTGCTGTCTGACTAATGTAATTACAGGTTTCTGTCGGACCAGGGAATTTCTCCAGTTCCAGGGTTGCTGGGCTGTTATGCTTTGCTGCTGTTCTGCTGTGTGTTACACTTGCATCAAATAACTACAACTGCAATCATAGCTGCGCTTTATGAAATGTAGAGAAATGATATAATATAATACCTTTTTATTGGCAATACAATGCTAGCTGTTAAAATTCAGTCATATGGCATCCCAGGTGGTTGACTTTACCCTGCCAGTTTTGTTGCTTCCCAATTTGAGCATCTTGAATGCCGTGCTGAGGTGATAAAACAGCACACTGTAGGTCTTTGCTACTTCAGGATTTAAAGACAACTCCTTTTGCTGTATTTCCTCATGGAAGCTAAAATGTGTTGAGTGAGTGGTCCTGACAGTCACATGAAGAGACTGCTCTGGGAGCCTTAGGAAACGCGTTCTCAGAAGATAGTGATGCATTTTCTAAAGACCAGCATTGTTTTCCCAAGCTCTGACCACAGGCAGACTTTTTCCAGATGACATGTAAAGGTGACAGTCATCTTATGGTTTGTCATGCAACTGGTCCAAACGCAAATCAAATGCGTGGTCCCCTCCCCAGGGCTCCCAGAGTAGGTCTGTGTTCTGTGCCACACGGGTGACCCAGGGCTTCCTGGTGGGAAGGCAAGAGTTCATCACCACCACAACCCCTGGGCAGTAGATTTCAACACACGAAGCAACTGCCCTGAAGTCAGGGGGTTTTTTACTGACGTATTCTTTAGAAAATGCTCTGCAGCCAAGTGAGACAGTAGGGAGCTGTCATGTGGCGACAAGGGGCTGAGCTGCCCACCGGGATTTGGAGTCCCAGCTCGTTTGTTTGCCTGCCATAGGCTTTTTTCTGAGCTTATGCAAGGTGAGCCAAGGGTGTGAGGGGTGTGCTGGTCCCTGCTGCCAGACCCTGTTAGCTGAAGCACAGCCATCAGTTTACCTCCCAGGAGGATGGGATTGACAACATCGGCAGCTCCAGCAGGCTGAGATTGAGCTGGTGTTTTCCTCAGCATTTCCTTCAGCAGGTTTTTCATCTGGAGATGTCGGCGGACCCCGAGGTTTTGCACAGGCCCAGTTGAGATCCAAGTGATGTAATGAGTGATCAGCAGCTCTGGTCACAGAGGAGATGAAGGGGGGCCGGACGGGGTGGAGATTGTGTTTGGACTGATTGTTCTGGTCTCTTCCTCACTAGGACAAAGAAGTGAATCTGGAGCAGGTCCACAGACGCATGAACAGTTTAATTGATGAAGACATAGCCCACAAGCAGATCTCTCCCGCGTCCATCGAGATCTCGGCGCTGGAGATCGGTGGCATGCAGCCAG
Source organism: Falcunculus frontatus (assembly GCA_013398115.1). NCBI lineage: Eukaryota > Metazoa > Chordata > Aves > Passeriformes > Falcunculus > Falcunculus frontatus. The sequence goes on along the minus strand of VZRV01007869.1, from coordinate 1,705,832 downwards.
CTCAGACCCTGGAGCCGGTGCGCGAGTACCAGAACACGCAACTTTCTGTCACCACCTTTTTACCAGAACAGACAGCTCATGGTGCCAGCAGGACACTCACAGCTGCCTCGGGCAGCAACCTGCCGCTGCCCCTGAGCAGCTCAGCCACCATGCCCTCCATACAGTGCAAACACAGGTCACCCAACGGAGGACTATTCCGGCAGAGCCCCGTGAAAACCCCGATCCCAATGTCATTCCAGTCCGTGCCGGGGGGAGTCATTCCAGAAGCAATGGAGCCCTCTCACGGAACATCCATATGACGAAAACAAACAGTAAAAACAACCAGCAGAGATTTTTAATACAAAATTTAAAAGAAACAAAAAAAAAAAAAAAAAGGAAAAGAAAAGAAAACAAACTCTTACATTTTTCTTGTATATACTTGTAAATAATGAAAGAATGAAGTGGGGTAAAAGTGTATTTTGAATATTCCCAATTTTCGAAGTAAGTAAAAAACAAAACAAAAAACAAAAATGTATGAATGACTTTGTAAATTTTGTTCTATATGAATAAAAAGGCAAACTACTTGTGGTCGTTCTCAAGTGCCAAAGAAGACCTGTTACTGGGACTGAGGGCCATACTTTTCTTTTTTTTCCATGGATTTCAACACTTATTCCCTTACAGTTATGGTTTTTTTAAGAGCAAAAAATTTATCTGTTTCTTGCTAGAAAAATTCACCATGCTCAGATCTCTCCTTTCCCCAGAACCCTGTTTTATAGCTAAGATGGCAATTCACTCAGAGAACTTAACAGCTGGTATTAGCATAGCAGTAAAAAATGCTTTAAAGGTGAATTATAACTCAAATCCAACAAACAATAATCAGAGAACACTTTCCTTCTCACAAGGATTTAAACTTCCACACAGTTTCTAAATTTAAGCACAGGATTATTTGATTATGTTTTTACATGTCTGCTGTGCTGTGTGGCTCTTTTAATTTAACTTTCTGTGTTTTGTCATACATATATATATAATATATATGATATATATCATGACATATATATTATATATATAAATGCTTTGATGAACAACAGGTTTTAGGTTAAGGGGAAAGCTTTTAAGAAAAACTGCTCAGCTCTTTTTTTTTGTTTCTTGTGTACATGACTGAAAATGGGGAGGAACCAATGGAGTGAGGTAAGGAGGAACTGTAAGGGCAGGAGATAATGGCACTGCAGTGACTGTGCCCTCTGGTGCCATCTCTTTCTTTAAGATTTCACTGAATTTGTTGCACAATGGATGCAATGCTCCCTGTTGAAGTTATATTCCTGAATGACAAGACTATAAGCACAGCTCTGCTTTTTTCCCCATTGATTTTGTAAAGAGAACCGTTTTAATGGCCATGTTTATAATCAGGGTAGAAATGGCTGTACAAAACCTTTTTTTTTTTGTCTGTGAAACACAGAAGACAAAGAGCACCACATATAGCTAATTTAATGTCTTGTCATGCAAATATTACCAGTGCAATTTCATATGACAGAAAAAAACCAAAACAAAATTTAACACATTGTTTCCTTCCCAAACTGAAGTTTGAATGCCAAACATAACGGATCCCTGTCACCCGGCCTCCTCTCCATGGACGATCACTCTCTTTCAAAATTGGGATAATTTTGTGTCTTCTCAAATGTATCCCTAATACTAGGTTGTAAATTCCCTTTGTAGCTGGATTTCTTCACTTTATTAGAACACTGCTATTTGGAAAAGGCTGTAGATCCTGGTGCAGCACAATCACTGTCTACATTAAGGTGAAAAATTCTGTTTGAACAGAGGTAAAAATGCATTCACATCCCAGGAAAGTCAGCAGGCAATCTGGGTCAGGTTTTTGGATAAATAAACATTCCATTCACTGCTCCTAATTTGATTTGCATAATTACACAACACGTATATTTAGGGGGTGATTAAAGTCCCCACATTTTTACATTTCTACTTTAAGCAGTAGGGAGGAAAAGTCAAACTGTGACATAAAACCAGCCTTATGGAAGAGCATACTCAGCCTACTACTTTTTAAATGAGGAGTATTGATGGTGAGCTTACAGAGGGAGTACTCTTACAGGGATTAATTTGTCTCTGTTGTCAAGCTGGTTCCTCATGAAGACAGTGCAATTTTGTAGCTTGGCACAAATTGAACTATTTGCCTCAAACTAATTAAAAATGAATAATAAAGCTGACTAGATTTATGCTATTTGGAGACTTGGCCCACAAAAACTTTGGATTTTTTTTTCTCCTTTTGTCATATTTTTTTCCTTTTGTTGTCTTAACAAACCGATGGCCACAGGAAAAAAAAATCTTCCATAAATACACTAATTAGTTATGGCAGAAATAGCTGCACTAAAAGACTACACACACACAGGAGTCTGTAAAGATGCTTTGGTGAAAGAGTGCAAGAATTTGCATTGGAAAAATCTCTTGTTTCACGACCAGTTTAAGATTTTAGCAGCAGCAGAGGAACATGCTGAGGAAGAGGTGCAAGGAGGTGCTTGAGTGGCTACGAGGGTGCAATCTCCTGTGGCACACAAACCTGTTGGAGGTTTCCTGAGCTGCTGCCCCGCTGTTCCTCACAAAACAAAACCTGCTGCTGATTTTGCTGCAGCAAAGCCCAGAGCAGGGGCTTGAAACCCTCTTTTACTGAGGCATCTTTGCTTTCACCTTAGATCTTTTTCATATTATGGACTAAAACATTGTATGGGTAATTTTAACTGACCTGCATCTGTGGAATAAATTGTGAATACAATATATTTTGGGGATTAACTTTAATGTTCTTTGTGTTCAGTGTTCTCCTCGTTTAATCTTGCTATGTGCTGTAAAGTTTGGAACTGTGGTTTAACTTACAAGCAATGTTAGATCTCCTTTATTCTCATGCACAGAATACAACTCACCTGTTTGAATACTTTGCAGAACTACATCTGAGATGAGCAGGATCTTGAAGAATCAAACCATGCAGCCCTCTTTCAGAAAAGTATTTAAGCACGTGTGAGCCCGATAGGGAGCACCTGCTTTATGCACAGGTGAAGTGCATTGCTGATTGGTAGCTGAGTTAAAACACGTCTCAAATTAAATGTGTGCCTAATTTTAAGAAGATGAGCGAGCTGGCCAAACTCTCTGGGACTACTCAGCTGCTTTAAGTTAACCTTAAGTCTCGAGTGCTTTGCTGCACCAGGGTCTACACTGCAAAAGTAGGACTCTGCAATGGATCTCTCACTATCTAGTAATTATTTGTTTATATAAAAGTTAGCAAGTCATAGCTTGAGCCTGTCAGCCCTGACAGGAAGCTGGTAAATCCTTCATGTGCTAGTGGTTTGGTTTTAGATTATTTAAGCAAATCACCAGGTTCTCCTTGAACATAAACAATGTTTCTTTCCCCATAACTTTCAGTTTTCAAAGTAAATGCAGAATGTATGATTTTCATATCCTGTCTCCTGTTTTATATTTGTATCTTCCTTTTGACAGATCAAAGCATTCACTTTCTATATAATATGTATTCACCACACACATGCATATATATATACATGTGCAATTACTCACAGAAGAAGTGAGAAATATCATTTCCATGTGATGTAAATGAGCATAAGGTGAAAGCTCTCACAGAGCTGTGCTTATTTATACCACCTGCAGATTTGACCCTTCACCTTTAATATCTGGCAAGTTGAAATAGAAAAACTGCAGAAGTTTCTGAAAACTTTGAAGACCAAACTGTGCCCTTGATTTTTAAATGAAACTTCCCGAGTGTACTTAAAATAGGGAATAATGTATGATCCCGAATACTGCAGCTCTTTTGGGATGTTTACATTGCAAAGGTGATTGTACATGAAATGTACCTTCCTTTTATTGTGCTCTTTTGATGATGAGCTTTCACAAAAGTAACATCTGTGGCACAACACTTCTAGTGTGTCTTGTTCTATCAACCCATTCGTTTAGAAATTATTTTCTTACGAAAACGTGACTCAGTTTCTTCTATTTGCTTGCAATCCATGGGCAATCTGCTTTCTATCTGAAGAACGCATTCCTCTTATTTCTTAGTATGTCATGTTCTCCTACTGCAATGGAAAAAAAAAAAGAGTAATTGTGCTTTTTAATTTCAGAGTTGAAACTTGATAGAATGTTTTTATGCTGAGTTACAACTACATGTGTGCAATACTTGCCTTGCAAAGTGAAGTTCCCAATATTTGCCTTGCTTTGATAACCATTGCTGCACTGTAGGTGGAGTCTCAGCAAAACAACTCACTTTTTCTTAGTCTGCTGATAGAATAAACCACTTAAACCTGGGTTCTCACCTGTGTAAATCAGCTTCCCTCCAGGGAATGGGTCAAGCATACTGAGTTTCAGCAGTGAAGGTTTAGCTTTTAATACTGGGCTCAAGAGCACTGCTTTCCATAAACTGGTGTTGAGGGGTAGCTCTGAAAAGGAAAATGTCTCAAAAATTAACCAGAAAGAGGACCTTTATTAAAATTTTGAGCATGTAACATGGATTACAGTTTAAACTTTATGCCGGGATTGCTTAAAGAAAGAAAATTCCTCCTAAAATCTCTTCAAATTTAGGAATAGCTCTCCTCTGAGATAGGTTTAAAGCTGTTGGGTTGGTGACAAGTGGAGCATTCAGAGGAAATCATGTTAGTGGTGCGGTACAGCAGCCACGGTGTTCAGACCTTGTTATTTTCTTTTATTTTCCTTTACTGACTTGAACTTACATTGTGAGCAGCTAAAGAGTGACATAAATCTTAACACATTTGGGGAACCCTGTTGGAAATTTCTCAGAGAAACCACATCCTTTGGCAGCCCTGGGAAAGGCAAGGAGAAAGTCAGAAGAAAACTCTGAAGAAAAGCAAAATTAAAGGTAAAAACGGCCATGTGGTGAAGGGGGAGGGAGAAAAGGATGGTTGCAACTCATGTTTAGTAAAGCTGTATTACTTGTATGAGAAGCCTCAATTCCATCATACAAGCAGTTGCCTCAGCTAATTATTATTTTTCTTAATTTTTAGGAAACAAATAAAAACAGCATTTGTTCTACCAGAAACAGTTGTTATATTATTTAAGAGTTGAAATTATTTGTTTGGTGGTGCCTGTTTCTTGGCTTGATTGTTGCTCAGCTGGGGAGAATCAGCTTTAATCAGTGATTTCACCCAATGCAGCTGTGGGCTGTTTGCTGGGAGACACTCCCAAGGGCTGTTTTGGTCTGCAGCTGGGACAAATCAGCCTCAATCAGCTCCAATCAGCTCCCCATAAACCTCTTACTTCTCCGGCTGTGGGGAAGAGTTCAGGCTTTGTGCTCTGAGCTGTACATGTCTCTGGATTCCTGGAGATGGATGCTGCTTTTTCTGGTGTTGGAGGGAAGCAGAACAGAAACATGGGTTCTCCAAGCTTGCAAGGTAACCAATAAGAGAAGCAAGTGATGCACAAAACTTTAGCTTTTTACTGAGGTTTGTTTTCTCCTAAATTTACTGTCAGCCTTAGTAGAGATTTTTTTATTGTTTTTTTTAACGGTACATTTTCAAGGGTACTACCTAAATTGCTTTCTTTTACCCCCACTGAAATGGATAACTTTCTTTGAAATCGATTAATGCTGGTAGAAACTTCACATCATGTTGTAGTGGAGCATAACTACAAGAAAGTTGTTTTGGTTTGTCTTTAATTTTTTTTTTTTTATAGGTTTCTTTGAAAGATGTCTATTTTTCAGTAACTAGTCCTGTTGTTGCAGTTATAAAGCTTGGTAGTTTTGAGGAGGTCTGTTTGGCCTCTGTATCACATAAGGAGGGGGAGAAGTCCTCAAAATAATAGATACACACAGCAAGGTAAGGAAAAAGCTTGAACAAAAAAGAAAAAAAAGTATCTCTGCCCTTCTTGCCAAGGTTTCAAAGGCTTGGATGGCTGGCTGGGACAGAATCTGGTTTCTGAATAATATGCTATATGTGACTGTGCTGTAGATACCACCTGAAACATTTCTAGGTGGAAACCCCCCAACACAGCTCATTGTGCCCCCAAGTTGTTTTCAAGACATAGAATTTTGTTTAATTTTTGAACTGTTTTGTTATAGTGCCGTAACTTAAACTGTATGGGAGGGGAGATGGAACCTGAGGGTTTATTACCTACAGCTGTAGGTAATTATCAGTCTGCTTTTAGACTCCGATTCTAGAAAGTCACTCGGTTATGAAAGGAAGCCTCCTGGAATTTTTTTCTACACTTCAATATTTTTCTAAAGTTCTTTTCATATTGTAAAATGTGTATATTTGTTTCCTGATGGAGTTATGTCCAAAGTGGTTATGTAGAACGTAACAGAGCCCTACACTTCAGATGAGAATTGCAGCTAAAAGAATGAAAGGGATTGGTGGTGGGGTTAAAACACCTCTCAATTATGTGCCTAATTGTACACGAGTGAGCTGGCTAAACTCCCTGGGACTACTCAGCTGCTTTAAGGCGACCTTAAGTCTCGAGTGCTTTGCTGCACCAGGGTCTACACTGAACTACAGGTCTACACACCATGACAAAGAACTGTGAAGAAGAGAGATCCCAGATTTATGTAGCTTTTTCTGTATATCAGCAGAAAAGAAAAATTACTTTTGTTTAATGTGTTTTTGTATGATTTATATTGAAGCAGCTCTGTCAAATTAAATACTTACCAGAAGCAAAATATTCCAGCCCACCAAAGTGCTAAAATGCATAACTGCAAGTACATCTAAGCAGACACTGAAATGTTTCTGTGTTCAGTTTGTTGTAGTGGGTATGGTTATGGGTTATCTGCAGTTGCAGATCCTTTTTCATTTTGGGGCATTACTAAGGGTTCCAGAGCAGTGGGCTTGGTCCTGGTTGCTGCCCGTTGCCCCCAGAAGAAGGGACAGGGGTGTTCTGCTGGGGATGAGGCAGCGGAATGTGTCCACATGTGCTGTGAGTTTTGCCCATCCATACGGATGCTACTTTCCCCTGTTGGCTCTGCTGCTGGGCAGATTTGTGCCAGGAGAAACTCCTGACGAGTTCTGGCTGTGGGCAGGTAGAGCGTTTACAGGCTCTTGAAGTTTAGTAGCTCCTGCATTTCAGCTGCCATTTAAGAGCTGGCCAGGAAAGTATATTGCAATGTTTTGCTTGATTCTAAAGCCAGCTTGGATGACAGCGAGAACCAATTTTTTGGGAGGGTGCTTTGGTTATGGAAGCTTTCAGCTGCCAGTCTAGCAGACACTAAGGTGGCAGTAGAGCCCCCAGCTCTACTCACAGTGGGGTGAGATGGCATTTAAAGGCAGTGTTTGCTGCAAGCTTCCCAGAGAGCTCCTGCCTGATGCTGTGGGAGCAGGGCAGGGAACCCCAGAGCAGCACTGGGATGGGGAACTGCTGGGGAAAGGGAATTGGAGAGCAAGGGGAGAAACTGGGGGAACTTCAGGTCTCCAGAGAGGAGTGCTGAGGGTGCAGCACCATCGACAAGGGTTGGTGAGGCCTGGAAATAAAATGGTGAAAATGCTGTATTGGGGTATGAATGCACCCTGGCCTGTGCACTGGGGAGCACGTGAGTTGCTGGATGCTGCTGTTGTTATTTACATAAAGGTTTCCTGAAATTCATGTGATTGTAAGTGGTGGAGCTCGCTGTCAGACTGGTCCTGGCACATGGAGAGAACGAGTAGTGGTTGTATGGGGCTGTGCAGATCCTATCAGGCTGTTTTAAGTCCGTGCTGTTTGATTTCCCCTCCTGTTCTGTGTCTATAGGTCGGCTCACACATCTTTCTGGGCTGTGATTAGTTGTGCAACATTTACCCAAGTCTTTGACAGGGGGAATGTGCTTTTACAACACAAGAACAGTTTCTTCTTGTGCATTTGCATTCCTAGCTTTGTCTTGTCATTCATGTCAAAATGTCAAGCAGAGAAGCATATGCTTTCAAATGGAGTTTCTGCAAACCATTTGGATCAATAAGGACTGTCTGTCTGCATATTTGTAACATCTGCCACGGAGGAATATGAAGCTCTATCAATTCAGTGGCTTAGTAAACCATATTTTACTCCAGACTGTAGCTTGTTTACGTTCAGTGACAGAAAAATATCGCTGCTCTGGGCAATGCAGAGGTCTATTGTAAAGCAAATCCTGCTTTTTGGAAAGTAGATGTTTCATCTTCTGCACACAGCAAATACACGCCATCCTGACAGGCCAGGCCATTAATCCATAGACATGTCACTTCTGGCTCCTGACAGCTCAATGCAGCTGCTGATCATCCCTGGGCTGCTCTGAAGGCCGATACAGTCAACAACTTCAGTTATTCTGAGACAATACCTGAAAAACTTCCAGGGTTTCAGAGAGACCACCTACCTAAAGTCAGATAGTGGGGTTTGGATTGGAGGGAGTGTCTGGCCACAATCTGTAGGGGCACCAAAGGTGAATGCTCCCCTGTGTCCTGCCTGGTGGGATTTGGACATTGAGCTATACCTCTAAGGGCTGGAATATCACATCCAGAAAATGGTGGTGGAAGGCAGTGATAGATCTCAAAACTAGGGAGAGCCAGTACTGGTGTGGGGCAGGTAGACAGCTTGCTTGGCCCCTGAGCAAAACTTCCACCAGGACATAGGTATTTTGCCGTGAAAAGCCATGAGGTTGTAAAAGAAGCATCCGGCCTGGATATGAAACAGTTGGGCAAGTCCCAGACCTTTAGTTATAAAGCTGCTTAGTTCCACAGTATTAAGTGCCATGAAAAGTGTATTAAACCTTTTATTAACAATTCAAACAGCACATGGAGGAAGCCCACAAAATGCAAAGTGTTAAATTAGACTGTCAATATAATTACTCTTTATCACGTAATCCCTTTACCTGTGTGGATCGTTAAAGGCAAACCCTTCTCTGCTTTTCAGGGAAGAATTGGAGAGGTCCTGCAGGGGAGAGGGAAGGAGGGGATTTGGGGGATGCTGTCACACAGGGGTGGAGGCAGAGCTGAGCAGGACTAATGCATGAGCAGGGAGTGAGAGATATGGCCATGGTGGAGCAGGCAAACCTGGCCAGCAGTGAGCCTGGCTTTCCCTTTCCATGTGGAGGGAGTGAGGTGTGAAGCACAGTGCCAGCAGCTGGGAGTTACACCTCTCTTGAAGTGGGATCTTGGGGGTTTAGTTTGGCTGAGGATGGGGAATGGGAATTGGTTCTACTCTGAAGCTCCGGGTCAGCAGTGCCTGTCAGGGGACACTGGTGCCTTTGGCAGGAACAGGCTCAACACCAACCTCTTTGGGGCTGGCAGGGGGTTCACTTCAGTGGCTGGGACTTTATTTTTCCAGCTTGACCTCAAACTGTTATAAGAACAAGCATTAAGATAGATTTTTAGAAAAATAACTTATAAAGTTTAGGGGAAAAGTCTAGTTTATTCCTTACCAATGGAGTGCTTATTTTCTCAAAGACAAAGGCTTCTGTAGTGTGGGATTTGATGAACAGCTAAGATAACAATGTATTAAGAAAAAAATACCAGAAAAAAAGTTTTCCTGCTCTGCTTCTCCTGTGCTTCTGGATGTTTTTTGTATTGGAATATATTATTTGAAATTTTCTAAAGTTGAGATTTGATCAAAACTTACGTTGTAACTGAGGGGCTGTAATTCATCTAGTTGGGAATTGTATAGGATTTTGGTTTTAAATTAGCTGGTCAATTATATAGCACCAACAAAAATTGAAATGATTACTCTGTCAGTTGCAAATTAGAAGTATTCGTAGTTGATAAAGAAACATTAAAATTTCACTTTGTTTTTAAAAGAAGCAGTTAATTGGAAATAATTAGCATTAAATTACTCACCTGGCTTTAGTTATGATGGCTTTATTAAGTCATTATTGAGAGATTGAATGCTGGCACATGTTGATTACATTTAGATGTCACTTGCCTTTGTTTTCTCAAGCACTAGAAAGAAATAGTTCAAGTCTTCTGACAGCCAAGAAAAAAAAGGTTAGAAGTTAGTGCTATGATGGAGTCTAAGACATTTAAAATCTCCCAACTATTAAATTTCAATAGGATTTATAAGCTTAACTCTACAGAGCCTGTTTGATAGTCCCTGATCAAAGCAGAAGTCAGCCCAACATTATCTTGTGCATGTCATGTCGGATGCATGGATTGAGATTTCCATGCTGTTTCACTGTTTTAGATGATTCATTCAAACCCTCACCCTAATGTTTGTGGAAGGAGGGTTTTTTTGGTTTGGGGTTTGTTTTTTTTTTTACCTTGATAAGTTTCATTATGTTGAATAGGTTTTCATCTTAATAATTGGAAAACTTCAGACAAGTTTTGCATCCTTCTGCCAGGAGAGAATACTGAAAAGAGGGCTTTAAATCACAGTTATTACCCAAAATACCTCAAGTACTTGCCACTTTGTTCTGTCCTTGGGTAGAGCCTCATGCTATGGAGTCTTTGGTCTCTGTTGTGGTACAATACATAATATAGAAAGAGATGTGCATTTGTGAATTCTGATAATGTACAATATTTCAGATTGATTGAATCTTCAAATACCTAATGTTTACTTATGTCTTCTGTTAGCTGTCCTGTATAGCCCACCTTTGTGGGCCACGGAGACCTTAAATCCCATGGAAAATCCAACTGTTCAAAAATAAAAACAGTACAGAAGCCTTTCAGCACAGTAAACAGCTATTACTTCACTCCTAATGCTGTGTATAGGGAGAGAAAGTGCATTTCAAGGACTATTAATACAGAGGCCATGGAATAAACTGTAGTAAATATTGCTTATATTCTATTAATGCTAATGTTGTTTGTACATTTCAGTCCTCTTTAGTTAATTTAGTTCAATAATTTCTGCAGCTTCTGCTAGACTAGATTTTTAAAATATTGTATTAGTATATAAACACAGAGGTGATGTGACCTCTTTTTCAATGGGATTAGGAAGGAATATTTATTTTTATCTATGTTTGTATCTATCTATGTATTGCGGCTATTGTTCAAAGTGCACTAATTTTAAGAGCACAAAGAATTGTCTCGTGTAAGTGAATCAATCTGGCTGAAAAAGCTAAAGCACTTTTGAGTAATAGGGCACATAATAGAGTCCTTCTGCCTGTCAGAAAACCTCGAAATTAAAATGTTTTGTTATTGTCTTTAGGTAGATTTTTAGTTTAGTTGTCAAGTGTTTGAAATGCCTTTTTTTTTATCTTGGACAGGAAGAGACAAAATGTGCAGTGTTTCTCTGGCTTTCCTTTGTTTATTTTTAAGGTTGCTGTGGTACATGTGGCATATGAAGATTTTGGGAGATTATAAGGTTGGGGCCTTTGTTGTTTACTTGTGTGTTGTGTAGATGTTCTTGTTGTTGTGATAAAGAATAACGTCCCAAAAAAAGTGGCCACCAGGTCTCAGCCTTAACAGCACGGAATTATTTTCTGTCTAGCAGGATCTATCTTCTCTGCGACTCAGTCATAATCAGCTCTTACTCAACTTCCCAGAGAACTAAAAGCTTTGATGTATTGCTATGGCTGGTGTAAATGAGGATAGTTTTCAATGAAAAGTGATTTAATCATGTCGGGTATGAACCCTGGGCACTGTCACAGGCACAGCTGGCAGTTTTCTCAGATCTTCCAACCAGAATAAAACCCTCATATGGTTACAACTGAAGGAAAACAAAGCAGTGGGAAAGAGAAGCATTCAGCTGCTCCCAGTGCTGCTGCTGTCCTGTGTGCCCACACCTCAGGTGTGACTCCTTACTGCGGCTGCAGGTGGACAATGACTCATTTGCAAGCAAGATTTGCTGGAGCTGGAGGTCTGCCTTGTTGGCCCAGGAAAATGAGAGTTCTAACTGGGCTTTTTCTTTTGATCTTCCCATGTACTTCAACAACCCCAGCTGTGGTTATCCAGGAGAGCTTATCCATGCTTTCTGATGGCTCCTTGCTTCTCTTTTTGGGATTTGCCTGCATGAAAATCCTTTTCCTTCCTGAAGGAGTCATCTGCTGTACATTGGACACAGCTCCCATTAACAATATTTCCTCCACTGGAGCCACTTATTTATTTTAAAAGAGTAACTTGGGGATTTAGGAATGCGTATATTCTTGTTGGCTGATATACTTGTGCAGCTGAGGGAGTGAAAAAATGATGATGGATGTGTGGGGCAATTCAGCAGAAAATTAAGAGTAAAATCATTTCAAATTCTAAATTTCCGTGTCTGGGGATAATTCAGTTTAGCCAGTAAAGATTTGTAACTTTGTCCCTTGAGTACAGTATGTTAGCAGTTTTGCATTAAAATAATCATCAGGGTAAGCAAGAGGATTTCTCAGCCTCCTTGAGGTCGGTTTTGGACAAAGCAGCTGTAGCAGAGCTGCAGCAGAGCACGGCCTCACCCATGGAGTCAGTGCTGGATGAAGTGGTAAACCAAGTGAGTTGTCATGCTCTGAGACATGGCAATTGCTGCTTTCTTTTCTTTCGTTTTTCTTTTTTCCCCCTCTTAATAGGTTACCTTCTCGACCATCACACAGTCCCCTTTGTTCTGAACATCTCCACTGGCTGGGAAGTTGGGGTTGGTCCTTGCTGGGGCTCTGCAGGGCTGACCGGGCTCTGGGGGCTCGTCCCCCACTGCTTCCAGACCAGAACTCTCCTCCCCACCCCTGGGGGGAGAAGCATTTGGGGTCTGATTTCCACCAAGCCCTGTGTGTCTCGCGTTCCTTGGAGCCTCTCTAGGCACTGTGAGCCCATCTGTCCTTGTGGACCCAAAAGGGATCACGCCTGAGCTGGGGCAACCAGGACTGATCCCAGCTGCAAATATTTCAGTGGTCAGTCTGATCCAAAGGACAAGCAATCAGCGTCTGGGGAGAGAAGGATGGCTTGAATCTTCATCATAAAAATCTTGTTAAACATTTTTTTTTCTTTTTAGGTTTTACTGTAGTCAGTTATCAGGCACTGATGAAATCACAGGCTGGGTGTATGTCTCTGTGGCTCTTTTCTGTACTTACATGTGCAGTGTAACTCACTGGTCTGCCTGTGTGGGTTTGTTTTCTACTGGGTAGTTCAATTTGCATGTGTGAAATGCCGAAGTTTTAGTTGTGTGACCTTTTTAATTGTTTGGCTTCTACATGTAAATTGGTTCTATGTCAGCCAAATACTACCTTAATTAGAAAACAAAATATGCAGCCTGACACCTAATGTTTCCATTAGCTTGTTTAAATAGTCTGGAGATTTGGATTTGGGCCAGACTCTTTATTCAGAGTGCATTTTTAATTGGATTATTGGTACGTAATAATTGATATGTTACTGATACTTTATTAAAATATAGATGTGTTTGGAATTGTTCTGACACATCCCAATGGAGTTTAATTGAAAAATTTGCTCTTGTACAGCAGTATAGACCCTTCTTCTTTCAGTGCTGAATAATAATGAAAAAAATTATTTCATAGTATATTAAATAAATAACTCCCTTTGCAAAAAATAGATTAATCTTTTACTGCTATTTGAGATGTATCTTTGAGCTTTTTTTATGTATAAAGAAAACTATTGGTTTTGTCTAGACCTTCAGAATTGATATGAATATTTTTGAAGTATGAAGCTGGAATGAGGACTATTTTTGGGCAGAAAGCTAGGAGATATCTTCTCTTGGAATGCACTTCTTTTGAAAACTGACCACTTGCTTATCCTTATTTCTTTTTTTTTAAGTCATGTAAAGAGATAAGTTGCTAAGATTAATCCGTTCTTAATCCAAGAAGAGATCTTTTGCTGTCTCTTAACAACTGAGTTACACTAAGAAGCATTTTCGAGAAACAGCTTCAAATGCTTTTTTTGAAAATGCACCTTCTTTATGTCAACTGGTTCATCCTTTGTGACCCTTTGAAAGGTCACAGCTTTAAGAGGTGTGGCTTTTTCCTCCTGAAAACCCGGCGTGGCGCGTGCGGGGTTTTTGTCCTGCCCCACGCACTTGTTCCTGCACAGACCCTGCTGCATGGGCTGTGCTGGTAATTTGAGAGGATGGGACTAGAAAAAGAGCCAGACCTGAGCATTCCCCTGCTCGGTGATGGTTTCCTTGCCAGCCTTCAGTGGGGCTGCCTTTCCAGAGCCTGCTGAGCTGTGGGGCTGAGGGCGTGCAGAGGCTCCTGTTCCCCTCTGCCATGGTGCTGTGCTCCCCTGGGCTGACTGTCTCTGTCTGGGTCAGTAAAACTCAACTGGTGGGCCTGAACTGGACATAGAAATTGTCTGATGTGGGATAAATGAGTAGCAAATGGTACTGGATGGGATCCTCCTCACTCGATCCAGATCTACATCACTTTAACTTCTGCTTTTCCTGGCTGTAGCCATATCCCACCCCTTAAAGCTTCCACCCATGGTCAGTTGCCATCCTCTGAACCTTGTTAGTGTTTGCTTTGGAAACTTCTGGTCCAAAGTACTTGGTGGCTCAGAGCAGAGCCAGTGTCTCTGTGAGAAGAGATTTCATAAAGAAACCACCTGTCTTTGTGTTCTTGTCTGGACAGATGTAATAATTCCCTGTCACTCAGAGCTGCTCTGTATTTCAGAGAGAGTAATGATATTTCACCACACTCCTTGAGTGATGCACTGAATATTATTTTTCTAAGTAAAGTTCATGATAAAGCTAAAACTGTTTTAAGCAGACATTGGCTTCCAGTAACTGTTATTTGTCCAGCCAGAATCAGAGAGATTTGTGGTGGTGTCGGTGTTTTTATTTCAAACACCCGAATAAAAATGCCAGCATGGTTAAAGCCCCTACAGCAGACTTTGGAAGCTCTTCTCCCCAGTGGAATAATGTGTGCTAAGGATGGAGCACAAGGGATCACCAGAGAGGTGTGCTCTCCCCAGTGCAGTATTTAAAGCCCAAAAGTCTGAAAGCTTGGCTTGCACAATTTTCAGCTATGACCAACCTATACAGTGGGGAGAAAATGGGTTTGTTTCATCTGACTTCAGTGCCTGTTATGTTAATGATTATCTGTATGCTTTCAAAAAGAAAGTGCGGTGCAGTGATGAGGAACTTGCTGTCTTACTGCTAGGTGGAGGTTCCCCTCAGGAGTGTGCAGGGGAATGACCTCCTTGTGTTTCCAGCTTGAATCTGACCCACAGCTCCCTCTGTGCTGCTGGGTCAAGAGTGACCAAGGGTACTGAGGTAGGGAAAATGGCAAGGAGCTCATCTGTCCCTCACTGATCATCTTGTGGAAAGCTTCTGTGTCAGATGCTATTGAAAACCTGGGAAGTTTAGAAAGTGGTTTTTTTGTCCTTTTAATCTGCTTAGATCTGAAGCTTCTTCCTACCTTGTGTACATTGCTATCTTCTTTGCTATTGTCACCAACTACAATCCTCTCAATGCTTTCTTTGTTAAACTGAAATCTTATGATTTGTGGGTTTAGGGTAAACCCTCTGTTTCTAGTTCCTAGGTGATATATTTTTATTTGTAGCAGTAGCTAATTAGGGGAATGAAGGCTCTTTAATGACACATGTTGCTGGAGACTCACTGCCCCTGTCAGAGAAACTTTGATTCCGATGGAAGATGAAATATTTTTAGTCAAATGTAATGACAAGTTCATTCTAGAATATCAGAATTTTTCCTCTGCAGTGTTGTCTCTCTTGCCTTCCAAAGTCACCAGGTTGTTTTAGTCTGAGGCGTGTCTAAAAGGCCTACCTGCTGTAAAGGTTAATTATAGAGGAGCTGGGCCTGGGGACCATCTCCTGCTTAGGGTGACAAACCAAATGCCACTTCTGTAGCTTGTTAACTGCTGTAATCTGCCTGTTCTGGCCAGGATGAAGAATCATTGCCTCATCTGCCTCTTGGTTTGGCTCAGGTTTCCTTCAGCTGGAAAGAGTTTATGGCTGTTGCCTTCTCTGTCCCAGGGCAGCTCTCTGAAAGCTGAGGCTGGCTGTCTGTGTACTGAGCACTCATGAGTACAAACCACTTGGTTGCATCTCAAAGCAGGAAACCCTTTCCCTGTTTGAGATGAGAGGTCAGTTGCTGTCACTGTGGTTTTTGCAATCCCAGTAATCATTGTGGGTGTCACAATTAGAGCATGGCACAGGTGACCCTCCTGGTCGCTGTGGGAGCTGATTGTCAACTGAGAGAGAGATGTATATTAATATAAATATATTTTCAGAGTTATCTTGCTGAAATTATTTCCATGCTGGCTATAAAATCTGAGCTTTTATAGGATTCAGAGCCCCAGTCAGGGTAATTCCACAGGCTAGGAATGGTAAGAAAATACAGCCATTCCTAGCATACAGAGGGCCAGTATTAAGAGTTACCATGGTCCTTAAACATGGAAAAAACCCCAACAATTTCTGTGTAGAATGAGGAAAAATGCCCTGGAGGGTTACACAAATTGAGGTTTCAGCTCTTGCCTCAGAAGGTGAAAGAGTGAAAATATACCAGAGGCACCTTCTGTTCACATTATGGCACGGATTCACTTATTCCTCTATCTGTAATAAGGCCAATGGTCAATTGAATCCGAGGCCTTTTAAGAGTAGGGAAAGCTTTGGCACCAACATCTCTAATTCAGCTTGGTATTTCTGGAAGGCGTTAAGTCTTTGCGAGAAACTCTTTTCCTGGAGAAAGGAGGAATTAACACCTAATACTCTGCCTATGTTCCCGGATACTGTTTGTTACTATTACACCATTGCCTGAGCAATTTGGGATTTAAAAACCTGGGCTTGAGCTGGTGAGGAGTCCTGGTCTGGCTGTGAGTGTGGGATGTGCGGGAGTTGAGCAGGACCTGTTGGGTCACTGGAGCTGCCTGATGCGAAGGGGCTTTGGCCCCAGCAGTGAAAGTCTTGGAACTGGGAGGGTGACTACCAGGGACTCTCAGGACTGGTCACACTGGGAAGTTAACTTAAAGTTTTGGTGACCCAGGTGGGATCCCAGGCCACCAGCCGTGGAGCCTCGCTTCTCCAGCCATCCAGCTGCTGGCACTGTGTGAGTTCACCTGGCATCTTTGGGTTAAAATTCCCTGAGCAAATTCTGGATTTGAGTCTCTGCTGGTGTAACACTTTCTGTCTGCCTTTATCAATCACTTATTGCCTCTGGAAGACTCCCAACAATCTCTCTGGAAGTCCCTGTGCCTGTTCTTCAGCCAGGATTTACAGTCCTTGCTAGATTCCCAGCACCAGTGTGCTGTTCCTTAAATGAATCTTAAAGGGCTCATTTCCTTAGTTATATTCCCAATTTTCTTTAATTACACTTCCTGAAGAGAAGCCATTCTATTTTATGTTTAATACTGCTGTCTGCATGGGAAGTGAGAAGTAGATGGAGCTGGGAAAAGTCTATAGCAATTAAGCTTTTTTGACAGTAATGAAGCTGTGACCATGCCACCATGATATCTGGAAAATAAATTTCTCTAATGTTGTTTTATTTGGTTTTGTTTGTTCAAAGCATTTAATATAAAGTATTTATTTAAATATTTTTAGAAAACAATGCTTTTTTATTTTTCCCATGGTTTCACTTGCTGCAAAATTTCCTTTGGTTATAACTCCTTTGTCAGAAAAGCTTGAAATTGCTAGGCTGAAATAATTCTTTCTGTGAATCCAAAGGGGAATTTAGTGTTTGCTCCAAGAGAGACTGTACTTAACCTTTTGATGCAAGTAAGAAGGCAGGTTAAAGGAAAGAGAACTGATCTTTGAGATGCATCAGCTGCAGATTCCTAAGATGCAGTCCCCTCTCTGTGAATGGGTGATGCAAGCAGTAGGTTTTTTTGGTACCTCTGAAATGCCTGTTATGATTTCTGTAGCCTCCCCACCAGCACATGCTCTCCCTTAATCTAAGCCCTGACAGATAGTGATCAGCAAAATTGCTTTTCAAGGTCATGGCTCTGGGCAGAGCCTTGCACCAGAGATAAGCAGCACCTGCCTGGAAGGCAGAGATGCCCACGACATCCTGGGAGAGGAACGCCTTCAGCAGCCATGGGGCTGTGACCTGCCCTGGCAGGGCTGGGGGCTCCTGCGGGGAACTGGGTCCCTCAAAGTCTGTCTGGCAGCACTTCAGCCCTGTGGCTTTGTTACTTTGTGCTGCACAGGCTAACCTAAGATATGTCTTAATTTAAAGACAAAATTTTGACTTGTTGTTGTTGTGTGTTTGGGGGATTTATTTTCAAAGTGAGATTCTGAGGCTGGTTTGGTTTTCTTGGGTTTGTTTGTTTGTTTCTACTCTACATGAACTACCTGATATCTCAATTCATAGTCAAAAATTGTTCTATTTGAAGTTTTACAAGTTCAGTGAAGAATTTTTAAAACAAATGGTGCCTCAGTGGAGTTTGTCTGGGGATAAGCCAAGTGAGTTTTATCACTACTGGAAGACTTCTCCCCCCGCCGCCCAGTTAAAATGGAGGGCAAATCAAATTTTCTTAAATTGCAAAGTATTGGGAAAATTTTACAAATGATATTAGTTTATTCCCGTACTGGAATATTTTCTGCAGGAAAATCTTTGCTTTCAACAAATCTTCCTTCTGAATGACAAAAGCTCTTCATCACTGAGCACAGCTGAACTACATGGCAAAAGACAGTGGAGTCATTTTTGGCTGCAATAGATTCAATAACTGATTCCTAGTAAATGGAACAGATGCTTGAGTAAGAGTAGCAAATATCTCAGAATTTAGTTTACTACAGCTTATGGTTTGGGAATCATCTAAGCACACTCTTTTGGGATGCTGTAAAACGTGGAGCCTAAACTTTTTTCTGGTTACCCTGGAAACCCACAGTGATGTCACCAACCTTTTCTCAGAAAACCTTCTGAAGTGAGCCTAAGCTTCTTTAGGTTCTCCTCCATTGGGTAAGATGAATGCATAATGAACATCTCAGGTTAACTACTAAAAAGGAAAAGAACTAGGGAGTCACCTGACATAAACTCTGACCACTTCACTTTGCGGTGAGAGACCGACTGCCCAATAAATGGCCAGGAGGTCCTTCAGCGTTAACCATATTATTTTTGTTGGTAAAAGGATGGTACACCTCCACTTTTTGCCAAGTTCAGCCTCATTCAGAAACTGTCTTATTAGGCCTTAATGTACAAATAGCACATTCAAACATTTGTCAGCCTAATTCTGGGCAGTAATCTGGTTTCTGGGGCAGGCTGGTGCAGCTCCAATGGTGCTGTAATTTGTATTCACCTGTGCTGGGTATTAGTGTCTGTAGTAGCAAATGGAATTCTTGTAGCCTCCTTGGCATCCTCAAGCCAACTTATCTTCCTCCTGAATGCCTGCCCTGCGAACATCAGGGCTGGAGCTGGCAGGCTTGAGGAGTTTTTAGAAGCACGCCTCCACCTGCGTGTGACGGAAAACCAGCTGACGCGTAATCAATTTATTTCTCTGGTGCGAAGAAACAGTGGGTTGCAACTGGTTACCTTTTTCTAATGATCTCTGTGCACTGAAAGAGTCATCAGCTTTGTTCCATGTAATTGCATTCTCTAAATGTGGCTATTTGTGGTAGATTACAGCTTGCAACTACAAGCGTATTTGAGTAGGGAGCTGATGAAGTCCATTGGTTCTCCTTTTAGCCCTACCCAAGCAGCTTTCTTGGTTTTAGCGTGGTGACAGCTGGCTTAGTTCCATGAGAGAGGAAAACAATGTCTGAGTTGCTCTTCAATTCCACGCAATATATCCCATTGTCTTGGTCTGGTTCTTCTACTCCTGGAATTATATAACTAAAAAAACCTTCATTTTCCACTGCAGTGAAATACTCCTTAGAAAACTGCAGAATTAGCAAAGAACTCCATGCAAAATCTCCAAGCATCCTTTCATTATGCACTGGGCATTTTATGCAACACTTAAAATAAAACACAGAAAAAAAAGTCAGAGCTCCTGTATTAGTGTAGTTGGGAAAGGTCTTCTCTCTCTTTGCTGGAGGCTGTATCATGTTAAAGTCAACACTGATCCTATTTTCAGTGCATCAGGTAATGTATGAACCCAAAGAACAGAAGCTGCCATTTTGAGCCCTTAGTTCTTATGCAGCAATATAGGCTAGTTAGCTATTTTTTCCAATTTATTATAAGACTTGAGTGGTAATTCAGTCTTCATACTAGCTTAATCTTCAGCTCAGTGACTGCCAATTACCAACAGAAACACGGTGATGCTGCTTTAGCAATTGTGATCTCAAGGTTTAACAGAAATGAGAAGTGACCACTCTTGTTTTAAGGTGCCCAGGCCTGAGATCTGTAGAGGTTCCTTCCAAATACTGATCTTATTTCACTGACAAAGAGCCTTACCCTTTAGACTTTCCCAAAATCTTAGAGGCTATCCAACATTTCTGCTCTACTTTTCCAGTGTTTAATAATATCAGGTGGATGTCTGTGGATTGAAAACATGGGACTGTTTCATAATGAGTTCATGGGGAACCTCTTCCCCTAAAGTAACCACAGGTTCTGTCTTTCCCCTGTGCTTGCGACTGCCTGGGTGCAGACACCCACAGTCTGTTTAAAACATGGGGAACACAGTGTCAGTGCTGGGCAGGGGAATGCTTCCCCCATGGTCTGGAGTTAACCAGCAGTTATGTTTCCTGACCCAGTGATGGTGCTGGGGAAGTGTGAGCTCCAGAATACATCCCCACCTGCATCCCTGTGCAGCAAAACACCTCACCTGGAACTGTCTTGCACAGAGGAAAAATGTATTGGGCAGCTATTGCCTCTTACAGAAAAGGGGTCCCTTTTTCTCCTCCCTAAAAAATGGAGGAGATGTCAAATGAAATCCCTATTTGTTCATTTATGCATGCCAAGAGGTGTTGACTCCCTGAAAAGTAGGCCCCTCTCCAAATGTTCTGTGCCTCGTTCTTTGATTAGCAATGACCTTGGCTCACAGCCAGAAGACTTGTCTTTCCTCTAAAAGAGAGGCTAATTTTCTACAGCTGTAAAACTCCTCTGAAAAATCCTCCCTATTTCTTTTTGTGCAGGAGCACTTGTGTCTCTGAAGGGCAAGTGCTTGAGAATCCAGAGGAAACTCTACTGTTGTCCTCAAAAAGGAGGAACTCGAGGACTGTGCAGGGGAAAAAACGGAGAATGTGCTCCTCGGAGGCCATGCTCAGCAGCACACCATGCACAGTCCTAGCTCTTGTGTACCACAAATCCTGTCTCTTAAATCCACAAGCCCTGGCTTCATATCTGAGCTTCAATTTGCTGCCAACACATGCAAACTTAGATAGCAAGTGCAGTTTGGTTTTTAAGAGATTGTGCTAATAAGTTGCATGGAAAAGATACCACTTGCAGCACTTAGAGGCAATTTAGAAACTCTTACACTGAAATTCCATTAGCAGATGGCAGAGGAGTATTAGGAGTTACACGAAGTCCAGGTGTAGTAGCTAAGCAATGCCTTGCCCTTTGGAGAGAGGACTCATGCTGGGGGAAGAACAACATCTTGCATTAGTGTCAAAGCTAATTTGACTTCCTCATCCAACTCCTTCCCTCCTTTCACACTGTTGCAGGTACTTTTGTTTTACCTTTGCCAGGTTCTTTTGGTTGTTCAGACACGCTCCCTCCATGTGCAGATGCTGTTTGGGGGAATACCTTGTGGTCCTGGCTGTAGCTGTGCAGCCCTGTGCTAGCGTGGGCAGCTGAGGTTCTCACGGCTCTACCCTGTCCTGCCACTTCTCCCTGTGCAGTGACATCCATGCTTGTGCAAGAGAACTTGTCTCAGCAGTTTCTGTTCTCTAACATTTGGTCTTGGTTGAAGGTACAGCATGAAAAAAGCAAGTGGAATAATTTCTTTCTGCCTCTTATTTCTTAATCCACCCTAAACCCCAGTGTGCTGAAATGCCTGGGTTTGTATTTCCAGTTTGCTCAGAGGGACTTGGGTGCTTTTGAGGAACTTCAGCCTGTTGTTTACAAGCATTCAGTAACAAGTGACACTGTGAGAGCTCTGTCTTTGCCCGTCCTTGGCCAACCCTCCCACCACAGGTGCTGCTGTCTTTCTCTAGTCACTTTGGTTTTCCTTGGGCACTGCTCCTTTAGTTGAAGGTGGTTTGTTTGGTCAGAAACAAAGGCCTTGATGCCAGAATGGATGGCACCAGTTACACAGCTGGTGTGCTGGAAATCACCTGTTAGAAGGAGTATCTACTCCAGAAGCTTCCCAAAACACCATGAATATTGTGTGACCTGCTGGTTTTGAATGAGATGCTCTGTCAGGAGCTTTGTCTGTGTGACTGCAGAGGTAGTCTTTGTGGATTGTTTTTCAGTCAGGGTCCTGCAATAGTGAAATGTGGTATACGTTTGGTCATTTGGAAGAATGTAGAGGCTTGTTGTGGTTTTCACAGTCAAAAAAAAAAAGGAGGCAATAATTTTTTATCATTTCCTTGAGAAAACAAAACATGTATGGACAGCCAGCATCTTGAAAAATGCACAGCAAACCCCACAGAGGGAATCTAGTGAAGCCTTTTCTTTGAAAATATCCTTGGTGAATCATGTTATGTGTCTATCAAATTTTATATTATTTTTAGTAAGTGGATGAAGACATAAAATTAACCTAGATTGTAAAATCCAAAATTATTGGGAGAAAAAAAAATACTCCTCAAAAATTTGCCTCCAAAAGGTACTGCAGAAATAAATTTCAAAAATTAAGCTGTAAGTTTCCATGCAAGTTATCCTATGATTTTACAGTATTAAATCCTTGGTGCAAAGTTTGTGTTCGTCCTTGGTGTGGGAAACAAAGACTGGAGATATTTCTAGTTCACGTTAAACATTGCTGTTTCTTTACATACTGTTAAACACTGACCATAAATACTGCATATTAGTTCTAATTATTCATATTTCACATCAGTTTTGAAATCAGTGAAACTGTTCTCATATATCATTAAGGAAGAAGGGCTACGGTGTCCTAGGAAGGTACCTCCCCAATGCTGCTGCCTGCCTCATCTAGGAAAAGCATGAATGAGGCAGCAGCCCCTGACAGACAGGAGTGTATCAAGACAGATTACCAAAGAGATCAAGCAGAACAAGAACTTTGTTTGAGAAATGTTATATTAATGCTTCACTAGACAAGCCTAACTTACTGTAGAATATTAATAAATGAGGCATTGTTTGTTAAATAAATGGTGGGTGGGTGTGGATGTTTGTCCATGCCTGCACATTACAGAGAGCATTTATTTTATTTTATAGAAGATAAACCCCTCTAGTTTTCAGGACCAGGGGGCTCTTTCTAATTGATCACAGTCACTTGTTACAGAAACGCCCAAAGTGACCCCCAAATGCTACGAGATGCTTAACTGAGTTATGTGTTAACATTGTAATGGATTGGAACAAAACTTGGCAAGTTCTGCAAGCCAAAAAACCATAAACAAAAAAAGAAACACCCCCCCCCCCCCCAACAACAAACCGATCAACCCAAAACCAAGGCAAAAATTCCCAAACCAAAAAAAAAGCCAGAATCTGTTTGAAGTGAACCTCCAGTGCTGGTAGCAGCCTCTGGTGTTTCCTCTCCGTCCTAGAGAGGGATGCTCCTGTGGTTTGGGGCGTGAAGCATCAACTGCCAGAGGGAGGTAGAGAACTCTCCAACCCTCAGTGTCCTACAGAGAGCAGGAACTAGATGTAATAACTGGATGCTTCTGTAGGCTTTTCCAAAGGGAGCAGGCCTCCAGTGCTTTGGAGGGCTAACAGGAATAACTTAAACTGTTCAAGGCATCACTTGAAAGAGATTCACATGCTGGAATTGGTTTGTCAGCTCCAGCACAGAGCTGGGCCCGGCAGTGGCTGACCTTGTGATGCTATTCATGGGTGTGCACTGTTTCCAATACTTCCCTTTTGGTAAGGAGCAGATATCAAGACCTTTTTTACATGTTTGACATTTCACAGTGAGTGCATTGGTTCATCAGGTGGATGTGATTTATAGGTACCGTGTGTTCATGATGTGCTGTCATCGCTGTATACAAGGGATTGCTTGAAACGCTGGCAGCAGCAGAGGAGGTTGTGGCTAATCCTGGTAATCCCTCCAACTTGTTTGTGCTGTACATATTTATCCATTGTAAATGTATATTTCATGGGCCAGGAGTTCAGTAAAAGAGAACTTGTGTCTAACCTTGTAATACCACAGCTGCTGCCAAATCAGTTCTCGGGTGCAGAGGTCTCTGCAGCCTGAAATGCTGCTGGGAGTGCTGCTCCCCAGCCCTGCTAATATCCAAATGAGCCTCCTCTTTGCAAACAGCAGCTCTGTGCTGAACTCAGGATGGATTATTTGTGGTTACATGTTGACAGCAAATCTTAGGGGCTGCTTAGGTGCACCTCGGGATGGTGGCTTGGCTTTAGGCTGAGCTGAAGCTGGATGCATCTCTCAGGCTGCCAGCTAACTCTATTATCTGAGTTGGCTCAGGTCACCTTTTTATACCTATTACAGAGATTTACAGCAAACCTGTGCCTCGTGGAATGAAGCAGGGTTTTATCAGAGACTTTATGAGCTCCTGCTCACCACAGTGAGGGCATTATTGCTGCCAGTCCCGTTATCACCCGATGAAATCCTAACATGTCATTCCCCACGCTGCCGCCACGCATGGACAGGGCTGCTGGAGGTGCCTGAGAGCCTCTGAGGGAGGAGGAGAAATGACAGAATTATAGAGCTGGGCTTGTCTTGCAAACAAACTCCCACTGAACTTGAAGAAATACATGGACTTTTCACCCCTTTTTTGTTTGAATTCTGCAGAATTGTAATTGGGCACATGAACGCTTAAAGTTCTGTGGGAGGCCTCCAGAAATAGTGCTGGAATTTAGCGAATCCCAGGGATAGGGATGCCACATTACTGCCTGGTGCCTTTTTGGCAAATAGGCTGGGGTTTAAGTCATGTTCTGCTCAGCTGTATGTCCTGACTTTTTTTTTCAATGGATAAGCACTGGTCTCCATTTAGAATTCTGGCCTGAGAAACACTTTGTTCTCCAACTGATATCTTCTCACAGAAAGCTTCTGCTTTAATAAATCCTCAGATTGAAAAGGGAAAGAACAGCAACTCCTTTTTGGTTTTTTTGTGAAAGGTTTCTGACCTGCTGTATTTCAGAGGATGTACTACTACGAAGGCTTAGATACCACAGAAGTAAAGCTCCTGCTAGTACTTCTCAATGGAGATCCTAAATCCTTTAACACTTGAGAGGTGAATCAAAGCTCAATTGAAGTGAGAGTCTGAGGCTTTTGCTACTGTGGGATGTGATGTTTCCAAGGCACCTCTCTGGATGTAGGGAAGCCACATGTAAGCTGTGATGGCTGGGGTTAAAGGCCTTCTCCAAAGCCCAGTGACTTCAATAGGTCCCCAATTAGCCCTTTTGGCATCCTTTTCTCTTGGTGGGGAGTTGGAGAGAAGGTCATAAATAACTTTTCTTGGCCTCAGGAAGCTGCTTTGGTTTTGGTTCACGTGTGGATGAGTGCTCTTGCTCCTGCAGAATGCCTTCTCCTCTCACAGCACACCTAGGATAATGAAAATCTGGGTGCCACGTGTGTGAAAGGGTGGTGATGAAGATCTCCTGATCCCTGCTCGGAGGTGTGAGTTGATAGGGCATTGAGCACACTTTGGTAGGTTGATGCAGAAAGGTGATGAGCATCTACAATCTCCTCTTGGCCTGGAGTTGCTCAGCGCCTCCAGGGTTTGATTGCAACCCATGCTTGGTTTTATCTGCATGATGAACACCAGTCTGGCTCTGCTGCTTTGTTATGTACCTGTGAAGTGCAGTAATGCAGTATAGGCTTTAAGGTTCCCTAAATTCCCTGAGCTCTCAAAGGAGGCACAAATATTGTGAAGGTGCAATTTGTGTGCATACAGAATTGCCATCTGGAATAAAACCCACTTGCAGAAATAAGTGTCAGAAAGATATCTGGGTTTTTAGGCTTTTGGCTAATGCTTCTTTTGGTGTTCAGTAATAATAGAAAAATGGTACTTTGGGGCTGGAGTAGGTGTTCACCTTTGCCATTGGGGGGAAATACAAAACTAAAATCCTTATGCATTAGTAGCTGCTTCAGGTGAGGAAATAGTCAGTGTGGCACTAATTTGCCCCCGGAGCAGAAATGTCAGGAAGGATTGTGAAAAGGCATTGATGGTAGCAATTAAATTGATAACCTACCATTCCCAGAAGTAGAGAAATCAATCTTGCACTGACAGGATTCTGACAAATTCCTATGAAAATCAGAAAGCAATCAATATTAATTGTGGGATAGAAATAGTGCTGAGGGCTTTCTTGTTTTGCATGGTTTCCCCCTTTCTTTATTCTTTTTCATCTTCCTCCAAACAGCATGGTTGAAAACACTGTAAATGAGAGAAGTAAGAGAAACATTAAAAGACAAGTGTCATTAGGTTCATGGAGTGGCCACCTGACTAACCTGGTTTTCTTTATACTTAGCTGTATGTAGTATTTTAATAGCTTTGACATTTAGGAGTGCTCCCTGTGAGTCCCTTGTTCTGTGCTGAGGTGTGGGGGGGGTCACATTACCCATATTGAGTTTTACACCTTTTTTTCCCCCCTCTGGCAGCTCTGCATCAGAGGATTAGAAGCAATTTACCTTTTGTCCTGCCATTAGTTAACTAGATGAGTTCATTGCTCTGTTCAAGGGATACCCTCCTACAACTTCACTGGATCCTTTACTCACAGATGTGTGCCAGGTAGTAATTTTATTTGGTAGTAAACGAAAAATTTTGATGCCCCACCAATTTGTCTTGCCTCCCTTTCTTTTCAGCACTGCTAAAAAAACTTCTCAAACGCTGGTTTCCAGCCCTTTGGTGTGTCACCAGCCATACACTTTGCACTGCATTTCATTTTCCTTTTCACACTGTAGTGGATTTTATATTAGTTCTGACACATATGGAAAGGAAGCTTTTGGACCTCAAGAGAGCTTTCCAGTTTGAAATATAAGTGAATTTGTGATTGGGAAACTGAAAATAAAAACAAATTGTTATGAACTCACTGGATGTGTAGGTTTTTTCTTCAGATTTTCAGTTGGCTCCTCTGAGAGATTTCTGTTTTAACCCAGTTTGTAGTGGCAAGAACTGCAGAATTGTTCTCTGGATCTCTGAGCTGAAGTGGGTCATGCAGGCTTACAGTGATGGAAATAGGGGAACGAAGTTCCCTGTCCCATCTGCATTTTGCTGCTCCCTTGTTGCTCACTGTGCTGAGAACAAGGCATGTTTGGCAAAAATAGGTAAAGTGAACATGAGCCATCTGAGTTCTGTCAGATTAGAAATCACTGAAAAAGATAGGAAGGAAATGGTTGAAAGTCCATGAGCTGAAACTAAATCACGTACCATTAACTGAGAACCTGCCCCTTTTCAGCACTGTGGGCAAGAAAAACAGAGTCTTTGGTATATATTAAATTAAGTTTAACTAGAAACCGCAAAATGAAATGTTTAATAAAATCTCAGAAAAGAAAAAATGCTTTGTTCCTCAAAACTGTATCTCCTCAGAAATGTACACGCACCCAGCTGTCTGGGCAGAGCACTGACTCTGTATTGCAGATTTTTGTGACGGAGATATGTGACTTTGAACTCATGGAGAGGTCCAGGAAAGACCAATTTATTCTTGCCATGAATAATAACCCAAGGACCAGGAGGTGTTCTTGGGCTGGGGCTAGAGCAGGAGGATGTGGGTGGGAGGAAAGTATTCTGTCATCTCTGGAGCATCTGGGACTCAGGAGGTGCTTGTAATGGGTACAGTATCTTGATGCATAGTTGCAACAATGCTTTTTCTGGGAGCGGGGTTAGTTAAAATAACCCTGATATTCAATATCTACTGCCCTCTCCAATTCTTCCTCCTTTGTCTGTCTAATGGTTGGAATTTTAAAATAATCCTGACATGGGTAAGCGATAGCATACTGCTCTGAGCATAGCGCCAAGAACCGCGGATCGCAAACCCCACTTTGTTCTGCAGTAAATGGATTTAAAGGACGTGTAGCTGCTGTAATTAGAATATTGCAACAGTCTTTGGAAGCCTTAATTAGCACCACCAGATTAGCAGCTCAAAGGAAACTGTAATGCCAGCACCTAACGAGCTTCTTGAGTCAAAGAAAGTTGATCCCGAGTTACTCACAAGTGACTCTGTATCATGAACACAGAACAGGGGAAGTGATTCCCAAAAACCTAAGTAATTGTTCCACTGGAAATGGGATGAAATGAGTTAGTTTGCCATGCAGAATCTTGTGCATGAGAATTGCTCCTCAGGTTAGCACACTGGACTGGTTCTGAAACGTGTTCAACAGAATTGGTTGAAATGAATCTGTAATGCAAAATAATGTTTTAAATTAGAAAGTTTTAGTTCTGGATCTCAGATTAGCATGAAGAGCCTGTCTTGGAAACTTTCAGGAATTCAAGATGCCCAACAGATACATAAACCAAATTCATTTACAACACTTAGTTTCTAGTTTCTTTAACTCCATTTTAACCTATCTTCTGAAGAAAAAAAAAGATGTTCTCCTTCATCAAAAGGAGCTGTGTTTAGCAGAGTCATAATATTCCACTCTTTAAACTTAAATATTTAAAAAAACCTAGCAAACAAAACTTGCTGTAAGTGACTCTCTTTCCACAAGTAGCTGAGCTTTAGCAAAGTGTTATTTTCTGGTGGAGAAATGTCTCTGTAAAAGCAGCAAATTATGTTCCATAGGAACTGATGTGTTTTGTTTTGGCATCCCAGTGCGTTTTTAATGCTTTCAGCAAAGCAAAATGTGTGTTGAACCGGTCATGCCTGGAATATTCCATGTGAATGTTCGTGTTGTGTCGAACCATAATGCTTGTGTTTTTCTTGTTGTAGTATTTTAACATGCTTTGGCACTCTTTCTTTCCTGTTGAGTGAATGACAAAACATAATCCTTTTTAGCTTGGAGTTCAGAAGTGGAGGTTTTTCTGCCTTCCAAGGCGGGTCACTGTCGTTGTCTGTAGCTGTGAACATTACCTGGCAGCTGATGGTGCCTGGGTGTAGCACTGGAAACACAAGAGCAGCTCTGCAAAGACATCAGCAGCTGGGCTCTGAACTCAAGGACTGCTGACTGGCCAAGCAGGTTGCAAACCCTGTTTATAGAAGTCTTTGTATGTGGCAAAAAAATGACAAACATATTTTCGGTGTCCCCATGAATCGTGTGATGTCAGGGCATGGAACATCTTTATGTGGAGAAATGGGGCTCTGATTTCCTCTGAGCAGTGGCATCCTTTGCATTGTTTCATGCTTTGTTCTTCTGTGCACTTCTCTAGTCTGGATATTATTGTCCCTCTTTATTTAACCGGGGCTGTTTAAATTCTGGGAGAGTAGCCCTTATATTTGGCAGCACCAACTCCTGCCGCAGGCAGTCAGCTGAGTGTGGTATATCTGAAGAACATCTTTTATTCTATGTCCATATAAAAACATAGCACTGGATTTTTTTGAGACTAATGACTTATTCTACTAACAAAAAAAATTCACTGATGCCCGTGCTCATCAAATTGTTAAATGAGTTTGTCCATTAAATATACTGAGTTTTATTTTCAAACACAGATGTTGCATTTTACTGTTTAAGTCTGTTACACTCTCTCTTTAAGGCAAGTTTGGCCTTCCTTGACTTCTGAAGCAGAGATAAGTAATCAAAAGAGTGCTGAAAAAACAAAAGGGTTTTTCTTTACTTTTTTCCCCCTAAACTTTGCTTGCTTACCTTGTTCTTGGACACAGAAGCTCTGACATTCTTGACTAAGACTAGAAGATTGTCAGATACAGAGGCATTGCTCTGGTTTGGGGATGGGGAATCTTTTATCTTCCTTTGCTAGCTCTTTTGCTATTTGATAACAAACACTGTTTGCCTTGGGTTAAATTTCTGTCAGTGACCTTTTTTTGGTCTGTGATTTTACCAAAGCATTATTTTAGCATTTTATAAACAGCATTTGATCTCTGGTAATGAAAAAAAAAAAAAAATAAGTGAAAATTTGAAATTCGCTGTCTAATCCAACCTCCTGCAGATTCAAATCTGAGTTACAAACTTCATTCAAACTGAAATTTCTCCAGGCTTTTGTGTTAGACCTTGGGCCCTCCTTAAATAAAGGACCTCCTCTATTTCTGCTAGACCATCTCCACTGAACTTTTGGAGCAGAGGTATGAAAACCACTTGACAAATATTTGCCCATCTGTTGACACTGACCTTTCTGTGCTTTGGCAGTATGGGTGAAGTGGTAGCATCCTTTGAGAACCACAGCATGTGGTCTCTCAAGTGTTAATTTTCCACATTTTGTGCATTTTTGCATAGCCTTATGATGAAATCTTCCTGCCCAGATCTGGACTAAAGGTTCTTAAATATCTCTTGTTTCCATTTCAAGAAATGGTCATTTACTTTTCTTTCTGAAATGGCCTTTGGAAAAGTCAACCATATGCCTCATTGCTTATAAGAATAATAAATACCTTTGGGCTTTGGCAAATCCTTAGCTAAATGACTCCAAGGTCAATTTTCTCTAATAGACTTAGCCACTTGGTGCATGCTAATTTCTGAGGGAAAAAGAACAAAGGAAATTTCTGAAGGAAAAACCATGCTGAAGAGTGACTGTATAGTGGTTTTCATGAATGTGGAAGGTCTCACTGTAAATCCAGAGAAGGGGCTCTGGGCCATGTTTGACCTGACCCTTCTCAGAGCCCGTTCCTGGGCACTGCAGATGATGGTGAATTACACGGAAGTGGGCACTGACCATAATTCTCTCTTCGGGTGCGCAGGAGCCAAGTGCCCACCAAAGCCTGTCTCCAATTCTTCAAGTTTTAAACCTGGCCATGGAGGCAAATCAAACCAAGCTCACCACAGGGGCCTCACCTGTACCTGAGAGCAGGATCTGAGCCCAGTGTTACCCTTCCCTGTCCCCCTTCTGCCTTAGAGGGTCACTGGGCCTTGCTCTTACCCTTTGGCCATGGCAAATAAATGTGCCATTTCTGCTCTGCTTTGGTTGTCCCTGCTTTTCTTGACCTGATTAACCCAGTTAAGTCTCACACTTTTCCTTCTGCTTGCGACATCTCTTTGAAAGGGAAGAACAAAAGCAGAAGACTTGCTGCTTTGGCTGATGGGAGGGAGAGCAGTGACAAATGGCTGTGTTTACTGGGAAAGCTTTCATAAGTTACATTTGATGGTGCTGTCAGGGGTTTTGTCAAGAACAACTTGGAGTTTCAAAGGTGCTCGTGGCACTGATGGTCAGCAGTTGTCAAATGAAATGGAATGGCAGCGAGGCAGGCAGTGCTTCAAAGGGTCTGTCTTGGGCACGGAGAAATGAGACTCCAGTTGAGGTGCTCCAGAGGTCCTTCCACTCTGACCTCATAAGATGATTAGTGATAAAGGTTCAGGAGCTTTCCTTTGTGTTCAAAGTTTTGTTTCTCTGTCTAAAGTGGCCCTGATAGTGAAACCTAAACCAGGCAGAAGCACTGGGACTGGAAGGAAGGTTTCTGAATGCCTGTTCAGGGACTGGAAATATTTCCTTGATGTGTTTCTGTTTGAAGAAGCGCTCCGGAGGTAGCAGCTTCCACAGAAGTCAGTGACAGTGGGTCAGTGC
Source organism: Falcunculus frontatus (assembly GCA_013398115.1). NCBI lineage: Eukaryota > Metazoa > Chordata > Aves > Passeriformes > Falcunculus > Falcunculus frontatus. Next base: position 1,674,483 of record VZRV01007869.1, on the reverse strand, counting down.
TTTCAATATCTGAGTGTCATTAGCAGTACAAAACCCCCCTGTGCAGCAGAGGTTTGTCAGTACTTGCAGATTCTTTGGGATGTAATTGCCCTGGGGGCTATTTTGATTGCTGAGAGACTGTCCAAGTCCTCTCTGGCCCCTTACCAGTTTACTTTGCTGTGTAAGACCCTAAGATTATGATCTCCTTGAAGGCAGCAGCTCCAAGACTTCCAGGTCATCTGTCTGTCTGGGTCCTCTCACTCCAGCTGTGTGTTCAAGGGGAGACAAAAATCCAAAACCCCTGAAAAACAATGTGTCTGGTGCTCTAGGCTCCTGAACCATTGAAGGTTCCTAACATTTCCAAACTGGAATAAAGCAAAATACTAAACCTCCCCAACTCTCTGGGAATTATCATTCTCTGCACAGCTCCCAGATATATTTAGAAAATTAATTTCAGGCTCTTTTGGTTTTAGCTTTTTCCTCTTTCTTTAGAAGCCCCCAGAGCTGAATTAACTTCGAGCATCTTCGGTGTGGATTCAGCTTCTAGCACTGCTGTAGCCACAAGCCGAGGGCTGAGCACCATGTGAAATGAACCCCTGGTCTCACAGGGGTCCTCTCCTGGTGGTAGTCATTGTCTCACCTGATGCAGATTGGCTGTTTCAGCTGGAGTCTCATTAGAGATCTATGAATAATGAATGAGCCCAGGAGATGAATTGTCCTTTCCTCCCTAGTACAGGATAAGGCCAGGTAGGAACTGAATCTTTTCAGTAGGGCAGAAAGAGCTTCTCTCTAGATAAATAAATTATTTCAGCTCGGAGATCTGTCAAACCAGAACTTAGGATCAGTGCAGAATTCAAACAGCCCCTTGGCTCAAGTGCAGGTGTAAAATAAACTGAGGGGCAATGGTGCCCTGTAGAAGGCACACAGAAGCTGCCAAGTCCTCATGCTATGGTCTGTGCTGGCCAAAGCACATCTTCCTCTCATCTCTGACCCAGGGCCAGCAGTGTTGGATCTTATACTGGTATTGTAAAGAAGGATTTGCTCACTCATGGAATAACATGGGAGAATTCCACACATAAGAAAATTTAACACCAGGTACAACATCTGGGAACTTCTTCGTTGTAACAAAGAACTGTATTTTACTTCCTTGGTGTTTCTGGCGGTGCCAGTTGCGTTCAAAGCATGAGGTAAATTCCTTTGCTTTGCACTAATGTGTCCCATGTAAGTGAAGAGCATTCTCTTGAGGGCTTTTCAGAGGGCAGACACTGACACGACAACTTCAGATGGTGTCAAAAGATGTATGGGTTTACCTTGTAGGCATTGAACTGTGGTGCCCTGAATACTCTGTGTTTCCTACGTACCTCCCCTGGCTACACAGGAAATTTAGGTACCTGCTTTTGAAACTATGTGCAATGGATGTTGGCTCTGACAGAGTGAAGAAAAATGAAGGAAGAAAACCCCAACAGCAGCTACCCAGTCCGTATAGAAATACCCCAAATCTAAAGAAAAGTATAGAAATGGTAATACATTTCTTCAACTATTTTAATAGATGTAGGGAAACTAGTAAAATTCAAAGATTAAGGCTAAACCACAAACATTTCTCAAATTAAAGGCTGAGTTTTATAGTCAAGAAGAACACTGTATACTCAAGATGTGCTCATAAAAGGATGCAAAATAAACATTAAAGCATCACTGACTGTAGCAATAATTGGAGCAGTGTGGTTCAAATGAAGCAAAAAGCTGGGGAAGTCAAAGCTTAGCTGGAACTGCTAAAATAAAGTGGGGAAATCAATGTACAGTAAAGTATAAGGCAAACCAAGGACAATTACGTTTGCTGAACTTGTCAAAGTGTCTGTTAGTAATTGTCCTGGTGCCATGTGATGCCATGGCAACGCTCCTGGTGAACCAGCACCCTGGCACTGACCAGTGGAGGGATGGTAGCTCAGGGCTGGGCAGCGGTGCCAGGGCAAAGCTGAGTCCCTCTGCATGGGCTGCATCCAGCACAGAGGTGGTTCAATAACTTAAAAATTACCTAAATGTTAAGCAGGAATATTTCTGTGAGAATGGCAGCTGCTCAGTTTCATCCCAAGGTAGATAGAATTTTGTGATTGTGAGATGTGTGGAAAATCTATCAGTTGACTCAGGAAGCTGCTTGCATTGGATGTGATCCAATTCTTCCATCCTTGACCAAGGTGGGATCAGTTGGAGTTACCACTCATTCAGGATCGAGGCAAATAAATAAATATTTGCCTTGAGAGTTGAAAAACCTGCTCTTCCTCCCTGACTCTGCTCCAGAATTAATAGGTGCAAATGGCTCCAGATATGGTCTGCACTGGAAGGAGCTTTGATGTTCCTCGATCCATTTTAGGGAAGCAAGGCCTCAAGCTGGCAGGTAACATCAACCATAAAGCTGCTCAGCCTCTTAGGCTACATCTTGTGGATGTTACTCATGTCTTGGCTAATAGATGAGCGTTTCTCAGGCACCATAATGCTGGGGGGCACCTGCAGCAGAGGAACAAAATTTTTCCTTGTTATTGTGTATGTGGCAAGGCACGGGCAGGGTGGCCTGTGCAGAGGTGTAAAGGGAGATTTCTTTCTTTCTTTGATCAGGCTGCTATTTCCTGATTGTATTTAATTTTTATAAGCTTTTCAAACTCATTGTGGGCTGTATTTCCTCTTTCTTGACAAGGAGCCCAAGGCTATGTTATTCCTTGTGATAGGTACATTGCTCACCAAGGCTGGAACGGTTTTGTTCGCACCATTCCGCCGCCATCGCTTGCACCAGCGCCAGGGTGAACTGTGGTGTGAGAGGCTCCTGCTCACCTCGGGCATCCAGGAATCTTCCAGGCCTGCATGGAGGGAGAAAAGCCCATGGGGATGGGAGGAACGTGGTGCAGAGCTGAGTGGCTCAACTTTTACTGGAGATCGTTTCAGTGAGGAGGAGAGGGCATTGGCTTCAGAGGTGACAGCAGAGCTTTATTGGGGTCCGAAGTGCACTGCACTGTGTCTGGTGATTCAGAAAGTTATTGAGCAAATAAAACCATGTAATGAATCTGCCTGAAAAGACAAAGCAGGAGGGAAGACAGCTGGTCAAGGTTTTAGTGGTTTTTTTCTCTCTTCCATGATCTACCTTACTCTGAGTTGCATGCGTGTCACAAGTTAATAATTTTAGCTTTTTTTTTCTTGCAAAGCTCAATAAAGATGCTTATAATCCTATACATTTGATATTTTCAGCCAACTTGATAAACACATGCATTACTAAAAGCAGTCACTCTTCTAGATGCCCAGAAAGTTTACTTGGAGCTAAATGTGATTATGTAGCTATGACAATGCTCAGTAGTGCTCGACTACTAGAAATGTAGAATATAGTGGGGATGAGAGATGAAAGCAGAAACATGCCAAGCAGTAATACCAAGCAGAACAATATGTGAAGAAATCAATATTTCCCACTTGTGCAGCTCCCACAAAAGGAATGAACGGCAGTGATTTTCTCAGTTATTGTGAAAAGTATAAAAAGTAATTGTTGCTATAGTAAAGAATGTATTTAAAAGAAGTCATGGGGAAATCTGCAGCGATGGGGAAAAAGAAAAACAAAACCAAACCGGGCTTCAGGTTGCCATTTTGGCCCTGTAGGCGATCTGTAGCTGGAATACACTGGAAAAGAGGTTGCCATGCTACTTGTTCATCTTGCAGGTCCCCAGCTGAGTCCAAGCTCATTTGTTTCTTATAATCAAAGCACAAACCCCTTCAGTAAGTTTAATGCAGCGATAAGAGAACATTTACCACGACATAGAGTAGCTATGCTGAGTTCCCAGCCAATGTCGGAGCTGTCGGTTGGTGTTGGTGTCAAGGACGATCCAACAGTTAAAACTCAAGGGGGTCTGGGGCTTTGCTAAATTATATATGTTTCCTCCTGGATTTCAGTCATAGATTAGTAGAATACAGAATCCATAGAGTTAAGAACTTATAAGAAAGCACCCAGCACTCAAAACATTCCTGTAAAAGGACTAACACAGCAGCCTTGCAGAAATCACTGGAAGGGCTTCAGTACAATGGGTGGTCAAAGACAGTAGGTAAGCAGCAATCAGAAGATGGCAGGTAATCCAGTGATTTTGCAAGCAAGTACATCTCAGAACATGTGTATGGGTCACATGGTAATGTGTGTTTCCATGATGTCTGGCTTAGATCCTTTACATGATGGAAAGCTGAAAGAAGGATGGGCACTTTACATTGCACGTTGTCTTTGCAAACCTCTGGTTTTGTTAAAATACAGCAGGGTGGTGAGCAGGCAGAACAAGTTACCTCACTCATAGCTTGTTGATCACACAGTGAAAATATTTGATGATAGATGTGTGAGTGCAATTGGGGGCAAAGGAAGAATTGCCTAGAGAAATGCTGCAAGAGCAAATATTATACTTCCGTAGCTTGTTCTCTTTTGCATTTCTGTCTGAGACACATGTTCAAATAGTTTCAAACTTGTCTAGTTGGATCTTTCTTTACTTTAATTCTGTGAATTCTGGAAGAAGCTTACTGGGTCACATAAGTTGTGAGGGGAAAAAATGCCTGGGTGAAGACTTCCTAAAGTTTGCTCAGAGAGTGAAGAAAACAGCAATGTGAGAGTTGTAGAAAGCATTTGCTGCTTTTGGCTTTTTCAGATTTCAGAGCATGCAGGGACTATCTGCAAGGACTGTAACAAGCCATTTTTGCAGTATGCTTCTTGTTGAATTATAAGCAAGTTATCCAACATGCTGCCTTAGCCACCCTTGCAACATGAAAGGCATTGCTAACATGTCTACTTTCTCAAAAGAGCCACACCAACTATTTCAGCTGCATTTCAAGTTTAAAAAAAAAATTAAAATGGAAAGCACTTGTAATGGAAGTTAGTTTATTCTTTTTCCCTCAGGTTCAGGAAGGGCTATCTGAAGGCACAGCAATCTTGCACCAGTGTCCTTAGCAGAGATTGGGGTGGTTAAAGAGATATTGTTCTTATGTCCCAAACTATTACTGAAGTAATGGTCTATATGAATGAATGGTTCTTCTAAAAGTCCTATTAAAAAAAAAGAGTAAAAAATGTGCTTAAATGTATTTACATGAGAGCTCATTGCTGTTATGTCAAATAGGAGTATGGGGAAAGGGCTGCTCTGAGCAGGACAAAGGAGAGCAGGAATCCTATTGCACTTTAGGACAGCTGTCTGCCTACCCTTGGAGGCATCCCTTGCCACGTGTTTCCAAAGGCCCTGGCTAGGAGCAGAGCTGCTACACACAGCACTGCCATCTGCTCTTCAAGAAACCACAGAACTGGTGGCAGGGATAAAAGGTGCCATTAATTTTCCTTTAAATAGGGCTGTGTCTTTTTGTGTGTGCCTTTTGCAAGGAAGTGAAGCACTCGCTCCTACTGCTTTTGTCAAGTACAGAAGAGCAATGTAGGTCTTAGGCTCTTGCCCAGGGTTCTTTATGGAAAGTGATAGGTTCCAGCAACCCCAGCACTGGGCTAATTTCTGCCAAAATTAAGGCAGCCTGATCATGCACAAAATGAAGCCAAATTAGGTCCACTGTGCTTTTCTGCATCGAGTTTTGGATGTAACTCAGAGCAATAGTTTTGACTTTGTTTTTTTCTTTTTTTGTCAACCACGTACAAGATTCAAATTTCTGGAAAAGAGCTATTGGTATAAAATCAATCACATTCTTGTAATTGCAGAAGATGCATGGGTTACCGGTGTACCCTCCACAGTAATAAATGGGATAATTAACTGGTGCAGCCATGGGAAGCTGAAGGGAAGGACTTGTGTCTGGGAATGGGTCTCTGAGGTGCTTTGCAAGCTTGGAAGACTTTGGCTGGCAGCCATGTCGCCTTTTCTGCTGTTTGGCTCAATTCTGACACCACAATGCGTGTTTGGTCTGTGTCTGCAAAGTATGGACCCTTCAGGCATGGAAAAGGGATAGTGCTGAGACCTGGCCCCAGCCCGAGCAGTGGAGGTGCTGCTGGTGAGAGTTCCTGGTGGATGCACCCTTGCCTGGGCCTGGCTCTCAACACTGCAGTGTCACAGTTGTGTTATTTGACATCATCTAAAGATGAATTGTGCCAAGACTTGCAAAAACACGTGGTAAGAAAAAGGCCTTCTGAAGAACTTGCTTCTAAATAAGAAAAACTTTGAAGAGTAAGAGAGGACATGGGAAAACAAAGCCTTGCAAAAGGTCTCACAGCGGGGTCGGTGGCAGAGCTGGCAATATGAGCTGGTCAGAAAAGTCAATCTCTCTCCCACTGAATGTTCTCCTTGAAAACAAATGAAATTACAAGAGCTTTCAAGGAGCTTGTTGGAAGCTAAACAGCCTGACCTTTTGCTTTCTCAGCTCTCTATGGTCTCTCAGCTGTTGGAGAGGTACCCAAACCTTGTTTGGGAACAAAACATCCCAGTCTGTTGCTTAAAATTGTATCGAAAAGCACACAACAGGAACACTTAGTGCATGGCTATTTATCAGCAAATCTCTTCACAGATGTGAGGTGTACTCACGGGATACTCAGTTGTATTGGCTGCTGTGTTTAGGAAATCATGCATGTTAGCTGGCTAAATGCATATTTTTTTAACAGATGAGGAAACGTTGTCTGTCAGCTTGCTGGGAACTGACTAGCTGTAACATGAGTGAGATTCCATTTCTAAGGATTTCTGCTGAAAGTAGTCAATGCAACTTCAAGTTAGCACTAGCCATTATTATAAGTGAGGTAGCAAAATACAGTGGCACCGTATACAGACTTCCTCATGTTTATTAATTGAAGGGTTAGAGGAGGAAAAGCCAAGTGGCAAATAAAGAAATGCTGTAAAACCCAGGAAATGTGCCTCCATTTCCTCCTTTTGTTACTCCTTTTCTCCCGCCTGGAGGAGACCTTGGTGTGCGACCTTATTGCTCTCTAGAGCTACCTGAGGTTAAGGTCAGTGTCAGTAACAAGTGACAGGGGGGAGGAAGTGGCCTCAAGTGGTGCCAGGGGACATTTAGATTGGAAATCAGGGAAAATTTCTTCTCTGAAAAGGTGGTCAAGCATTGGAACAGGCTGCTCAGGGAAGTGGTGGCATCACAATCCCTATTCTTAAAGCAGGGGGATGTGGCACCTGGGGACATGGTTTAATGGTCAACATGTCTGTGCGTGTTTAACAGCTGGACTCGAGGACCTGAGAATTCTTTTCCAACCTTTATGATTTTATATTAGGTGAGCAGATTTCATCCTCCCAAGCCACACCAGCCTGGGACTTTGGCCTGGGATTCTTCCCACGGCTCTAAGATCTGCCTAAGGACCTTGCTAACTATGCTTAACTCCTGAGGCTGGGAGAACCCCACTGCTGTGCAGACTCCTCTCCCCCTCTAAGTAGGCCACTATTTCCAGCATTTCTGCACCCCTACCCCAGCTGAATTTACCCCTGCTGAAATCCTGAGAGCTGCAGGGAAGGTCTGTGAGAGTGTTCTTGCCTCAGCTCTTCCCTTTGGCAGTTATGAGTCCAGAGCCTCAGACCCTGTCCAGCTGCCCACCTCGCTTGTATCTGACCCAGGAGCCAGGACCTTTGCTAGGGCATTGCTGCTATTTCCTGCCCCACAGCCCTGCCTGCTGCTGTGCTTCAGTGGGGTTAGGAACCAGCTGAAATCCTCACTGCACACACCAAGGTGCTCCTGGATACGGAATCTGTTGCTTCTCCTTGGTTCTCCAAAGCTGCTGCCACAGAGCTGCTTCTGCACAGGGACTCCACCCTTTGGAGTTTTCAGGAGGCACCATTCCCTGCACGTTAGCAAAGGTGTGAAGGGACTTAGGCTGGCCTAGGCAAGCGTCTGCCTATGTTAAACATTGGTTTCACTCTATATTTTTCTCAGGCATACAGAAACGTAGCCCCATAAAAAAAGTATGGTACTTCTATCACAGGCGTATTTTAGGTTTTTCTCTTCTCCTTTCATCTTTCTTTTTGTCTGGCGATTTAAAATTTTTTTGTTCTCATTTTCTCTTGAACACACTTTTCAAAGTCTGTTCACTGTCTGTGTAGCTTCGTAACACTACTTTTCAAGAAGTTTCTGTGGGAGAGCAGAAGAGCTTGCCTGCTATCTGGTTCTTGGAAGATCAAGCAGTAACTTACCCCTTTGCTGAGGAAGAAGTCCATGGGAATCTCTGTTTTCCTCCTGGTGCTCCTTCGTGTTTCTCAGGGTGTTTCACGGACAGCTGTTCTCAGCCATCTGTTGCGCAGTCTGGGATGCTGCTCGAGCACATATGGATGAAGATACGGTGGCTGGGATTCAGGGCTTTGAGTGCCAGCCTGGTGCTGAGCTGGGGAGCGCTGCCCTCAGCGGGGCTGGCTGGCGGTTCAGAGCCAAGGGTGAGGGATCAATGGATGCAGCAAGCCTGTGTCTGGTTTCCATGAGCTCTTGGAGATAATGTGCCTTATCTGGAATAACTCATTGGCCTTTCCAGACTTGAGGCAAGCCCTTGACTTAACTGAGATGAGATTCTACTGCATGTACATATATGTGCTCTGTCACAAAGGAGCTGCCCTGGGGGGCCGCGGCCGAGTGTTGCCCAGTCTGGTTTTCTGGGGAGAGATTTGCATTCAGTTGGGAGGAATGAATAAAGTGCCCCAGATTTAGAGCAGAAGCAAGCAGAGGCTGGTTGCTTGTCTGAAGAAATGTCAGGCAGAGCTGCTGCCTACCATGCCTGTCTCAGCGCCAGGGGCTGGAAAAGCCTTTGTGGAGTCTAAAACTGCTGCCCTACATAGGGAGTGTATCACGGGTATTTTCAGTACTGTCTCCTTTCAGTCTCCTGGGAGAATGATTTGTGTTTTCCTGAGTTGCTTACGTTTTGACAAGGAATGCTGAGATCTCTGAAGGACTGCTGCCAAAACACGTTGCTTAAGACTGACCACAGACCATGATCACAAGATGGATCAGGTTAATCTGTCTGATATTGATTCTCCTTTATTGTTGCAACTTTTACTTTTGTTACTTAAGTCCTGGTCCCTCAGTATCTTTTCCTTTCAAGCAAAGTAGTGGCTGCCCCTGTTAATAGGCAGGACTTTCTTGGATTTTAGAGAAGTTCAGGGAAGTGTTAAACCTATGAAGAATTACCTTAAAAGTCAACGAGTCAGTCAGAATAATTGGCATAAATATAGCCAGTGTTTACAGCCACATCTATCTGCAGCAGTTATTTTGGGTCACCATGGTATGAATAAAAATGGCATAACTAAAATGTTTACATTCTTTCTGCGTCCTCCAACTCATTTTCCATCTTTATGGCTACACGTCACGTCAGTGCAAGTAAAACTGGGAGGGGAAAACAGAAAACAACATTTCAGGACTGAGAAACACAATGGGAATGCCTGGGGTGCAGGTTACCATGTAGCTTGGCTGTGAACTTTGAGCCCAAGGTGAATGAGTTGGTGCTGAGCTTCCTGCTTTGGTGCCTGCATTATTGCTTGGCTTTGCTCTGGATCTGCTGGGTTAGGCTGGGCTTTGCTAAACTGTGCTGCAGGTACAACCACACCTGAACAGAACAAAACAAACAGCAGGCATGGATGAGGCTGCAGAACAAAGCACATAAGAGAGCTCTCTGTCTTGCATGTCTTTTTTTCTGTGTTATTGAAGTGAGTGGGCTCAGGACAGAGAGAGCAAGACACCATCCCAAATATCAGTCAGGTTCTGGAGACAATGCCTAATGTTTCAGAATTCCAGATATTCTTCAGTCACATCATACAGTTCTAAACATTTTTTTTTTAAGCTTAACTTGTTTTTTTGTTGCTTTTTGGGGGGTTGGGGTTTTTTGTGGCTTTTTTAAGGGTTTTTTGTTGCTGTTGTTTTTGGTTTGGTTGGTTGTTTTTGTTTTTTTACTTTTGGAGGTGGTGTGCATTTTAAAAACAAGCTTTTTTGATCTGTTTCCCATCTAGTGTAAATGTTCTTTTCCACAGTTCTCCAATTCCCTACTGTTCTTCCCTTCTCACTAACAATTTTTGTACCTCCTCCTTTAACTTCTGCTAAAGCTCTGTAACTCAGATGTTTCATGTTGCTTTCCTTCCCCTCCTTTGCCAAGTTTAGATGTGAGTACCTCAGTCGTAGATGATAAGAGCTTGCTGTGACAGATGCTTGAAGGAGCCCTCTTCCCAAGCGCTTCCAGCTTTTGCAGTTCAGCACCATCGGTGCTCTGCTCTGTTCCCCTGTTGTGCAGTTCCCTGTCATTTCACTTTAACTGGAAATAAAAGGAAATTCCTAAAGCAGTCAACCAACTTGCTTGTGGGGTGAAGTGAGGCCATCTCCACTGACATGTGATGGAGATCAAGAGGCAAGGCTCAGGCTAGAAGAGAGCAGGTTAGAAAAAAAAACCCCAGGATTAGAGGTCACATTTTTAGAAGAGTCTGGTGGGAACAGCCATTATGAAAATAATTTTAATTGCTCCATGTGCCCACAGCTTGGATGCTCTGTAGCCCTGGCCTGTGAACCCCAAACTGCCTTTTATTGCTAACTTAAAGGGCACACATTGGATTTAAATGATGGTCGGTCAAGATTCATCAAAGTGTACGAATGATTGTCCAGCAGGTTTCAGTCCGTGCCAGTAAGACACAGAGTACAGCCGCATTAGCTCTTCATAGCAGACTAAATCCTGTAAAATGTCCCCTCCTCCCGTGTCCCTGCTGTCCCATGCTGTGAACTGAGTGTTTCCCATGAGTTTGAGGGAGGATGTCACTGCTGGCTCTTCAGTCAGCAGCCCGGTATTTCTAGTGCTGAATTGCCTTGGCTGCCTGGGCACCGGGAGTGCTTTGCCAGGGCTTTTGTTCCTTCAGCTGTCGGACACGTTGTGCTGTTCCTTCGTTGCCTGTCATATCTTCCCTGTCTTGTTTTGAGGAGCCCCCTTCTGCAGCAGGACCCTGGGATCTCTGGCAGGAGGATGGAGGTTTTGCTCCATGCAGCAGCCAGGAGAGCAGTAGGAGCATGGCACATGTCTAGCATTTCTTTGCTTTCCCCCACTGGCTGTGAATAATACATCTTGGAAATCCCTGGGCAAGAGCACAAGAGTCCAGTTGACATCTCAGGGTTTGAAAGGTAGTAAGACAAACCATGAGCCCTAATAGCTTAAGTAAATTGTGCCTGTAAACTTCTTGGGAAAGAATTACACTGGGGACACAGAACTAGCAATCATCAAGGACTGCTGGTGTCTACACTCCTGCTCTTTGATTTGTTGGTATTTTGACAGCAGTGGCAGATCACTTCAGAAATCAACCCAGGCAAGCAAAGGGTATTACAGTACTGCAACTGATAACTGAAAAAAAGTCACCAGGAAATATCTTTATGTATTTGGCAAACATGTCAGAATGTGCTCCACGCTGCAGACCCAGCAGCAGCAGAAGCCCTGTCATTCAGTGCTTCTCTTGCTAGGAAGAAAATCGCAGACAGATGAACTGCTGATGTGCACTCTGCAGTCATAGACCTGGCAGGATCTGAGTTAATCATGTTACTGAGTTTAAAAGGTCTTTGATGCCTAATTTTACATGTGTGGAAATGGTGGTGTGTGGAGCAAACTGGTGAAGTTGGCAGCCAGGATTAGACTCTGTGGGTTGGATTCACCTCTGCCTTGCCTGCAAATGCCTAAAAGGTGGTGGAGAGCTGTGGAAAGAGCCTCTGCTGCTGAGGGAAAGCAAGCACTTTCAGAGCTCAAATTGTTTACTTCAGACTGGTCTATCTTGGGTGCTGATAAAGTTCTTATTTTACTCCTTACTGAAGAAAAAAAAAAAATGTAGATAATCCATTCAGATGGAAAAACCTATATTTGTCTATATTTATATTTAATTGCACCCCGTGTGCCTGCAGCTTCCCTGAAAACAATGCCAATTACCAGATCCTGGGGATTTGAGCCTTTGTCTGACATTCAACGAGGAAAAAAATACCTGCAAGCATTTAACTCTGCAAAGAGCGCTGAACAGGTTCATGTATCAAGAAACATCTTTTCTATCCCAACTTTGTTGACTTAAAGTAGACTGGTTTGTAATCTGGGGAAAAAAAAGCACCTATACACAACCATCCTTCTTGCCCTTCTTCCCCTATTGTTATACTGTAGCTGTGGGGTAAATGAAAATGGAACGGGATGGATATCCTCGTTAACAGTCTCCTGACTCATCATCTTAGGATTTGATTATTTTCTTTTTAAGTGTCATCAGAAAGTTGGTATTTTTCTGATAAAACTAGTTTAACCTAACATGTCCTTCTCTTCCTTTTGGAATTTTCCCTCTGTTTGAAAACTTTAATGGTTAATGTTCAGAATATACCATATTTGGTCCTGTATTTTTGATAAATATAAGGTTTCTAACTACCTGACAGTCCAGAATTGTATCTAGAAGTTTTTCCCCAATGGGAAAAGGAAAACTATGATTTTCCAGCATGACAGCACTTCCTTCAGATTCTGGAGGGTTGTGGGTTCTGAGAAAGTAAAAGCCAACAGCAGTAAATTTGAGAGATGTTTTAAATTTTCTGTACCTCTGAGCACAGTACAGCATGGCTTATTTTAATTAAAGCCTGGTTTGCAGTTGCAAGGATGGAAGAAATGGTCCCCATAAAATTTTTTAAGACTCTCTAAAAAGTGTCTTATACAGAGTTTTGCCTGTCCTGTAAAATAAGTTGCATATGTAGAATATACTGCAATCCCATATAAAAAAGGTTTTATTGGCACTTGTAGTAATGACTTTCATAACTTATTCATGAGTTCACTGCTCATGAGTAATTTGGTCAGCCAAAATACAGGCCAATAAAACTTTTATACCCTACTGTCATGTCTTCTGCTCTTGGGGTGGGGAGATAACAGGGGCATAGCTGAAAACACTTTGTAGATCCTCTAAGGGAAGAATTAAAACAGAAGCTAAGTTCAGCTGTGATTAAATTAAAAGTGATTAGCTGAAGAAGGGCTGATAAAAACCACCAAGTCCAAAGCAAGTGTGTTCTGTTATTGACCTGATAGAATTGATATCACTTTTTAAAATGTCTGGGGGTTATGTGTAGTTTTGGATCAGAAAGTGGTGCTCGTGACATTTGCTGCATATTCTTGCAGATCTACCCTCATTCTCCCTTTAGGTTTTGTATTTAGAATGTTATTTTGGGGTGGTTTTTTTTAGGTTGCTTTTTTCTTTTTTGTTTTTTTTTTTAATCCTAGAGGGTGGCAGTGGGACAATTCTATCACTAGAGTTGTATTACACTGAACTTTTTAATGGCCTCTGAAGGTGTTCAGGAGGGAACACTTTTATGCAGTTGGAGCAACTAAATAAATCCAAAATCCGGCTGTCTGCATGCAGAGAAAGTGATCTCTTATAAATCTGGTTTGACACAATTCCCTATTTTTAGCTCTGTGGTACAGTATCACATGACAAAGTGCCCCGAGGGCATCTGCTGCTCCCACAAAAGAGGAGGGCTCCCACCTCCAGAAGGCAGGCTCATATTTGCTGTGCTGCTCAAGAAATATAATGAACTCCTGATAAACCTCACATTTTACAACCTAGAGGACTTTTTTAGTACCTGAGCTTGGGAGTAGTGAATTGATTACCACTTATTTCATTTCTTTACCTCTTTAAACCAGATATTTATCATGCTTGGGCTTGCTTCTCTTTCTTTTTTTTTGAAAAAGCATCTCCTGTGCATATTGTCCAACCCAGAGCAGGGTGGGTGTTTCTCTCCCTGCCTGCCACTCCCAGACATTTCTTATGCAGAGGCTCTTCCTTTGACATGGAGAGCACAATCACACACCAGGTGCACTTGTAAAGAGAATATTGTCCCTTTAGCACCTTGGCAAAGCAGCACAATTCAGGGGAGCATGGTACTGCTGACTCCGTACATAAAACTGAGAAAGGGTGTGGAGAGGAAGGGACCCTTTGGCAGAACTGGCAGAAAGAAAGCTGGCTGCACATGTGCTTTTCCAAAGTACAAAAGGTCTTCCTTCCCCAGCAAATAAAGGGAACTTTTCAGCCTGAGTAAACGGAGGAGGATTTTTGCTTAACGAGCTGAATGGCACTGCCTTTTTATTTTTTTTTTTTGCTACTGAGCAAAACCTGACCTGAAGCTGTTCTCTTGGAGTGCCTGGTATTGACCATGCTGGATGCAAGGCCAGGCTGTAGAGGAGATAAAAAGGAGTGGGGCGAGGGTATGGAAATGTGCAGCTGTAAGGAATTTATCAGAAATTCTGTGAATAGAATTCTGTGATTATATGGGGTCACCTGACAAGACTGCACATTCTGATTGAAGACAAATCTTTTGGTGAATATGCTCTCCATTAACAAAAGCATGAAGGATATTTGCCAACTGAAATGCTTTAATGCTACTTCAATAACCCAGGAGGGTCACTGAAAATGTCTGGCGCAATAAAGCAGGAGTCTAAGCCTTTGTAAGGCTCCCCCACTCTTCAGACTGGCAGTTCCAACTCATAACAGTGTTGTCCTTAGAGCCCTGAGGGCCCTTGTGGTGAGAGTTGTAGAGATTTGTAAGTTTGAGGCTGTTTTCTGGGTATTCTAGGTGTTGAAAATGGTGTCTAGTAAAGTGGGCTCATTTTATTTGAACAATTTTTCGGCAAAGGAGACCCTGTCACCCATGGGTCCTTGGATTATTACACAAATATACACACACATCTACTGTTCCTAGTCTTTTCTTTTTCCTCACAGAACTATCATTAACCTTTGTAATTTACAGTGGCTCTAGCAGAAACTGTGTGCATCATGTCCTGATTTTATTGCAATCTGAAGCAGATGAAATTGTGCACCACACATTTTGTGTATGTATATGCACCACCACATCCTATGAGTTAAAACACAGAGATGAAGGTATTATGGTAACTCTTCCTAAAGGCAGCATTTTAAAGGACTGTTTAATTTACTTTCTTCTGATTCTCTCTGCCAGGGAAATGTGCATATCCCTCACGCCTTGTGTGCAGTTATTGCTACTGCACTTAACAAGGTAGGAGGTCCCATCAATTATATTTTTCAAGGCATCCACATGAATGCTGCAACACTCAGACTTCTGCACCCCACTGCCAGCATGGGAAGTTGATTGTCAGTCCTCCAACTGTACAAGTGTCATTTGCAGGTTAAAATGACGGTAAATTAATTATGTCTTTCTGGAAGATGGGGGGAGTGGATAAAAATTCCTGGGTTTCATAACTTGTGACAGCTCTCTGCTGTCTGCAAGAAGGGTTATTAATTTTCACCTTCTTGCCTTTCCTCCCCACCTCTTCTGAAGGTCAGTAATGAGGATACTACTTTTAGCAGCAAAGTGTCTGTCCTGTTAATTTTGTTGCATATGTGAGGTTTTTTTTCTTTGCTCTTCTGAATATTGAAATTTTTTATAAATGGTTGAGGGAAATATCACTTGAATGATAGCTGTGTGATTTGTGGCTCTCTGGGAATGAAAGATGGGGGAGAGGTGAGTTTTCCTGGAATCTTCTGCTGGTGTCCTGGGCAGACATCACACACAGGTTTACCTCCAAGCAAACCTTATCCTTTATTTCCCACTGCTTTTTCCTTCTTATTGGCAACAAAACACTTCTTTAAATAATGCAAACATTAGCTCCACGGGGAGAAAATGTCTTGTCTCTGATGGCTTCCTGTGTGACAGAGCTGAAGACATAAAGGAACTGTGGACTACTTTTAATTGTGTTACTGGTCATGGTTCTCTTAGCAAAACTCCCTTGCTATAAACAGTTTTTCTTCAGAGTACACCTAGAAAAACCCTATAGGCTAGGCAGCTGGAGCCTAAGGACTGTCAGGACCTACAAACCTCACAAAAGTCCTTCCTTCTCCTTCAGCTCCTGCTGTGAGAAATCCCAAGCCATGTTTGCAGGAGCAGTGTACGTCGTGTGTTGGGTGTACAGCAGTGTGGATGTCTGAGAGTGCATTCAAGGAGTAGCTCATCTGCTGGCAGGATACACGGGGTAGGACATTTCCACATCCACAAACACTAATGCTCAGTGAAATGTGGTATTATTAAATTATTTTTGAAAAAAAATAGCTCCGTTTGCTAAAGAATGCCTGGTCCTTTCTGAAAATCAGGCCTAGCTCACCAAGTCATGGCTGAAGAGGAGTACTTGCTTTTTAAACACAACTTCATGAAAAAATTGCCCTGGAGTGCACACTAAGATACTGAAAAAAATAACAAGATCATTTTTATTGTCACTCTCAGTAAGTTTTTAAGGATACTTCAGTGGTGCAAGGAGACCTGTTCTTTCAGTGTTTGATATAAACCATGTTTATTTATTAGCAATCACATCTGTGAGGAGAACTGTCCTCTCCCCTCACCCACATGGCTCTGTTTGGCTGTAGTCTGTAAACCACGAATCATGGATGGGGTAATAATAAAGTTTGTTATTAACAACTTCTTCTGGAATAGAAGTTTCTCTTTCAGAAATACTGCAAGTTTGTGCCTATCCTTCAGCTGTTACAAATGCTGCTCAGCTGGTGTTTATATCATCGATAGAAGTGACTACTGGAAAATGTGGAATTTTCTGTAAAAACTTCAGCTGAAAATATTTTTTGTTTTCAGCTGCAAATCAAAACCTGATATATTCCAGTAGCAAATGAAAAAATATTTTAATTCTGAATTACCGCTGTGTTTCCTCTGGGGAGATGATTTAAGTGCCTTGTGTTTGCCTGTGCCATCCTCAGATTCTATATTCAATAAGACATCATGATTTTTCTCTTGTGATGGGACTTAGTGGAGTGTGGTGCTAGAAGTGTGAATGTAATTTAATGGCAGATAAAGAAGAGAAAGGAGGGAAAGACACATTCGTTTTCTGTGAAGTACTGGTGGTTTTTTTTGCATGGAGATATTTTGCTGTTTGTAATTTTGATAAGAAAGTGAACTTAACAAGCAAGTAATATTTTATCATTATAAAAAAAAAGTGCTCAGTTGAAAATTCAACGTTAAAAAATGTTGACCTATCACAGCACCCAAGAACACTGAGCTGTGTAACTACTGTCTGTATGCAGAACACATTTTTTGGTCTTAATGCATATGCATGAGAAAATTATCCTGTGAGAGGCATACAGTGAAGAAATCTTGATTGCTTTCTGGTGTTATTTATATATTTAAATTAGAATTTTAAAATTAGTAGATGCGGAAAACAAAGGGGTTATTTAGGACTTACCAAAACGTTATGATAATACTCTTATTACTAATAATTAGCGTGCTGCAAATCTGATACAACTTGATAAAAGTTACTTAATTTAAACCAGTGTGAAAAAATGGAGTAACATTTAAGTAAATTTTTTTAACACTTTTGGTGCAATGAAGAGATTGTCTCTTAAGCTGTGTTGGCTTGGATAGAAATGCTGTTACAGTAGGCTGAACAAAAGATGTTTGATCCAGTGTCAGTCCGTATCTGGTTCCAACGTGTTGGACAGAAGAAGCCGTTCTGTGCTGACAACCTTTGTGATTAATGGCAAGAAAACCTGTGAGTGCCATGAGGCTTAGATGGGGATCCAAAAGGTGCCCTGAGTCGCCAGGCCAAGAGTCCTGCTCTGCAAAGCAAGTTGCAAAAAACGGATATGAATGGAGAAAATATCCACTTTGTCAGACTCCAACAGGAAATCCTTGGTTGTTGCTATTTGTTACAGAGCTGTAGCTGCACTGATGTGAACTCTTTTGCAGCTACTTTAACTCTTTCTTCTGCTGCACTTTCTCCTCTCACTTAGATGGATTTAGTCGCTTCAGGAGGGTTTCTTTGAAACCTTTAATCATAATTAAGTGAATTGATTTATACATAGCACTTGTAATCATATTCAAGTGGATGCAAGAAGGGCTTGGAAAGGACATTCAAAAGTGCCAGTTAACTGCAGGCTACAGGCAGCGTGTGATGACTTATGCACTGCTGAATAAATCAGTCTCTGACACTGTAAAGTCAATTTTGCTTCATGTTGTTCATCAAACAATTATTATAAAGAATCTGATTTCGAAACTATAAAATCAATTTTGGCTCATGTTGTTTCGTAAGGCAATTAATACAAACAATACGACTTCACATGTCTGTTGTCACATGAGCCACTGCATCATCAGCCTCGAAAACACCAACAAGCCCCTGATGGCCTGAGCTCAGCTGCCAGGTGAGTGAGGGTAGCACAGGAGGTGGTGTTTTAGCTATTGAAGAGGCTAAAGAAAGGATGTAGCAAATATGAGGGTGGCAATCAAAGTGAGCTCCATTGCTTCTGTTCCCACTCAGCGAGGAAGTTTTGCCCGACAGACTCTGCCATGGGCTCTGTAGCTCCAGGCCCTCCTTGGAGACTTAGCTCATAATTTCTTATTTCTATACAACCTAGACACTGTTCAAATAGTTTCTTTAGGATGTGTTAGCAGAGGTAATATTTGAGCAAAGACAGTATCCTTGCCTTAGGAGAGTGAAATGGATACAAATCATGAAAAGGAATTCAGAAGAGTTTGCAGATGCTGAATAGAAATGCTTACATAAGGCTGGTGGAGGTAAACAAAAAGAATGAAATATTTGGTTTTGAGACAGATCTAATTTTGTCTTTCTCAGCCATAGCAGTGACCCATTAACAGACACTTTCTGTGGGAGGGTAACACGAAGGATATACATCTAACAGACTGTAAAGGCAAAATTCATGGAGGCAGAGGGCTGAGTGAAGCTTTTTACATGAAACTTTTCCACAAAATATGCAAACTTAACAACAATAAAATGTTTTGCTAATACTTTCTGACATCAGTAACTTTGTTTGTCTATTTCTGAAAGATTCAAAGCTCCAGTCTCAGCATTTAAAATAATGTATTGACTTTAAATTAGAAAATGCTTTTAGTAATATTTTAAAAAGTGTGCAGTAAAAGAATAATATAACAGAAAAAAAACTTAGTATGATATAATGTTTTAATTTTTGTAATGATAAATTTGGCGTGGATACAAAGACCAAAGAAGATTTTCTTTCACTGTGGTATAGTTGATTTTGGGTTTTGTAGGTGCCTACAGGCTCTGCCAAATTATATTTGTTGTTCTAGGAACCAATATAATAGTAATAAATAATCATGAAAATGGAAAAATCAAGTCTCTATGGAAAATGCTGAAAGGAGAGCATTACCACACCTGTGGCTGTGCGGTGCCTGTTGATACCACATCACAAAAACCTCACTAAGTGTAAAAGTTGTTGGCAGGCAGGCGTATCCTAATCGTGGTCCTAAAGTGCTGCAGGTGCCGTGGCTGGTTCTGTGCTCAGCAGAGGAGTGGGGATGGCACAGGGTGGCAGGGAGCAGTTAGGAGCTGTTTGGGCTGCTGACTCTGCCCACAGCAATCACATTAATGTTGGTTTTCTAAGCATTTTGCATGGTGTCACTAAGTTTGTGCTCCCTGCCTTGCAGCTGAGCTAGGGGACCCAGGAGCTGCTGTCCTTCTAAAGATTCTCCATTCCTTTATTTCCTTTGGAGAGAGAAAAAAATAAAAAAAATGATAAAGAAGATCTGCCACTGAAAGCACGGAGCATGCTCCAAAGGCTTTTTGGGCATGATGACAGTGTGGCATTGGAAAATCCTCGGACACTGCTGTGGGCTGAGGCTGCTTTCACTAGCTCTTAGGGGAGGGTATGGGGTGGAAACCAGCTGGAAAGCTGGGATAAAGAAAGGAAAAAAGCTCCCCAAATGAGAGAATGCTATACCAGGTAGGGTTGACACAACGGGCAGGTTAGAACTGCTCTTGCCAAAAGACTGAACTTCAAAGCAGGATTTTAGTGCAATGTGTCCTGGGCTGCATCAGGCACAGCATCTCCAGCTGGGCAAGGGAGGGGATTGTCCCACTCTGCTCTGCACTGGGGTACCCCACATAGAGTGCTGGGGGCACTTTGGGGCACCACAATTCGAGAAGGTTATAAAGCTACTAAAGAGTGTTCAAAGGAAGGTAAAAAAGGTGGTGAAGGTCCTTGAGGGGAAGCTGTGTGAGGAGCAGCTGAGGTCCCTTGGCCTGTTCAGCCTGGAGAGGAGGAGACTGAGGGGAGAGCTCACTGAAGGCACAACTTCCTCATGAGGGGAAGAGGAGGGGCAGGCCCTGATCTCTGCTCTGTGGTGACAGTGACAGGAGCCGAGGGAATGGCCTGAAGCTGTGCCAGGGGAGGTTGAGGTTGGCTATCAGGAAAAGGTTCTTCACCCAGAGGGTGGTCAGGCACTGGAACAGGCTCCCCAGAGCAGTGGTCACAGCAGCAAGGCTGGCTGAGTTCAAGAAGTGTCTGGATAATGCTCTCATGCACAAGGTGTGATCCTTGGCATTGGTCTTGTGCAGGGCTGGGAGCTGGACTCAATGATCCTTGTGGGTTCCTTCCAACCCAGTTGATTCTGTGATTCTCAAAGAGCTTTTAGGGACCTGTGCCCTGTGCCAGATGCAGGTGGCACATGTAATTTCAGGCCATGTTCAGCAGAGCTGGGAGCAGGGCTGCTGGCACTGGTGGCTGGGGAGCTCTGCCCTGCACAAGCCCCATTCCCACTGCCTCAGCAGGGAGCTCTGCACAGAGAGCTCAATGTTCTGGAGAAGCAGGTCTGTGTGTTGGCTGATCAGATTTGCTGCTTTCTTGTATTTAGAAATGCGTGTATTTCTACTTACATTACCTGATCTGCATCTGGTTTGGAGATTCATAGCATGATCTCCCATTGACTGCTGTTCTGGATATATTTATAGTAAAAATTCCCCAGTAAAATATAAATTAATTATCATTTACATTGCAGTATTATCCTTGATCCCCCAAGGCTTCTAGTTCTGCACAAATTTGTACTGTAAAAAGTGCTTCATTCTCAAAGAGGTTACTCTTATTATATGTAATTCTGTAAGACAAAGAATGTCTAAAGAGGTATTATCTCCATTATTTTCTCACTCTTGTTTCAGATGGGAAACCTGAAATAGAATAATTATTTTTTTTCCACGGGTCTCAAAGAATTTCGTACAGGAGACTGGGAATTCAGCCAAAAATATCTCAGATTGCAGACCATATCCATAAACATTCAGTTATTTTAACAGTCCACAGAGGTATTGATACTGAGTATCTGTAAATATATACACAAGTAGCAATAAAACGGTGCAGTAGCTGGAGTAAAGAGATTACAGTGTTTTAATCTGCAAGTCTAGAATCTAAAATGTGCTTTCTGGTATTTCACAATTATTAAAGTTCAAGCTAAAAGTTCAAGTTATCTTTCCTGGGTTGAGATCTGTACTCTTGAATACGTTCTACCTGAAGCTAAAACCTGAGCCCTGCAGAAATAGATTACGTTTCTTAATTTAACAGTCTTTCAAACCCTTGATATATATGCACAGTACATCGGCTGTCCTGAATGCATCTGAAAAGGTAACAGCTGGTGATAGGAAAATTTTGTTTTGAGATGCTGGTGTCGTTTTTACTAATTACCATGAAATACACTGGAGATCCTGGCTTCAGGGTAACATCCTGTTCTGCTGAGGGACTGCAGTCCTGCTGCAGGGATGCAGGGCAGTCCCTGTCCTGGGCATTTCACCCCATTCAGCAGTGAGAGGGCTCCCGGGGCGTTGTCCTCTGCTTCCAGCAGGCTTTGGGCTGTGGCATCCCTGCACCACTTGGGTCATGGCTGGTCTAGAAAGCTGTATGAGATGGGGATGGGAAGCTGTGCTTATCTGAGGATTTCAGGCAAAGATAAATAAAACCCTTCATACCCACTTCCAGTAGCCACAGCAAAGCTTTAAGCTGTAGGTTTCAGCCTAATCATAGCAACATCTGTAATGAAGAATGGGGACAGCCTGTGCTGTAGAAAACTTGGATCACAGTCTGTTTTCTACACCACAGATCAGTGTTTTGCTTATAGCTGAGCTGATTAAACAATACCCATCCATTTTAATAGATCCTCAGTAAGAGTTTCAGTGAAATCAGTATGAGTAATAAATTCCAGGTGTATGACTCAGGTGGAGATGTGCGTGTTTCTGTGGGAAGAGGCAAGCGAACTTCTGGCTTACAATTTTTCTTCAAGGGATTTCAAACGTGGACTGTTTATTTTGTTGGCAGGGCAAGGCTGTTAAAGACCTGCTCCAGGTTTCAGTTAATGAATTCCTAATTGAAGAGAATCTTGGCATGATGCAAAATGAGAGTTGCAGTAAAGCCCTCTGCCGAAGTTTCTAGCATCCTAGCAGCACTTAATTTCAAATAATACAGCCTATTTTATGCTTATACAGCAGTTATCTTTTTACTTTGGGGTTTTCCCCAAGTAACAGATGAAGGAAATTATTATTATAATTGAGGTATCTGTCAAGAGAAGTTAGAATATGCAGAGAAATAAACTATATCAGTCATCACATTCCTGCGGTCTGAAAGAAAACTCTCAAGTCCCTAATACCAGATAGAAAATAACTGAGGTCATATATCCTACAGACCTGCTGAACAGAAACTCTTGTTTCAGCTAATTTTCCCAAAGAAAGCTCTAAATCTGGAGGGCTTTAACATAATCCATCGGAGTAGTGAGTTGGTTTCTAACTTTGAAAAATTGTTAATGAGAAAAAGGGTAACTACCAGGAATGCAACCGATGGTGCTTAAAGTTACAGGTATTGAAAACTGAATATCTGAAGGCCTCAGAGCCTCCCTGACTCCAACCTGCCAGTGCCAGGGAATCGGTGTCCTGAATGTGCTGGAATTCAAGCACAGCCCTCTCTGTGTGCTGGACTGCAGCCAGCCGGCAGCTGCTGGACAGGAGGGCTCTTGTGCCTTCCAGCCCTTTAGGAAAAGCTGCCATCCTTGCTGTTAGAGACTTGGTTAGGGCTAATTTTAGGAGTTTGATGAACCATGATTTTCCTTTCATTTGCTCGTAGGAGTTGTAAATTGCTAATGATCTGCAGCAGAAATTAATTATTGCTAATTATTCCCTTTCAGCCAGAGCTCAAATCTTCTTTTAGCTCAGTGTGTGGATGCAGGTTAAATGAAGTCCAAATCCCATTCCCTTTTCTGTCCTTGAAATTAAGCAGCAATTCCTGCTTGTTCTTCACTGGCTCATGCAGGAATGCACAGGAAGGATGTTCCTCATGTTTTCAGAGAGGCTGTCTATAAAAAAAATCCCATTTTAAGGCTTAAAATGGGCCTAAGGCCTTTCTTTTATCACAGGTTCATTCTTTCTTCTAGGGCTTTGAGCAGAACAGGGTGACACTGATATCTCTTCCAAATACAAGTACTGAGGGAGATTCTATTTCTGAGGAGAACAGTGCATCTGACTTCATGTCAGTGAAGGTCACGATAATGTGGCCTATGCATAATGATGATTTTTTTTTTTTCTATGCAGTCTGCGTGGAAACAGTTGAAAAATATAACTTTCAAAATTTAAAAGATGGAAATTATTTATATAAAGCAACTCCAGGATAACTGGTGTTGAAATAGTAAGGCCAACTAAATGAAATGTCAACCAGTCCGTGGCTGCCTTACCTCAATGGACATGAGGCTTTAACCAGCACAGAGGGTGCATTACAGCTGTGTATTACCACAGCCTCTCTCATCTGGAGGTGGATAGGGAAGTACAAAAACAACACCAACAAGCCATAGAATTTTCAGGGGACGAAGAGCAGTCAGAGTATGAAGGATTTTTCCCCACCCTGTCTCAGAGTTACTGCCACTTGGTGTTGTAGTGAGCCCTTTCACTCAGGCTGGCACACAGGTGCTGGCAGGGAGATGCTCTCCCACGTCTCACCTGGAAACACCTCAGCTCTAAAGGCACTTAGTGAGTTTGCTGGCAGAAAAGCAAGTGCCTCAGTTTCTGTGTTTCATCACACACACAATTGCCTGAGTAGTGAGCTACACAGTTGTATGTGATGGCAGAGCCCTCTCGTCAGTGAACGTGGCATTTTCTGGGGCAGGACAGCACAGTGTGCTCTTGTCAAACAGAGCAGCCCTGAGCTGCTCTCCTTTCACTTAATAGTCCAGAGCTTAAAGGAATCTGCAAAGGACATTTGAATCTCATCTCATCTCTGACTCAGAGCTGTTATTTCAGCTAAAATAAGACAGTGATCTTTGAGACAGGAGGAGTTCAGGTGGTTTTCTTAGTTTGTGGTAGAAGCAGCATGTGATTCAGTGAGTATTGCTGCAGAGGAAAGCTAGGGACACCAAAAGCCCCAATTTTAGGTGTTGTTATTTTAAAACAGCCCCCCTGTTGAATGTAGCCTCCTGTTGACTTTAAACCATCAGATGAGAATCTGCTTCTGCTTCTTTCACCTGTACCTGACCTGTCCTCACGCAGCTCCTGTGATGTCATTCATTCACTGGTGGGAATCGTGATAATTTTGTCTGCATTGCATTTGAAGTTGCAGGTTAAAAATCATTTCTGCAGCAAGTCTCATCCTTTTGACACAAACTACATAGCTAGAATATTCATTTACAGAAAGGGACGGCATTATTATCCGAACAGTGACAGTGAGTGCTGTTAATTCCCACATGCTGCTTAATGACACAAATCTGTTCTAAAGAATGGTTGTTTCTGTGGAGCCAACTCTTCTTCACCTTATCAAATATCTCTATTATAAACCACACTGAAAATGGAGTATGTACTGGTCCTCAGCTTCATCTCTTGTAGTGTGGGAGGTGCAAGAACTAATCTCTTCATCAGAGGGTTGCTGGGGAGAGTAGTGGGCTTTTGCCCCGTATCACAGGAGAGGGATGGTGGCTAAGGCTGGTGACAATTAGGTGTGTGCTGGACATCTCCTCTGCTGCCTCCAGCACCTGCCACTTGTCTAGGAGGACCCCAAGCATTGTCCCTCCTCTGAACTGAGCTGAAGAGAGACGCTGTATGTAACCAGGTATCTTGAGAGCTCATCTGCAGACTTTATTACAACAATTACTAAGGATCATTTGACTGTAAACGCTGGCTCCCTCTTGCTATGAATCAATGTCATTAACCTTAGCAGTATCGACGTGTTCTCCCTATGCATTTCAAGCAGTTTAATAAACAAGTGAAGAGTTAAGAGCCTGTTCTGCATGCTGTGATATATTCCTGCCTTACTGGTTCTGGATAAACACAGTGACACTTCATTGTACTCTGAGATTTATGATGGAACTACAGTGTGGGAGAGAAGGGTAAAGAGAGGCTTTTGCTGAGATGTGCAGTAAAAAAGCAGGGCTTGACAGAGAAATGGGAGTAACACGTGCTCAGCTGAAGAGCAGGTAGCTGACAATGAGCTGACACGTGCTAGGTAAGAATCACTTTCAATTCCTGCTGCCATGTCACTGGGATTCTCAATGACTTTGAATAATTCTGAGAACAAGCAGTATATTCAAGGGAAAAGAGGAAAACAAAGAAGGAAAAAAAAGCAGATTCATGAAAGTTGTTCTTTTTGATGTGTATTTTTATGTGATCATAGTTAAGAGCACGTGCTTGAATCATGCCAAAGTATAATTCTGTGTGTTATGAGGTCCTTGACTATTTTATGAGACTCTTTAATGATTAAAAAGACCCAAAACAAATGAAAAAAAAAATCGGAGGAAACAATGGAGTCATTGAAATGAATGAAATCCAATTTCTGACAGTGTATAAAATGACTTAGAGGTCTCCTTTCCTCCCTTTTCCAAGATCTTGAACATCCTTTGTTTTAATTATTTTTTGGCCAGCAGTCCCCATCCAGTGGTGCAGGCCAAAGCGATTCCCATGAGGCTCTTAGACATTTTCTGGAACAGTTTCCCTGTGAACAGTCCAAGCTGAGGAAATGATGTTACAAGCAGAGCTGTCACTGCCCAAGGTTTCTGCTGACAACAGGAAGGGTTGGACATCTCTGCCTCGGGGCATCGCAGCCCAGCTGGCAGGTGTGGGGAGGGCGATGTGTAGCCCCTGGGAGCAGGGACTGGACATCGTGGGTCAGTGCCACTCTCCAGCTGACTCTCACAGCAATGCCGGGACCTCTGCCAGGCAGCAGAGTCCTGAGATGTCAGCCAGAAATCTGTGAGGACTGAGAACAACCTGCTCTTCGTTACCTGGTGACTCCTGGGTGAATCAGGAAACAGATGTGACAAGCACAGCAGAGGACACTGGGCTCTTCCACCCTGCAGCTGGCTGGAGGTGCAGCCAAACTTTCCAGCTCTAATCAGCAGAGAACAGCTCTGGAGCTGTCTAAACCAGGAGGTGTGGAAAATTATGTCCTTCCTAGGAAATGTGAGGCGCTTCACTGAGCCTCTGTCTCAGTGGTGGGATCTGAGTCTGCAGGTCCCCAGCAGGGAGCAGCCTTTGTGAATGGACTCCCTCCATGCAGTAGCCATGAAGAGGGTGCCCAGATGCCATCTGGAAAACCTGCCTGTTTCAGTGCCTGTGCACCGAGCATCCTGGAGCTTGACAAGACACCAAAGGGCTTGGCAGCTTCGTGTTTCCTAATTCCTAACATATGTAGAACTTCAGCTATGACACAATCAATTTAAGCCATTAGTGAGAGTTGGATCCAGGCCTTTGCAGAGCCAACTGGCCTATATTTTGTGTTTTAGGAATGCAGCGTGTTCTGCTCCTTCTGAATGGAGGCTGCAAGGGAACAATCTGCCTCTGGGTGTACCTCCTCAGCCAGCTTTAAGGAGACCTGCTGCTGGGTGAAGCACCCCACATTCTCATGACTCTTAAGTGCACATGGGGACTCTCAGGAGTCAGAACAGTGCAGGCACAAGTCCTCTGAAAAATTTCAGATAGGGAGGTATTTCCAAGCAGATTGGGCTGAAGCACATTCTTTATTCTCCTTTAGCTTTTTTCCCCTTTTCAAGTATGTTCATTCAGGTCCCATGCAAGGACCTTTTTGAATGACGTCCTGTTAGCTTCTCTTTCATGAATATGAATGTATTTGCACCAAGTTTTGCGCATGTATCTTCACAAAATCATGGCCTTTAAAATCAGCAAATGGGGTCTGGAGCTTTAAACAATCCTCATGCGTGTTAAAGAATTTCAGTTCGGTTTGAGTTTTTGAATGATATTTCATATTCTAAATTAACAGACATAAATAATTTTTGAAGTAAATCCTCCTGAGTTTTAGACCTTTCAGCCAGTTTTATTTTACTGTCTTAGTTTATATATATATATATATTAGATGTATTTATAGAATAAGTAGCTCTAACACCTGAGGAGTATTTCAGTCAAAATGAGTAATTTATACAGATTTTCTACTTTAAACTTCATTAGAAAATCATAATTTTCTTTACCAATTTGGTCTTGAACTACTTTTATGTAACTATACAGATTGAGTCGGAAGAAGAGAACAACAAAACCCCTCTGTGAGTATCTCCATTTTAGTCAATCTATACTGATTAGTTGTGTTTGCTCAGATGTGTAATATGACATTGTTCTTCTGCTGTGACTGGATGAATGCACAGAGAATCACGATATGAATCATTACATTTGCAAAGCAAAATCCATTTTCTACCATAATGCTCCCTTGAGCATATTTTATAGAGATGAATTGCTGAAAAATACTATTTTTGAGTACATT
This sequence comes from Falcunculus frontatus, assembly GCA_013398115.1. Lineage (NCBI taxonomy): Eukaryota > Metazoa > Chordata > Aves > Passeriformes > Falcunculus > Falcunculus frontatus. The sequence goes on along the minus strand of VZRV01007869.1, from coordinate 1,647,085 downwards.
GGCCATTTTTCGGTGTCTCCCTTGAACAGCTTTAGAAATTATTTGCACCTGATTTCGAAAGGAGCAAAGGAGCTGGGGCTGGGAATAGGTTGTAGCTCATCTGAGCTGATGGAATGGAAGGTGATCAGGTGGGAGGAGGGAGCCCACCTGCCCCATCCCATCCCCTCCTACAGCCTGGTCACTGACCCGCTCCAGAGGGGCTCCCAAAGTGTGTGGGGAAGGCTGTTTTCGTAGCAATGCTTGCTCTTCTGCCAGCAGAGAGACAGTTTAGGGAGAGATTTCCTACTGACTTCCTCATGGAAGGGAATGCTGGGGCTGAATATTCCTATTGTCTCAGTGCTTTTTCCCTGAATTGTTCAGAGGCCTTCTGTCATATTTTTGGGGATAAGTTTACCTTGGTGAGCAGCCAAGCTGACGGCCTGAGCAAGCTAAGCTTGGACAAGTTTGCACATGGATGAGAAGATGCAGGAATCAAAGGCGTAGATGGACTTGTAGTTGCTGGAACTCACAAGGATCAGGCCTGTTTCAGATGGTATTTCTGGTTTCTTGTGTTACACCGGGTGTGTTGAGAGCTTCCCTCCTCCCAGCCTGCCTGCTATGTCTGTCTGTCTGTCTGTCTGTCTGCAAGGTCAAGAGGTGCACTGTAATAGAAATTACTGAGGCAGAGCATCTGGTGCAACTGGGACCCAACATCACAAAGTGTCATTAGTTCCCATAGCTGTGCATGAACAGCCAAAACAAAGCACGAGTTAATGCAGGGACAGGGACATGCATAAAATTATGGTGCTGATAGCCCTGTGCTGGTAAAGATTAATATCTCTTAGACCTCCTTGAAAGCAGAGAGAAATTTTAGCTCTCGTAAATTATTTGTAATTACAACAGCACTTTATTGCTGTATTTAAAAAAAAACAAAAAGAGAGATGATAATTAGTTGATATATAATGTCATATATATAATAGATGAGGAGTTTGAGGGTTTGTGGTGCCTGGAGGAAAGAGATGTGAAAGGGTTTGTCTGTGATTACACACAGTGGTGAAGTTGTCACCTCATGGGTTGGCCCAAAGAATATCAGGAAACCAAGCACTCGAATGAATACCACAGAAGTGGATTAAGGCTTCTGGAGACCTCAAAGAGAGTCAGATGCCTTAACCACCTATGGATTTAATGCCAAGTGAAGAACTTGTGGGTTTAGAAAAGAATCCTTCTCTGATCGGAGAGCTGGAGAGAGAGTATGTGGTGAGAACTTTCAGCTCACCAAGCTCTGCAGAAATCTAATGGTGAGCACAGCATGAGAGTTTCTCTGGGTGGAGAATGTCCTGGCTGAGAGCAGACCAGCACAAAGGAGTCCAAGGCACTGATTAGAAGGCTCTTCCTCTGCCTTTCGTGAAGAACGGCAGAAGAAAAAAATAATTTAAAAACCTTGAGAACTAGAGATAGCAAATTAAATTGCTGTTGAAAAAGAATAGTCGCTGGTAGAAGTGTGAAATGTTGATCTTATGCATTTTTTGCACATTGTAGAGATCCTTAAAGGCTGTCAGCATTTTAATTAAATATGACAGCTTGACAAAAGGAGCAGCTAGGTGTGAAATGCATATACTGCTGGAGGGGAGCTTTCTGCGCAACAGTGACCTGGAATCGGGAAGTCGCTGACTGTGACCTTCGCTGTGCTTTGAGGAGCAGCCAGAGCTGCAGGCAGGGTTGTCAACTGTGCAGTCCCCAAAAGTGACACACCACGTTCATTACCGCATGAGTCAGGCATGGTGAGAGCACTGCTGCCTCTTGCTGCTGCTCCTGCTTCCTGGCTCCAGCACGGAAAAGAGCTGACCCTTCCCCTTGACACACAAGCTTGGTTTCCTCTTGGTGTAATGGACCAACCTGGAAAAGCAATGAGAAACTGCATTGTTCCACCTTCTTTCTGTTGGGGGGGAAAAAAAAAAATCAGTCTTAGTTGTAGGATTCTGACACTTAATCTTATTATTATCATCAGAGACCAGCCACGGCTGCAGCCTGTGACTAAGCTCTTTCTACCGTTACACGACTTTTCCATTAACTGCTCCCTCCAGTGAAAGGCTCCCCAGCTCAGTAACACTCTGCTGCATTTCAGGCATCTCTATTATTAATTAATTTGCTATTCACTGTAATAAATCCCATCACAATTAATTTATTTAGCACAATATGGATATTTCATGTCTTCTGGCTATGCCTCCTTGAAGGTCTCAAGGATTTCCGCTCTGTTAGGACACAGCACCCTCTGACATCCTGATGCAGCAGATCCTGACCTGTGTTCTATCAGCAGCTGCTGAGCTTTAAAGGCCCCTTCCAATGTAACTTATGCTATGGTTCTGTGATTTTTTTTTTTTGTGACTCTTGGAAGCTGAAAAAACCGCAGCTAAGCAGACCTTGTCAGAGCTGAGCATTCTCTGCCTCATGAAACTCCTGTGCTTCAGTGTTCAGACCCTTATTGCCACTGCCATAACTGTCATGAGTACATTAAATCTATTTTCATGATATGTTACACTGTAGAAACGTTACCTTTCATGTAATTTATGAAGCAAAATTAGTTTTAAATTCAGAGAAAAATCTGGAATGTTCAAGAATAGTATGTTGCACATTAACTTGTAGTTCTGCTTTGTCACTACTGTGAAAACTATTTTAGGTAAGAACTTCTATTCAGAGAGGAGTGCATGTTCATTTACATCCTGAGAAGGAAGGAGAGGGAGATTCTCTGTATGGGACAATTTAATAGTCATTGTACTTAGGTGAATGTAGATTGAGGTCTACATCACGGTGCATGCCTCGGAGTAGTTGAAGAGTTCAACAAATTCTTCACAACCACAGAGTAATTGATCATTCATTATTATCCCAGTGGATTTCTAGCACTTATTCTGCCATAATTTGTCACTCTTATATCCTTAAGCATAAACAGTCATCAATGTACAAAGACTTGAAACAAACAGCTTTTGAAAGGACCGAATTAAACATCAGGTATCAGTAACATTATGATTCAATGATGCTTATTACTGAGCAATAAATACGTTGTTTTGTTCCCCTACATCAACGTATAAACAGGGTGATTAATGACAAAATCAAATGTTTCCAGTCTATTCATGCACTAATAGTCATACTTACGGCAGCTTATGATTTGTTGCTAAAACTTAAAAAGCTGTGCTACAGAGACAATGCCTGCTGTGATGTTGGTGCTGAGGAGATCAGGTGGATGGGAAATGCACTGGGAGCTTTGCCAGTGGAGTTCAAGGTAAGCTGTGAACTCCACTGGGTGTGGAGACCCTGGAGAGGCTGGGCCAGTGCCACTGGAATCAGCAGGAATACTCATACAGAGCTTTACATCTGTCAATTTGGCCCATAAAGCCACGCTGCCATTTCAGAAACTTGTACAGAAGTGACTAACACTGTAAACCCAGCATGGGCAGAATCAAAACAAAATGTGTGTGCAGCGGGGTGATCAATAAATGTGCTGCAACAGGGCTTGACGACTTAGCTGGTCGTTTTCTGACTTCCTATTGTTGAGAGAAATTTTTGGGGAAAAATCCCCACGAAATATCCCTTTTCCCAAACTGAAAGTAGATTCAACCTTCTAGTAAAAAAATGTGCTATTTCAACCATGTCAGGTTTTAAACAGCTTCAGGTTATGAATTTACCAGGTCCATTGCATTTTATACTATTTCCTATGAATGATTTTGTTGTATACTTCATGCATTTGTGTAATGTGGCTGTGCCAGTTGAATAGCCAAGCATTATCTAGTAGTGTTAGGGTATGTAAAATAAATACTGTTTATTGCCAGTTGTTGCCATGAGCGCAGGTATGGCATGAGTTACAATTGCTGTCCCCTGTGGTAAAGGGACCCCAGAAATCAATCACAGGTTTTCATTAGCCTGACATGAACTCTGAAAGCCATGAATCCACCCCCACTGGTGTTTTACTCTTCTGCATCCTCTGTTTACCAGGTTGAACACACTTCACTATGCTTTGTGAGGTGGGACTTCCTCTCAGTGGGGAGAGAGGAGAAATGAGAGTGGTTAAATCCTCAGACTGAAACTTGACACATTCCCTTCCACTTCTAAAGGTCGTTTCTGTTCATTCCTGCTGTGAAAGCAAAGCTGAGCCATTTAGAAACACTGTTTTTAAAACAAAGCATTATTATTGGAAGAGTGATATTTGAAAATAAAATCTATCCTCTTTAACAGAAATCGAAAGAACTTCTCAAAGTTTGATATGTGTGTGTAGACATCTGAAAATACTCTGCTTCTGTTTTTTGCTGTCTTCTTAGATAAAATTAAATGGCAGAAAGGAACCCAAGATGCTGTTTGCAAAAGGAGAAGAATTATATTTCTTCCGATATAATTAAAAGCTACTGTGCTGGTGGGTTTTTTGACTGTTGCTTCTGATCCAGAACACAACATATAAAACACATGGGAGAGCTGTAACACCTGCCAGTCTTTACCCCAGAATTATTTGCAATGAATCCTCCTTGACCTCCCAGATTTCTCCCATATAGGTTTTCATTTAACTGGAAAAACTAAAGCATATATTTCTAGATGAACCCTAGCAGTAAAGGTTACACTGGAAAGAATACAAATAACTTTTTTCGGTTTAGAAAGGTATTTTAAAGCCATTAATTAACCAGACTTTGCATCACTTGCAATCTTTTTCATACTGCTCAAGATGATAATTTTTTATTTTTAATAGAATGGTTCTGTGTCAATTAAAAAAAAAAAAAAAATTCCAAAAAATGTCAGTGATGGGAATGTATTGGATTCAATAAAACTTTGCTTGGTTTTTTTGTTTTTTTGTTTTTTTTTTTTTTGTCTGGTTGTTTTTTCTTTTTGATTTCCCATTTCATTAAGTCTAAACTGGCTTGTACCATACACTTATTTGTCTAATTAATTCTGGAGTTTTTGATACCTACAGTATATTTGCTTCCTTTCCCATGTCTTTCCAAGCCACAATTTGCCTTCCCAAGCCACCCATCTTCCATTACTCTGAAGTTTAATCATTAAATAAAGATCATAAAGAATAAAAGTAACTCCCTCACTTCCCTCATTAAAAGTGTCCTCTGGCTTCCTCAAATCACTCGGTGAGGCGGGAGTGAGGCAGCACCACGGCTCACTCTTTTCCCAGGCCATGGGGAAGTGGATGGGGAAGGAATCCCGTTCCTGGCACCTCCATACAAGCTGTGGTTTGGACCTTTACCTTGTAGCTTGGCAGGAAGGATGGACACACGTGTAAATAAACCAAAGTGTGTTTAGCAGCAGCCCAAGGGCGATGATCACTGTCCCCTGCACAGGGAGTCCTTGGGGATCGTAGCAGCAGCTTAATTGTTGGTGCTGCTCTGGGCGCTGGAATTCAGACAGCAAAACCTCCTCTGGAAGTGATTTGCAAAGCCTGGAGAAGTGCTGCTTGGAGAGAAACTGCTGGCTTCAATCCTGATCTTGCATGAAGCCTCTGTGTGTAGCATGGTGTGAGCAAGGTATTTCCAGAATGCTGAGCAGAGTCACATTAATTTTCAAGGCCAAGGAGGGAAAAATTTCAGCTCTGTATGCTTTTTATGGGTGAACCCAACTCTGTGTAATTTGAATTTGAGTTCTCTCTTGGTGAGGCCAGAAGTCATTTTCTTTTAAAATATCAGCTAGAGATCACATGAAAATGGGAATGATGGCTTAGAGCCCACCTCCATCCTTGGCCCCTGAGCTCTGAGGAGTGCCCCTGTGGTGCAGCACATCTCCTCCTGACCTCGAGCTCCTCATCTGGACTGCAAGCCCTGAACACCCTTCCTTAGGGAAATTCCAGCAGGGAACAACTCCTACTTTATCCCTTGGTGAAAGGCTTCTAGGAAAAGGGAGGTGATAAACTTGTGCACCCCTGCAAATGTGCTTCCCAGCAGCCCAGCCTGGCTGCAGCAGCTCCTTCCTGCACAGAGGAAAGTTGCAGGATTTATCTGTGTAGTTTCTCCGTGTCCCATTGTTCTTCCCACGTACAACAGAATAATGACAACCTTGCACAAAAATTGGACAGACCAGAGCTTTTGTCCTTATCTCTTCCTGCCTCCCTGTTGTTTCTCCTCCTATTCAGTTGTGTTTGAAAAAGAGTTTTCCTTTAAATATTTTAAAAGCCTCCCCATCTTCTCATTTTAATCTTTTTTTGTTAAACATAATTTTATGAGAATTACCACAAATTTTTTTTCTTTTTTTTTACCCCTGAAAGATATTCAGATTCAAAAGAGAGGTCCATTCCAAAAAAGGGAAAAAGGAAACCCTCAAGTGTTTGAAAAGTCTGTTCAGATTTGCTTTTGGTGCCTGCAGTGCTCTCTTAAGTCAGGGCAACATTCACCCCTGAGGTAGTAATTAAAGATGGAAACCTTAAGTGGAATTAAACTTAGTTCCCAGGAAAAGTCTGACTTTCTTTGAGTAATTCCCTATAATTCTGGACAAGTGATTTCACAAGCACCATTATTCTGGATTGTTTTTCACAGTGGTTGTATGGCTTTTTGCTAAAGTCACCACGGTGCTGCTCATTCAACATTCATTAGGACTTCTTTTTCTGTCTGAGAATCACTTCTCTCTGTCAAACATCCAGTGATTGCAGTGAGGGAGCTGGGGAGCATTTTACTGAGTGCTGTGCAAAGAAGGGTTCAAGCCCATCTCCAAAAAGCACCTTTCCAGCAGGTGATCTGAAAATTTCTGAAAAACTGAATACTTTTGGTATCTCAGTCACTTTATAAGCAGAACAATAAGACTGTCCACTCTTGTTGTGGCTTGACCCCAGACAGCAACTAAGTCCCAAGTCACCTTTTCTCTCACATCCTCCCACCCAATGTGTCCTCAAATGCTGGGCACTGCACACTGCAGGACAGAGGCAGCCTGTGCACCCACTGTGCATTTATTGGTTTGGCTCCCAAGAAAGCCACAAGGTATTTGAGATTTAATGTCCACAGATGTCAGAGGGAGGCAAAAAAAGGAAATCTCTCTCCCATAGATGGTGAGGTCCTGCCAAGGACTTTGTGATGGCACTAACTCAGTGTGTGTGTCCCCACACAGCCAAGCAGGGACTGCTGGGGACAGGATCCAGAACTCAGTGTCTGCACAGTGCTCTGTGCATGGACCCAGGCACCTCCCTTTTCATTTATTTCAGCCTCTGTCCTGGCAGTGACACTGATTCCGCCCCCCCATTGACTTCAGAATAATTTATGGTCTATCATTCCTCCTCAACCCTTAATGTATTCCTTCTTAAAGTTTAGTCTAAAATTATAAGGACAGAGTTTTTACAAAGAACACTGCAGTTCTGAATTTTGTTTCGTTCCTTTTCATCGCTGCACTTCTTTAAATTGTGTATGCACTAAATAGAAACGTCATCTTCTAGGCTTCAAGCAGAGACAATGCTTAGTGCAGAATATTTGGGCTTGCTTTCAGTTGAGTGGGCTAAATAAAAAGCAATAAGCATCTGTATCTGACTAGTGCTCCTAACCAAAAGCAAGCCTTTGAGGGGCTTCAGAGTTGTTAGGTAAAGGCCAAGAGGTGTTCTGTCTTCTCTGCCTCTGCACACATCTACATTTTTCTGAAAGAGAAATATCAAAATTCCTTCCATGAATTCTCACCTGTCTAAAATCAGCAGCCCGAGATTCAGCTGCTGGACAGCCTGTGACACAATTTGTGTCTGCACACACAGCTCTCTGCTTTCCAGAGAAAAGGCGGCTGGGTGAGCTCAATAACAATCCAGAGTTTTAGATATTTCTTCAGAAAGAAGCCTTTGAAATTCATCAGCTGCTATTTGGGATATGAGAGAGACTCCTGCTCTGTAAACTATGATGCCACACAGTCAGACTTAAAAGCTTTCTTAAAAATCAAATGCTGGAAACTTAGAGACTCCATGAGGGAAAAAGGAAATCTGGGTGGAAGTATCTTTTACATCTTTAATTGCATCCCCTGCAAGAATTTGTTCCCATGATTAAAGGGCACATGATAATTAGCATGAAGAGGCAAGCTACAAGTGAAAAGTCAATGGAGTTGTGTTAAAGGGGCATATAAGGTTTCTTCATATGCAGTTGGAAAGTTCTTTTTTGAAGCGTTTATTACAGAGTTGCAAAAAATAACCTGCAAAAGAAAGCAATTTTTCCAGGAAAATTATGTCTTAAAAACAGTTTCTCACTTTACAGTCCAATGCTTTTCTTTTGTCATGATAAAAATGTTCAGCATCTTTTGAGGTCCATACTTATTTATCCCTTCCAATAGTTAGGAAATGTCAGTAGTACTCAGAAGGAGATGGAAATGTCAGCAGTGCCATTCTTAGCAGGGATTACACAGTTCAATAAGTGATAACTTTTGATACCTCATCATAGAGACAAACAGGTATGTGAGCCCCTGCAAACAGCCTGGGGGAGATTTCCACAGTCACCACTACCAGAATTCACACACGCATAAAACTTCTCAATTTTTGACCACTAAATGTAATTAAAGTAAGCCTTTTCCTTTTTTCTAAACAGATGGGGAAATACCAAAATGTTAAGTACCTTCATTTTCACCGCGGGGTTCTTTCAAAGGCTTTAAACATTTGGATGGCAGCCAGATTTTCAGTTGGGTTTTTCTCCTCGTGTTCAGGCCTTCCAGCTCTGAAGGCACGAGAAAGGAGTTACATGCAACTCCCTTTAGCTTGCCCTGCTTGCTTTCTCTGCTGTTTGGTTAGCAAACTTTGCTCAAAGTAGGTTAATGTTCTGGTGCACAGCAGGCTCCAAAACCAAAGCTTGATTTTTACTTTTTTTTTTTTTT
>VZRV01007869.1:1600313-1638277 GCA_013398115.1 Falcunculus frontatus | reverse complement strand
TTTTTTTTTTTTTTGAAGGCTGCCAGCACTCATTCATCCAAGGACCTATTCCATCTCTCTGTTTACCTACCACAGAACATTTTAAAATCGAAGTCCCAGGCACCATTTTTAGAATTCAGAGGAGTTGCTTCAATCAACTGTTTTGTTTTCCTGCAGTGACAATTGGGATTTATCTAATTGCTAAATAAGGCTTTGCTCGTGCGAATTTGCATGGGGAGTCATCCAAGAAAAACAGGAGGCAGTGGGACTTGCATCAGAAGGCAGGTGTATTTTTGGGTAGTTCTCCTTTAGCATCTCGCCCTCACCATTACACTTGTCTAAACTTTTCAGGCTCTGAAGACTTTGGACTGGGCCCTGGATCAAGTCTTCTGTGATGGAAATGAAGGAAGGAAGTTTGTGGCAAAGAGAGAGGGGAACGCAGTGTGGAGGAGGCTGTTGGTGAGTGTATATAGGATGGATATATATATATATATATATGTATGTATGTACGTATGTGTGTGTGTGTGTATAAGGGTGTGTATAGTCCCTTTCCTTCTCGCCTTTGAAGTCAGAGATATTTAATGTCCCATTTCCTTTCCCGATGGAAACGTGATTCAATGCAGGCAGGTTCCCTGGCATCCTGGTGGAACCACGGAATGGAATCCTGGAATCGCAGAATGGCTTGGGTTGGAAGGGACCTTAAAGATCATCTAGTCCCAGCCCCCACGTATGTGTAGGTTTTGTTGCACGTGCTTTCTGTTACTTGCCAAAGAAGCCACTTGTGTCCCCAGCAAGTATCTGAGATGTTTAGTATCCATTTAGAAGTACATGTTGAAACATAACTGGATTTTGGGAAGACAGGACTGTGTCTCAAACTTACCTTTAAGGAGTGGGCTCATTTGTCAAGCAAGGGAGGAAATAACCAGTACAAAGTGCTCTCCACAGTGTGTCAGGAGTTAGAAATGGAAAACTATTAACACGAGTGTGTGGCCTGGAGGAATAAATACATTATATGAGCTCCTAAAGTATGATTTAAACTTTAACTTCTAACTTGGAAGGGGGAGAAGGGAGTTTATATTGCTTATGTTGCTTCAAGGTATTCATCTGATAATGATAAGTATTTCTCTTTCTGTGTCATTGTAGTGAAGAATCATGGGAAGCTTCTTCATCTGGGATAAGAAGAGACTTGATACTTCACATTTTAATATCTCTGCACTTATGAAATATGTTACAACTTGGGATGCTTCTCCTGAGAAGCTCTAGAAAGCAGCAGGATTGGTTTCAAAGGCAGGAGGAGAGTCAAAAGTACCAGTGTTAAAATAGCAATCTGTGTAAGCTGTTTTACAGCTTCAGAGTTGTGCAAAGCTGTAACTTTCCTTGGCCTCCTGCCCTGGACTGTCTGTCCATAAAGCACTGCCACCCTGCCTTGACACATTTTATAGGACACTTCAGCTCGGAGGGGAACGAACTGCTGTTAAAATGCTTCTGCAAGTCCTGGGGCCGAGCAGACGGGGGGGGACTGTCCTGAGTGTGCCTTGTGAGAAGTCCTGCGGGCTGCTGTGCTCGGTGGGGTTTGTACCCTGAGTGAGGGGCACTCTCTGCTCCCAGTTATGGTGCTGTGTAGGGTACAGTAACCACGTGCTCCTGCTGCCTGTGATGCAGCTGCCCAGGTCACTGCACGATTTACAGATCTTTCTGGAATTGCTGCACTGTCTGATAACGTTTTCTAATCATAAGTAGCGATAGCTGTGTCGTAACAACTGCACCTTCAGCTTGGAAGGGGGGGGCTTGTTTAAGATGAGATTATCAGTTTTAGAAGGCAAAAATGGGATCTAAATCCTAATTCTTGTGAATAACAATGAATAGCTGATGCTCCACAAGCTGTGCAGAGTCTTAATTCTGAGCCTAAATCAGGACTCATTCACACATCTGTAGTTTCATGCATACGAAAACCTCCTGGGAGAATCCCACGGGTGCAGAACCCCGAAGCTGTGCAGGAGATGGGCGACAAACCATGCCGAGTGTGATCATGTGCAGGCACTTCCCTGGAACTCCCTGGAGACACCTTGTCCTGCCCACTGTCCTCAGGGGTCTGCAGGTGGGAACCTCCCACAGCACTTCTGTGCTTTTATGTCTGATCCCAGATGGATCCCACATTACACGAGGAGGAGGGAAAATGGAAAGCTAATGAGCAGAGGATCTCAAAAGCAAACTGCTTTTTATCTATAAAGGGCTTGATCTGCATTGCACTGACACGTTTCTTGCAATGCAAAGGAGGAACTGATGTGTGAATTAGAGCAATTTATGCACATTTAAAGAACTTTATGATTCTGTAATTAGATGGGCATCTCTACAGAAAGTACATGTCAGCAGCCTAAATAGGAGAGATGAGAAAACTGTTGTATTTTATGTTGCTCTTTGTGTGTCTCTTTTAGGTCCAGTGTACTACCCAGCTAAATTTTTCTTTAGATTTTGTTCCTGTAAAAAGGTTCTTAATGCAACATCATCCTATCAAGATGGCCTTTTTATTATTATTTTGAGGTGTTTATGTGCACCGGGATAATGCCACCCTATATATAGAATGCTTTTTGCTTTGATTTTAAAATAATTTTATGCTTTTAATGAAATAGTTTTAAAATAGTTTCTTGCTTTCAAAAGAGCAAAATACAGCTGCTCCTAGAATCTGATTAATGCTTGCTATTTCATGATAACTGTAATTAAATTCGGCTAATTACTGCAATATTTATGGAAAACAAGGAACAAAAGCTGTAGTTCAACACTTATGCTGCAGAGTACAGGGACACAGGAGGGCTCTAAGAAAAGCTGTAGGGCAGGGTGGTGACTCTGGGGAGACCTCAGGGAGCCCAGACCTTCCCTTTGCATCCTACTGGGCGATGTGGAGCCGGCACATGCACACCCTACCTCATAACATCTTCTTCTTGCTTCCATTTCTCTTCTCTGCTGTGAGGGATGTGTCAGCAGAGCAAATCAGTCTGGGGGCTGTGTCACAGAAAGGATTGCTCTGAACTGTGCCTCAGCCTGCAGCTCTGTGGAGATGTCCCTCTGAGTGGACAGCACCAGGGGGATTTACAGCCACCTTTGTCTGCCTTCCATTTAAGATTTAAGGGAAAAACAGAGCAACATAATTTCCCTGGAAAGTCCTCTCTGGTGACAGCTTCTGAAACACTGAGCTCTGACAGATGGATGTGATGGCAGTTCATGGATATGTTGGTGGTTACAGCAGGGCCATTGCTCTCAGCTCATCACACAGACCTGGAGCAATGACAAAAATGTCTCCAAAACTGGTTGTGGTTTTTTTTTGGTTGGTTGGTTGGTTTTTTTCCTATGTAGTGGTGCCTGTCCAAACTGATCACAGGAATTGCTGCAATCAGCTTTCCAAATCATTGCCTAAACCCACCTGTTCTATTCATCATGAACAATTGCTCTGCTAAAACCAAGTTGTCACTTTATATGCCCCCCAAATGGTGGTGTGGCCTGCACAATGGTGGGCAGGTAGTCCACAGCTAAGGTGGCTGGAGGAACACAGCCTGGGGGAGGCTGGCTGCAGGCAGATGGACAAAGGTGCTTGGACATCACAACTGACCCACCCTGGTTCTGCTGACAATGTTTATGGGACTGAACACCAAGTACAGGTAGCAAAACTGCCTATCTTGAGCACAAAGTCTGTTGCTTAGGGAACAAATATTGCAATAGACTGTTAGGGCAGGAAAACAGAGCACTAACTTTGCAATTGGGAATAATTTAAACAGTGCCTTCTCCCCCACCATAAGATGCTTTACTTAAACACTGCTGATACATTTCCCAAGCTCAAAGTTCCACGGTGTGCTTTGTGAGCAAGCCTGTGACCTGGTCTCACCCAAAATACAGGTTTTGTCTGTTCCATAAGTGGTGGATGCACTCTTGGGTTTGAAGTGGGTGAGCACATACGATTTGTGGCACAAGCCAGAGAGCTGCCTATCCTGAAATCAAGGGTGTGCTCACAGGCACACAGAGGAACAGCACATCCTGCTGGTTACACTCCAGGGGAATATCTTGTCCTGCAGCAGCAGAGATGCCAGGGAGTGAGTGTGGTGCTTGTGTTTCAGTAAGAGGGGATGGAGGACACATGGTGTGAAGAGGCTGCTGCAGTAGCCTGGATTGTCACTGTCTGCCAGCCACCAGCTCTTTCTCAGTGGCTCAGTGGAGATGGTGCAGTAGTTCAAATTCAACTTCGGCCTTGGGACATCTTGGATAACTTTCAGTCTTGCAGTAGATCTGTGGCACTAGCTGTCCTGGTTGGTGTAGCAGTTGGTGTAGTGTGGGGATGAAATATTAAGAATATTTCACTAGGCTATTTCCTCATTGACAGAAACATTCTTTCTAGAGGAGAAAAAAATAACCCTACCACCAAATATTTTTGATAAATGTGACAGGATTAGAATAGAATATTTCAATTTTTAGTTTCAGTACAAGATTTTTTTTTCAATGCCCTACTTTCTCAGCCTTTTTTTTTCTAATGTTATTTTGTGCGGCTAAGAGAGAAGAGCTTTCTTGTCTTCCTCAAGTTGTTTAGAGCTTTTCATTGACTAATGCCTTTTGTCACAAGTGACAGTGAAGGACCTGTTTGGTAATAGAGATCAATGGAGATGAAGGTGACATTTCAGAGCAGAATTTTAAAACTAATGCATTGTTATTTATCTGACCAGGGCACCTAGGAACACTGGCTCTCAGTCTAAGAGCACCACAACACTCACTGCAACTTGTGTCCTCCTCCTAAAAATGCACATTTCCTCTTTCTGTCACTCTTCTCTAACCCAGTGCTTCTCAGATTTCGTGCCTATTTTTGAAAACTCTTTGTCAGCCTCTGGTCCCATGAAATTTTTATCAACAGCCTTCTCACTCTCTAGGTACCTGTTGGGTGAAGCAGGGCTTTGTCAGCAAGTGATGGGTGACCTGCTTCCCCTGGGTAGCTGCACCCTGTGGTTTTGGCAGGGACAGAGCCTTTAGTGCTGGGAAGGTCCAGGGCCGTGAAGGGTGTTACTTCCTTCTGATTCCCTGCTGAGAAAAGTGTGGTGTTGGCACTGAGCAACTCAAGGAAGTGTGATTTCATGCTTCAGCTCTCTCTCGAATTCCAAACGCACTAAAGATACTTGTGAGAAGTGCTAAAGTGATAGACAGTGAGGAATTTAGAGCCTCTTTTTGCTTGGAGAAGAGGTACAGTAAGAGCTAATGGTCATCCTACACTATATACTGGAGCGATCAGCTTTGCATGTACAGTTCAATTCCCAAACACATTTAGGGTTTAATCCACACCTTCTTTGCTAAGAAATCCAGGAAGGGAGGCAGCTTTCAACCCTGCAGTGATCTGAGACCCCCATACACTTAAACAAGTTTCAGAGCAGTGGTCAGATTAAAGCCCTACCAACGTTGACTGGCTTTGAGTAAATATTTACTACTTTGGTTCCAATTACTCCTCTCTCCCTACCTGTAAGCTTTGCCATCTGTACCCAGAAGCGCTGCCTTTCGTGGCCTGTTTGCTTGACATCCTCCCCACTTAAGTCTAGAATAAGAAGGTCAATTTAGATAAAGCCTAATGCAATTATGTCTCAAACACGATCTCAGTAACTTCTGTACGTAAATTAAATGCAAACACATTAATAACCTTGCATACACCCTGCCTGGCTGTCTCGCCCAGTGTCATGGCAATGCATTTAGTACAGACCAAGCAAGAAGAAGACAGATTGTTTTCCTGGAATTCACTCAGTTAATGGAGAAAAATCCACCCTGATCTAGGTTGGCTCCAGCAGTTTCTCAGAAATATTAATGTCTCAAGTTCTCATGGCTTTAATAAAGTAAAATATAATGTATTTCAATGGAAAACAAATTCCCCATTTCTTTTCTCCTGGCACTTGGTGCAGCTGATAGCTACAGTACTGGTTTCAAGCCGAGCATGCCGAGCTAATTATATTTCTTCTAAACATTGTTATTTCTTGATTGCTAATGTGGTATTTGAGAGTCAGTGATTCTTAAATGTCAGCTTAAGAATCCATCTTTACCAGTGTGAAACCCTTAAATGCAGATCTTGTTTTACCAATATTCCCAGTAAAGAATTACTCTACTGCTTGTCTGGCAAGTGAGACAAATAAAAATTTCCAAAGGCTGTATATTTTTTTTCTGCACCACATTTAATTGGTGGGAGCATGGAGACACAGAAACATTTTCATTAATGCTTCATTATTAATCAGTAAAAGATGGATGCAACACTTGAGGGAAGCACTGAATGGTGAATTCCCTAATCAATTTACTGTAGCTTCCTTTGCCCTATTAGTGTGAATGTTGCAACAGCACGCTGTGAATGTGCTCCTCCCTTAATGTGCTCTTTATGAAAAGGGAAAAAAAATCCCTGAAACTGGATAAATCTAAACTGTTTGGTATACAAACACAAATGATATTATTTTTCTTGATTTTTCTAGGGTTCTGGTGGGCATGGCATTCACACAGTTTTGGGATGATGAGTTGCGTAAATACTGCCTCCGTATTTTTGGTAAGTTTTTCTTTCTCTTTATTTTGCTTGTATAACATTTCATCTGTTATTTCTTTTTACATGTTACAGTATTGCAACATCACAGTAACTAAGCCTGGGTTTTGACTGGGATACAGACATATTCAGATGTCCTGCAGTGAGGGTCTCCCATCACGAATCCTCCTGGGAGGAGGAAAGCCTTCCTCATTGCTCTTTGGTAGCTCTCATTCCTAAACTGGCACCAGGCAGGCAGCTGAGCAGAGTGAAAGGGCTCAAGCACAAGAGCTGGGACTGTGAGGGGCAAAGCCATATTTGTGTGGGAAACAGGGAGGGAGTGGAAACCAGTCCCTACCTGCTGGCATGAAAGTACTTAAAAATAAGTTTTGAAATCTGGCTATGCAAATTCTTATCCAGTCCTTGGTAGAAATCTGCCTGTCTGGGAGTCTGTAAAGATTGGCCACGGGAACAGTACATGAGTTCAGTTGCTCTTGTGAGAAGAACTCTTGACTTTTGGAACTTTTCAGAAAATACTGGAAAGTGTTTTCATAAATTGCGTGATTACATAAAGAAATCTTTTCCATTTCCACCACTACCAGTAGTAATGCAGAGACTAGGGAACCATGGCTTTCCTTTTTACTGCCTTTATTGAATCGAGACCTCTAGGCAATAGCAGACTGATGGGATGTGACGGATGGAGCTGTCATCAGACAGTAAACCATGGGGTGTTACTCCTTGGGCTCCTGATGTGTGCCAAACCCCGCTGCTCTGCCCTCAGTTATCCAGCAGCAGAGTAGCTCTGCAGTCTGGGATCAGCCACAGTCTACTGGGGCCAGGCAGGCTGAGCTCTGCCTTGTCAGAGGCCATGGTCTGAGTTAGGCTTCTCAGTGACCAAAGCAGCTCTCCAGCATCTGGTACACATTACTGGGTGCTGAAGACAGAAGAATCTACCCTTCAGTCTCGATTTATCTCTATCCAGCATCCTGAAACTTTTAACTTGTCACCTGGTTGAGCTAAACCTCTCAAACACTGCTGTCCTGGTGTGATTGGTGCTGCACTTCCTCCTCCTCAGTATCCCTGCTTGGGTGCTGTCCAACTTGCTTTATTTTTTTCTCAGCTGATGCTTGTAAGCTAATTGGTTTCCTTGTTCATTCCGAGACATGGGGGAAGTATCCCATTATCCTATTGCTCAGTCAAGTAATATTCAGGCACAACATGCCAATGTCTGCAGACTTGTAATCAGTTTTAGGGCCTTGGATGAAAATATCTGGGAGCAGAGAAACTGAAGAACGCAGTTAAATTGAAGACACGGCACAGTATATTCTCATCCAGCATGGAATAACGCAGACTGGGCGAAAAGAAAGTGGCACATCTTTTTTGCTTAGTTTTCTCTCCTATAGGATTTACTTTCTCAGCAATGCAAATCAAATCAGATACATCCATGAGACTATTTACTGCTTCTAACTCAAATTGGAAGGGCAGCAGGTGAGAACTAGAATATTTATTTTCTGTTTAACTCTCAGGAGCACGTCACAAATCAGGGACCTATCATGACTGAAAAAGCAAGTCATTAGATAATGACAAGGAAACCCCTTTTCTTAAAACATCTGTGATAAAATGTGCATGATAAACAGAATTCTAATAGACCATGAGTCTAACTCCCTAAGTTGTAATTTGGTCACACGGAAACCTCAAGGATTTTCAGCACTATGTAAAAAATTCTTTAAGCAGACCCCATTACAGGGCAAGAGCTTTTGGAGAGAGATGATATTTTCCTTTGGCATCAAAGGAAATGTTTGATAAAACACTCACTATGATGTAAAACAAGCACAGTTTCAAGCTACAATGTCTGAGTTCTTTTTTGTTTCAGAATTCCCCTCCCTCTCTCTCTTCCCCTTCGTGCCAGGTCACCAGCTCTTTCCTTTCACTCCAGTTCCTCTACTACATTTTATTCTTTTCCATTGGCTGAAGAGGGAGCAAGCCTTTGTGTTGTTATTTTGATGCTTCACCAGACATTACCCTTCCAGGTTTCTTAGTCAGCAAAGTCCCAGACTGTCAACCTTGGGTATCCTCCCACTCCTGTATCCCAAGAAGGCCCCGTCTCCGGGACTATGCTGATGTTAGCAAATGAGTGCAGCACAAAGGGGAAGATCTGAAGATGATAGGAGTTGGCATGCAGCTGGTGGTTGAAATCCACCCTGTGCACATTTTAGGAGATTTTGCTTCGGGCAACTTCTAGCCTGGTCCTGTGGGGAGCAACCAGAGCACACCTTTCAGTTTAACCTCATCTGAAAGGGGCCCAGTTTGCCTGTCCTGTTCGCTGCTGGAAACCAAAACACAGCGATGTGCAGCGCTGCAAGGGCAGTATGAACCAGAATGTTAACACAGCTTTCCTCTTTCCTGCTTTGCATTTCACTCTCTGTACTTTCCTTTATCCCTTGGTCTGGTCAAGGAGCACTTTTGTATCTCCCAGGACCCATTTGAACTTAATGAGTGTCTCCCTTCCAGATGTGAACTTTCCCGGCTTTCCCTTCCTTCTTCTCACTGCTCGAATTCCAGCAGGAAGAGAAGAAGAGAAGATGCTCTTCCAGCTTGGCACCAGCCAGGAAAGTCACACAGACCCAGCACTGGAGCACTTGCCAGCAAATACAGGCAATATCTTCCCAGGCAGAAGTCTAGGCACAGCACGGTATTGTTATTCCTTCTTCAAAATCACGAAGGGTATCAAATCTCTTGATAAAATCGTTCTTAAAATAAAAATAGTTGTAAGGAATAAGTTTCTTTCCTCAAATTTAGCCTGATTTTTAAATATTTTTCTTCAATTTAGCCTAAATAAGGGAAAGTTCATCTTTGTCTCTAGGAGCTCAGCCATAGACTGATCCCTGAATGTACAATTCTGTGATAGCAAATAGCAAATGTCCCTAAAATTTAGTATCACTACTCTTTTCCCTGTGGTATTGCACCCCAGGAATTGTCCACATGTCATAGCCCTAGAGCTGATCATATTTTTATTAATATTTTTGCAGAAATATAAATATGTGGGTTTGTTTGGGGTTTTTTTCCCCAGCAAGTCAACACATACAACTTTTCTCTGTTGTAAATCTGCCAAAAGTCCTCAGGGATCTGGAGGCTCTGATTCAAAGGTACTTAAAGTAAAAGCTTCTTCATGAACATAACCTAAGTGACCTGCTCTACTGATGTCTGTGAAATTACTTGTACAAAGGGGAATATTGGGATGGTTTCACACCTTGACAGTCATTGTGGGCCGCTGTATGAAGCACTTTTTCTATTTGCTTCCTTTTCTTGCAGGCCTTCCTGTGAGGGTATTCTTCTAGCATGGATCCAAATAGATCTTTTACATGTGTAAAATCTCAGGTGCCCATTTTAGATGTAAACAGCAAGAGATGAAGAGTGTCACAGCTACACGAAAATACAGAAAAAATCATAAAACATTTACATGCAACAAGAAGAGTCAAGGATCTTCGGGAATTGCATCTTATGTGAAAGTTACAGCATCATCATCCTTTGTGGGTGATAGTCATATCCAGTTATTTTGCTTTTTGGAACAGCTGCTGACATCTTTTGATCTATGCCATGCAACAATTCTCTTTATATTTCTTTGACTTTTGTTTCCTGGCCACATACTGTACATGTGTACTGTGCTGTGAAACAAAGCTCTCAAACCTTGAAAAGAAATTTCCTTCTCTTTCAATTCTGCTTGTGGGAATGGAAGATTTATATGCATTCAACATTGTCTCAACAGCCATTGAGTAAAATTCACCAAGTGGCACCACTGTGTCAAACCTGTAAGTATTCTATTCAGTTGGCTTGCCCATATCCCAAGAAAACGAAAGGGCAAATAAAAAGCAAAAACTTTAGCTGGAATCTCCATCTAAATAATGACTTTGTCAAGTAAGAGAATTTTCTGAATCATCACTTTCAAACAGAGAGGCAGCCATGAGACAGGGGTAAAAACCTTTGAGTTAAATAGCTTCTAGTTCTCTGTGTAAACCAGAAACCAATTAGAAGTATTAAAATAATCAAACAAAGCCTTAGAAAACACCAAAACCATTTGTTGCTCTATATACTTTTCCATTATAAATGCTGTCCCTTAGCAATTATTCATGACAGGACAAAAATTGTGTCTTTATACTTTACTCCAGTGAAAAACTAATATGTGAAATGAGTATGGGAAGTTGCAGGTGTCCAGGCTGCCCATTCCCTTGGTATCCCTGTGGGGCCCAGGCTCTCTGCCTCTCCACTGATGTTCTCCTCTGCACACTCATACATAAAATCAAGCAGAACTTGGGTCTAAAGTACCTTTATTAGTGTTAAATTGGATTATTTAAACTGTTAGCCTAACATACTTAATTTGGCATTTGTGTTTTCCTAAGAGCATGGGTTTGGTTTAATTTGTTTCATTTCCTCCTGTACCCAGCTGTCTGTAATTTTACTATCAATTTCTATACTTTTATGGTGACTTAGATAAATATTGCTAAATTATGGAGATTTCATAAAAGCCAAACAGGTAATGCCATTAACCTCAGCCAGTCAAAAATAATCCTATTAAATTTCCAGTCAAATTGCCTCGTAATGAATGTGCAGTGAAACTCACAGAAATTAACCATTTCACTGCAGATTAGTAAACCACGTACTGAATATTTTTCTTCATCCATTCCTGTAAGAGCCTGTCACCACAGAGGTGTCAGCAACCAGTGGATGGTGATACAGGGATCTTCTGCTCTGAGGGCCACCTTGAGCACACTGGTGGTTTTTAACAGCAGAACCTGTGCAAACACACAGTTGCATTTGCACTGCTTGTCTCTGGCCACAGGAATGGCTTTTCCAAAAGCCTTGAAGGCCAATGAAATACTAATTTTTTTCAGCTCTTTTATTAGCCTCAATGGACAAATGTTTTCCTACGTTTTGCATCTTTTCCCTTCTGAAAAATGCAAGATTTTGATCACGATATACCTGCTCTCCTCAAGACTCTATAAAACTATTGGATTAGGAAATTGAATCAGCACAAAGAATTTCCATGTGGAGATTTCTATTAACAGCTTTGCATTTTTATTAAAGCAGGATAACTCTTAAAGCCTCAGAGATATTGATGAGCTGAAGGGCTGAAGGAGAAGCTGGTTGGCAATTTCTGCTTTGCAGGGGTTTTCTAGGGGCTGAGCTCTGGCTGATTAATCCTGGATCATGGGAGCTGCATTGCACGATGGCTGATCCAACTGGTGCCTGTCAGTGCCTCTGAATGATACAATCCCCTACAATCTGGCAAGTTTTGTTTCTTCAGGTCTCTCTTAGGGCTTAACATCTCAGCATAATTGGGAAGAACCACAGCTGATGTTCATAATGGGCAATTATGCTCCCAAAGCCCCCAAGGCCCTGGATGACAGCTCAACGCATCAAATGACCTTCATCTTGGATGAAAAATGTGAAGTAATTAGCCTGAAGAGCAGCATGTCTGAAAAAATGTTCCAAATGCTCCAAATTCCCAAACCTGGCAACTACCACCTCCTTTTACCAGGAGACCACTCCTGGGTAGTGCACAATTCATGCTGGTGAAAAGCTTTTGGATCTAGGTCTGGGCCTCAGCGTGGGCTTCACGCATCCTTCCCCCTTGCTCAGTGAACTGTTCACTCCTCATCACCCCAGGGCACTCTCCTGCAGGAACAGCTGATAAGGAGCAGGTGAGAGGCACCTGTTCCTGCTCTCTTCAACCTTTTTTCACCACGTTCCTAGCAAGGAGCAGCTCGGCCCTGAGCTTTAGCAGCACTGTCTACATCTCCAGCACCTCTGAAAAAAAGCCAGGAGAGGGGAAAATAGCTGGAAAAATAAATATATTGGGAGAGGGAGTAAGAGAACTACCAACAAGAAAAGAAATGTACAAGGGAGGACATGGAGAAAGAGGGCTGAAAGCATGAGAGAAGATAAAAATAGATATAAAGAATAAAGAAAAAATTAGAGAAGGAAAAGAACCTAAACCAAATCAAAAAAAAGAAACCCCAAAAATGATGACAACACCAACAACAACAAAAATGGAAGCACATGCTGAGGAGGGGTATGAGCCACCCAGGAATTTTTTATTACACTACTAAGGGAATTCAGCAGAGAAAAAACATGGGAAATACGGATTCAGGACTCTCTCTTCCCCTAAGCTGTTTATGACATGAATAATCAATGCCCAGATTGTTTCTTACAATCTTTTCTAGCAAATACATTTTTATTTTGCTTGAATTATACCTCCATTTAACATTTCTTCTATTATTATTCTTGTGTTAAGTACTGTTAGTTGAAGACACTGCTGTGCTTTCCTTGAGTGTGACTTTTGTCTCTCTCTGATTCTGATTCCATATGCCAAACTGTAGCTGCTATTACTAGTGGAGAAATGTGGCTTTTGGTTAACTGTTGGAAGTAAAGCAGCAAAATCTGCCTGACAGTTGTGCCTGCAGAATGAACATACAAGGCCTCTAAAACATCTCTCTGGGATGGGAGCTACAAGGAAGAGAGCATAGTTTCAATCTATTTGAGTAGACAAGGACAGTAGTTTCAAGGTACAGCGCTATCCATTTAAAGTATTCCCACCAGCCTATTAAATAAATCCCTTCTTTTAGTACACAGGGCAAAATGCACAGAACTCCTCAAAACTCTCCTTTCACATCCCACAAATGATGTGCAATATCTCTGCGTTCTACGGCTTCCATTCACGCATCCTTCCCATTGGAGCCCAGCTCCTGTGTAATCATTATCCAGCATCCACCTTATCTTTCACCATGCTGGAAAAAAACCCATTCAATTAAGTTCAGAATTTATTTTATCCATAGAGGAGTGAGCAGCTCCATGAAATGTCACTGTTCCCAGAAAACTTCATGTACTTCACATACACAGTTCTTTGGTTTTTTGAGGGCTATATAAACATGACTGAATAAGGAATTGATGAACCTCTGCAACTAAGAAATGCATTTGTTCATAACATGCAAAGATAATGGAGAGGAGACACCAACCTCTCAAAGTGCTAAACGGTCAGCTGGCAAAAATCCCCATCTTTCCACTGCCTTCTGATTTTCATAAAAGTTCAGAATCTTATCTTTGGGTTTCCTTCAAGAATGACAGAAGCATTTTGGTTTAATTATTTTTCCGTTTCAGTTAATTTAGCCTTTACAAACTTACTGGCTATTGCATTCCTCATCACATACACAGAATATGTGTACTTACTCCTCCCAGGTTTATGAGTATTTTGAAACTCACCTATTTAAACAAGAAAATAAAATCTGTCTGTTATCTGTCTAATGCCATGGGAACTGTCAGTGCCTTAACTAAATCTTAGTTCTGCTAGAACTCTGAAAAAGCATCAGGGCCTGGTTTCTTGTAGGAGCTCTCTGCAGCTGGGAGCTGACCCAGGAAGTGCTCAGCACCACAAAGGGACAGAGTAACACTGTCTGCACTGGAGCTGGCCTGAGCTCAGGTATTGCCTGCTTTATGTGCTGCTGGTTTTGCTTTCACTACAGCTTCCAGGGTCCCTGCCTGACTTGAGGCTTCCCCTTGCTCCAAGCCCCAAGCAAACCTCCAGGCACACGTGGCTAATCTAAAGAGACAAGCTTGGGAAGAATTGCTACTACACGCTGGAAAATACAAGGCAGGGGAAAGTAAATCTGCTGTTTAAGGTATTATTTGACTCCTAGTTTTACCTGAGGTGATATATGAAGTCTAGGGCAGAGGAGAGAGATGAACCTTAACCTTCCATTCAAGTGCATTTAACCATAAAACTGTCATTTGTCATGGCATGCATGATGAATGCACAAATACGACTGCTTTTCACATTGCTCCTCATGGAGGATTTTACAGCCATGGCACCGCACAGGAATCAACTGGCTTGATTTAGTTCCCTGCATCTGCTGTACAGCCTCCTCAGCGCTGTGAGGAACCAGCCCTGAAGGCTGACATGCCTCTTCTGAGACATCATAAAAATGCACATGTTTGTGTTTGGAAAGCTTTGTGGTGGGAGGATGCCAGGGCCACTGAGATAAAGATCTTTACACAGCTTTCTGACAGCTGCTTCTGCAAAGTCTTTCTCTGCAGTATTCAAAAGCTCTCTTAAGAAGAGAGCATCAGCATTGGCTGATATTAAGAAATTAGATTAAATAATGTGCAATAGTAAAAAGGAAAACCCCAAAACAAAACAGATGCCCCATAAGGGAGCTGTGCCTCTAAGCTTTGTGAGTTTTGGACAGACTGGATATAACTCATACCAAAGGGCTCAAAATACTTGGTGCCTCAAGGGATTAGTAGACTTTTGTCAGTAACTATGTCACATAATTCCTGTAACACCTGCAACCTTCCTGCCTTTATCCCAACACCAATGTGAACTTCTGAACTTCCTGGAGACAATTAAATGTTTTTCACTCCCTTCACTGGGCCAGTAGCTGAGTTCCTGATGCCTGTCCTCACTTGTCATCCATGTCTACTGTTTAGAGGGAGGGTGCTCCAGAGTGGGCTCTTTCAAGGATCCTGCCCATGCCGTGCAGCTGAACCCCTGCAGCATCCCTCCTGGCTGCTGACTGCACTTGAGAAAGGAAGGAGCCATGTCACCACCCTGTTTCTGGGCCAGCCTGGCCCCAGGCTGGGCCATTGGTGAGGGGAAGAGACCTGGTGGATGAGGAGCATGGCCAGGAGAAAGCAGGTCTTGATTTAGCAGCTCTGGAAGGGTTTGCTTTTTTTTTTCCCTAGCACATAGATAGAACTGGGAGCACTGTATTAAAATGTCAGAACTTTCCATGAAGCCATAATTAAAGGAGCAAACATCAGTCTACTCTTCCCTTTAGACTGGTACCACATGGTCATTTTGGATTGTATTCTGCTGGTCTATTTTGCTCTAGTGCCCTTCCCTCTTTTACATCCAACAGTATGCTCTTTCAGATGCTGTAGTTTAACACCTTACCATTTCACATTATGTGGTATTCAAAGCTTTTTACGTTATCTTATTGTAACTTCAAAAAAGGCAAGTTATTCAGTATGTCGAAGGAAATAGCTTCCATCCACTGCTGGGGCTGAAGGCAAAGGTTTGTAATCTGTCCTCAACTTTATTAAAAAACATAAGGCATCAGCCTTCATGTAGCTGAAATACATTTCCTTACGTGGTGACAAGCCATGTCTGATACCGTAGAATGAACTTGATATGAATTTCTATTCAGTGCACTCAGCCTCCTGAATACTATTTAATTCTCCAGTGCTGTGTGATTGAACACACTGATCATGGAAAGAGAATGCTTGCTCAGCCTTGCACTGCTTTGCTTTGCTCTCTCTTGGGGTGTTTTGTCGTGATGTTTTTCCCTTCCCATGCCTGAGGGTTGAACATTACCTTCCATGACCAAGAAGAATTTAACTCTCAGACCTGCCCTTGGTCCCAGCCCTGCCTTGGCAATAGCTCAGCAAATGTCTCAGCAGCCACCCCAAGCTCTCTTTGCATACATAAATAGAGATGTAGAAAAACTGGAAGCCTTAATGCATCTGAGATTTCTGGTTTGGACTGTCCCCAGGGCCTTCTGTGGCGGTGGCACGAGGGCTCTTGTGTCGCCGTTTAGTCCAGGGTCTCAGTGACACCCATGACTCGGTGACATCCACCTTTCATCTCGTGGCTCTCAGGGGTATATGCCTTGCTAGTCTTGGTATCATTAGGTTTTTGATATGAAGTACTTAGGGCCAAACACTTGGGACACGTGCGTCGAGATTTAGAACAGATATTAAAAAATGAAGGAAACCAAATGATTTTATGTAATTGGGGCAGAAGCTGGACATGTATGGAGGTTAATAAGGGAAAGAGGTTTTCTCTTTGAGCACAAGGCTCTTATTTCTCAAGTGAATCCAAGCTATCAGCTTTTCTATAGCAAATCTCCAACTATGTACATCTATTTCTGAGCTACCTGTGCCTGGTAGGTTTGGTTTTAGCTGTTACAGCTGGCCTAAAGGAATGTGGGACATGGACAATTTACAGGGCATCAGCACCCGTGTCTCTTTCAGGTGCTGGGATTGGAGAATTGTTTTATGTTACAGAGGATAAAATTTCTGCACTCTCCAGCATGTTTTGTGCAGATTAGAGGAAAGATAACCCGTCCAATCATCATTATACGCTCAAAAGCATAACTGGAAAAATCCATGCGTATCGGCTCGGTGAGTCTCAAGGAGATCTGCAGAGGAAACAAATGACCCACAGCAAAAATGGATAATTCTTCACAAAATTGGTACCTGGGAGCCATGTGGCTAAACTAGCAGCAAAAATGACCCATTCTTTTCAACACAAAATTAGTTCTCTGTGGAAGTATAGAAAAGAGATTTTTATGCTGTTTTACCACCTGCTCCTCATCCCTGGGATCTGTGTATTCAGTTTTGATTTATGAGGGAAAGTGGGGAGAATCAGATGAATTTTAACTGGCATATATCAATATCATAGTGGTTTGGGGTTTTTTTCTCCCAGGCTAGATATTTTTTTAATCTATTTTTGTAAAATAGCACTATTTTTACTTCTTGTAAAGCCTGAGAATTTTTGGTTACTTCTCTTCCAATATTTTATCTACTGCTCCTCTGTCAGGCATCACTTTTGCTAAAGAGTAAAAGCAAGTTATTTGATATACGGTGGGACTTGCCAGCAGATAATTTGATCATAGGTCAGCTCAACTGTTACTATAATTTCTTTCTTATTTATGTTAATAACTTGTATGAATGTGCACAACTGTGCCCATGGGTGTATTTAATACTCTCAAAAAATATTAATTTAACTGGTCTGGCGTCAGACATGCTGGGCAGCAGTGGAGTAATTTTGCCATTGCTCTTCAATATGGGAAACAGAGTGTGCTGAACCCATTATACGGTCATTAAAAAACAGAAATAATATTTTGGCAGGTTTAATAAATAAATAAATAAATAAATAAATAAATAAATAAATAAATAAATAAATAGTCTCACCCTTCTGGAAAACGAGGAGCCTCAGTGTGCAATTTGCCCTCAAAACCTTACTTAGGTCAATGAACTGCACACTTCAGTCACTGCAGAGCAATAACATCAAAGTCTCTTTGTCAGTGCCCACCAGGAGGAAAAAGTAGGAGGGTTTTGGAGTCAAAGTGTTGCAAATGGGATCCAAACTCTCCATACAGGGGGAAAAAAAAATGCAGTTATGTGTATTGTGAGTATATTTTCCTGTTTAGATCTGAGAAATTACATGTATGGTTTTTAGAGTCTTTTCTGGACCCAAACTGCTGGTTAAGGGGGATAAAAATGGAGATGAAAAAGGCAAAAGAAATAAATAGAAAACCCTGTTTCTGTGGATGTAATTAGATTAGCTGACATCGAGTTTAATGACTGATATTTTTAGGCAATCTGGGAAATTTGGATATAATTGATATAGGGACTCAATCAGTGGTTAACACCCCTGGTCTTTGGAGATAAAATTCAGTGCAGGCTCTTTACAGAAAACTTCATGAAAAAAAAACCTATTGAAAATTCCGCTGAAATATTTTATCTCTTCTATAACTTTTATTATGAAGACTTTTTGTTATAAACCCTCTGTTTATTACTAAACCTTTCCTGTACTGTGGTCTTAATTTAAAGCTTGTATTTTCAATTTTCAAGTCAAACTGTATGTCAGGAGTAATTATCATTTTTTAGGTCTTGTGAATAGAGATGCCTAATGAATTGGAAGAACACAGTCTTTATAAAGACTTAGTTTTAAATACGAAATCACTGTGTGTTTTCCCAAACCCCCCAATTTTTCTCACAGTAATGATGTTTTTAATGTTTCTCATTAAAAACATCCTGATGGGTAGAAATTACTCTCCCAATCAAGAGGTCAGGAAAATGAGAGAGAAAGAATGAAGAGCTCCTGCCCTGGAGATGCCTCTGTGGATACTAAAAATACAGCAGTCCTCTGGGGTATTTTGTGACTAATATCTGCTTTTGAACCTTCTTATCCAAAGTCTTGTCTAACTCCAAACTAAATTTGATTTGAAACCGTAACAAAGAAAGCATTTTTAAGAAATGTTGTTCCATCTTTCTATATCAAGAGAATGTGGACTGCCCGACAGAAATGGAAGCCCAGAGTGGAGAACGTATAAAATTTATAGAAGTGTCTTTTCAGGAGAATAGTGCCTTTTGTGTTACTCTTTTTTTTTTTTTTTTGTTTGTTTGTGAGAATTGTGATATAGACATGGTATTTAAACAAGCACCTTTGCTGGAGGGTATTTATATCATGGGTTTTTGTCTTTAAAATGAGAAAAACTTTAAAATGATCC
Organism: Falcunculus frontatus; assembly: GCA_013398115.1. Classification (NCBI taxonomy): domain Eukaryota; kingdom Metazoa; phylum Chordata; class Aves; order Passeriformes; genus Falcunculus; species Falcunculus frontatus. The sequence continues at coordinate 1,619,491 of VZRV01007869.1, read as the reverse complement.
AATTCCAAAATTTTATCTTTGAAAAAGCTTAGAATTCTACCTCTCCCTAGTCTTCCCTCTTTTTACTTTTTTTTTTAATATATGTGACACCTATATATATGCCATTCTTTCAAACTCTCTACAGTAAATGTATGATATTTTTCACATTAATCATAAATCAAAGTCATTATGGACACTGACCTTTGCACTGTTCCTCATATACACCTCAAATTACTGTTATTTTATTATTGTAGAGAGAGATATTTTGCTTGAAAAATGGCTAAATACAAGACCATTAAACTATACTAAAAAATAATAAATTCTATTTAGCCTGTTTGTTTAGACAGCTATGCTTCTGAATGGTTTCTTAGCATGGGTAGGAGACTTCCCAAGGCATGAGTTACTGTCCAAGAGGTGTGGATTTTGATCCACAGTTCTGGATGTGCTCCAAATGGTACTTTTTGATCAGAGGAGAGAGCTATTATTTATAAGGGAGAGCTGAGTGTAAAGAAGTTTCAGGATGAATGAAATATACTCTTCTATTTCAGGGGTGTATAGCCCCTGAGTAACATCTGGAAGAAAAAAAACGAGTTTACACAATAAACCAGAGCAATTTGGATTGTCCCAGTTATAGCTAAGGACTCTTCCACAGTCTTTGAACAAGCAGTTGGGTTTAGTCCTGATGCAGCCCTGGTTGCTGGCTTGCAAACATCTTGTCCTTGGGGAGATCATTCCACACTTCAGCATTTCCTCCAGCTGGCTCTGGTCCCACGGTCCCCGTGGTTCATCTGGATTTCTGCTTTTCTAGAGGATCCAATGCACACTTTTTCCTGTGTGCTGGTTCTGTGGCTAAGAACCAGGGCAATACATGCAGCTGGTGCCCTTGGTTTTATTTGGAGATTCTTCACACAAACCCTTGTTCCAGCCTCCTCAGGCTGGCATGGAATTCGCTAAATAAGACCAAAGTCCCACAGATTCATTGCAGGACCTAATTCAAGTCTAATTTACTCCTTTATTGATCTGTATTTGGTGTAGTTATCTTTAAAAGTCAGGTCCCTATTTTGGATGTAAATACCTCATCGTTCATAGTTTTTCTATCTTTGCTCCTGCTTCTTTATCACCATTTATCTTTATCAGTTTCTGTGGCATTATGTCCAGAGCAGTGCTCAACAGAGGAACGAATCCAGTCTGTGCTGAGCGAGTGAATTCCATCACACATGGAGGCAAACCTTTACAAAATCATTTGTTCACTCTCAGCATTTCTCACTTTTAATGTTTTATCCTTTAACATGTTGTGTTAAATCTTTATTCTAGCTTTCAGAAATGTAGTGTTTTCTCTATTTTTTCTCTTTTTTTTACAAAAAACAGTGTACAAGATCCATACATATGAGAAGAACAGTACTGCACACAGAGGGAGTTATCACTCTAAAAGCAGGATGTCTGCCTGCTCTGTCCAATTACCATTAACATGATGCTGCTTTAAGTGCTAATGAAGGAGAACTGAAATTTCTAATTGTGATGAGACCTTCTATAAGAGGATAGGTAAATAGTGAATATTAAAGGAAACTACAACTGAGAGGCAACGTTACATTGCACGTGAAGTCTCCTAAAGGGACTGGTTACTATTATTATTGGGCATGTTATTAGTCACCATCATTTATCCAGCCACATATTCTTTTTTTCTCAAATGAAAGAAAACTACTTCCTTCAATATATGAAGAAAATACTCATAGGGTACCTACTCCTGTCCTAATGCTCTTGCTGTGAGTTAAAACCAGCTAAATGTAGCTTCTGTCCTGCCCTGTGCTGTAGGGCCTCAACCAGCTGTGGCTGATGACCAGGGTAGAGCAAAACCCTTACAACAGCTGACAAGAGTGGAGGTTAATTGCAGTCCTTAAAGGAAAATTGTGACTCCTAAGTGTCCAGTACTGGAGTCCTGCAAAAGATCCTTCAAGACTTCTCACTTTTGGCTCTCTTTNAATCCCTTCAAGTCTTTTCTTTTTTGGTTTTTTTTTTTTTTTTTTTTTTTTTTTTTTTTTTTTCAATCTCAGGAGGTTGTTGTGGGGTTTGGTTGTTTTAGTTTGGTGGAGTGACATTTTCCACAATCCTTTTGAATCCTGCATCAGTCATGAGGACAGTCTGCTGCAGAATCCAGATTATCCATTGAACAAATTAGCACCAAACTTGATAACATCAGGATAAAGAAACACAGCTTAGCAGAAACTTATGCATGATAATTTTCAACAGAAATCCAGGACAGTCAAACAGACTTGAAATTGAATTTTAGAGTACCCAGAAATTAGGTGCCTTGACTCTTTACTATTAATAGATCTATCAGACTTTGAAACATTCAGATGAAGCACCAGTGTTAATTGATAGCTGTGTGCTGAAAGAAGAAGCATTTATTCCAGCTCCTCCACTAAAGATATCAGCAGTCTTTGAGAGAAACAGGAAAAGTTCTGTTTTTAAGGGCAAGATTGTGACAGAAGGTGGTGCATGTCCATGGGATCAGGGCTGTGCGTGGCTGATGGCAAGCTGGGACAAAGGTTCAAGCAAGAAGCCTGGGGACAGCTCAGGCTGCATTTTGGGGAGTAAGACTAAGGCAGGAGCAGGAGCTGGTGGTTTAGGCAGCAAATCCCCAGGTTAACTACCAGGGCAAGCAAATAGGCTTGATGCTAGGGCTAAAAGGGGGGAGATGCACACAGAGCTCAGGGCAAAGCAGCACCACCCCTTCACAGCAGCATGTGGTGCCAGATCTCGAGCTGCTCTTCAGGAGCACAGTGACAAACCCAGAGCACAGCACAGCCAGGCCTCCTGCAGCTGCCCTCGCTCCTTACGCCTGAACTTCTAATCAACAGCCAAAGGTCCCAAAAGACAAATAACATCACTGTAATGTGCATCAGCTGGCAGATTCCCCAAATAACCTTCTTCACCACAGCTGAGAGGACAGAAGAATGGATTTCAAGGGTGTTTATTGGACATACTCATGCTTTCTTCTAGGTTAGCAATACATTTAGAACACTTCAGTATTTACATGCCGAAAGAACTTTTTGATGCAAGGCAGCTGTGGTAGTATGAACTAAGCATTCACCTTTTTTTTCCTGGCAGTTTAAGCTAAAAGTCAACTATTTCAGGAACAGAATGTTGTGTTTGTGATTGTGCAGCCCAGCTAGATGTTTCTACTAGCAAAGTACACCGGCTACCAAAGCCTCATGTGAGGACACATACAGACATCAGAGTGAATTACCACCTGTGCTCACTGAGCTGATACCTGCCAGAAATGCTGCTGTCTGTAAAGGTATTAGTTGTCATTTTGGGGAAATTAAGGCTCAAGAGCAGGAGCTCAAAGCTCATCTGGTGTTAGTATCTCCCTGTTGAAGGGTATTGAAAAAAAAACTAAATGGGAAAAAAAAAATCTCCTCTTATACATGAGGGATCCAAGAAATTGAAAGAGTTAATGGCTGGATCTGCTGTCCTTGGAATTGCTGAAACAACTCAGTGTTGGTCTAACTGAGCAGGAGTCAGGACCTGTGTGACTCATGCAACATACTGAATGGGCCCAGTATTGCCTAAAATTGATTCTTGCACTACTTCTTCCCTTTGCTCTCGGGGTAAAGGGCATTTCTGACGAAACTGCCCTACTTCACAGCCTGCTCTCAACCATCCCTGGAAGCCCTGCTTCCCTTAGCTTGCTGCCATGTGCTGCAAATCTAATGATTTACAACATCAAAAATTACAGCCTCCATGATTCACGCTGCTGATGCTCTTGTATTAGTCTAATCATTGATACACATTTTACAAAAAGTTGACAAATACATCAGGTTATTGAGGTTCACTTCAGCTTTGGCTATGGATGATTTAATACAGAAGGAAATCAGGTTAGGGAAAGCTCTGAATATGTATTTTTCAGGGGGAACAAAAAAGAAAAAAAAGTTTTTTCTCGCCTCCTCTCACTGCTTCTCAGTCATCGAGAGAGAAAGAAATGATGAAAATGACACATGAGCTGCTGCAAAGCCTAAAAATAAGACAGCTTTTATTTTATATTTGGAAAGGGAGATTAGTTTGTTCTGTGGCTATTTTTCCTTTTTTTTTTTTTAATCTTTAAACAAGGTGGCATTTAAAGTAGACACTCACCACATCAAAAGAGACAAACAAATTTATTGCATTTTATTGCTGGTGAGGTGGATAATGGGAAAAGATATGAAAAGTGAGGGAGAGTGTGGGAAGTGGGGGCACTTACAGGGAAATGCATTTGTGTGGGTTGGGTTTAGCAGTTTGAGACAGAGAAGTACTTAGACAAATTGCTTTGCATTTACACTCAGAAATGAAGAATAGCCCTTCTCTTAAAAGGAATTACATATGAGCCATTCTTGAAGCTGGTATTAGGTAGGCAGGACTGAGGATGTTGCTGGCAGCAGACTTAATGTCTAAGTGCTAATTAAGGCCAGACCAAATGGGTAACCTTCCAGGTCAGTAACAGTAAAGGTCCTGAGGTTAAAAAAAGAGGACAACTGACTGCTAAGGGACTTTATTTTTTTTTCCTAAACTAAAAGAATAAGTCCTGCTCCTTACAAAGAGTTTTGACATCGGCCTCAGACACAAACTGCAGAAATAAAAAAATAAAAGCCACCGAGTTCATGCTTTGAAGTTCACTAGGATTAGCCACACAAGAGCAAATTCCAGGAAGAGAAGGTAATCAAAATGCAGGCAAGCAATTAGATCTGCATATTAAGTATGAAAATACACAGTGCTGGGTTGCATATTAAGTAAGTGCAGTAACCTTGTGCTTCTGGAGCTGCTCAATGAGGTTACTGTGCAAAGGAGCTGAGAGGACTCACCTCCTGAGGGGAAAATTGCTTTTCTTTGGCTATAACCATGGCTATGGTGCTGAAAATGGACTTTGTGTTTGATCTTATCAGCAATGGGGCTGGGGGCAGTGGGCAGCAGTGAGCCCTGCCCAGCCTGGGGATACCCAGCCATGTGTGGTGGGCACCAGGGGGGCCTTGGGCCAGACTGTCCTTGGGGTGAGGGTCTGTCCTTGGGGTGCTCCCAGCATGCCAGGGTGCATGAGAGATTCCTGAGCCAGGGGCTTGGAGAGGTTGGCAGGGCAGAAGCTCACACCATGCTTGACTCACGACTCTGCTCTGAGCAACAGACAGGGAATTTTAAAATTTTTGTTACTGTAGTGGGCTTTTACTGCCATAGAAGGAGCCTTTTCTAATTTTGGAAACCAGTTCTTCCTGAACAAACTACTTTTTATCGGTAATTATTATTACATTTTTTTCCTTCTCTCTAAAACTGAGGACTGAGATTTTCAAGAGCCTGTGCATTGCATTGGGCCCTCCCTGCTCTCTGCTGCTCCCCACTGGCAGTGACCACAGAGCTGGGAAAAGGTGGGTCCATCCAGGCACTCCCCCAGGTGTCTTGCTGTTCATCATTGCAGTCACAGTTCATGGGTGTCTGAGGTTAGAGTTACCTAGAGTCTTCCTGGCCTTTCTGTCCTTAATTTCTCTGTGTCTCTTGAAGATGAGGTAACTCCCTCACTCAAAGTCGTGGTTTCCGTTGTTTCTTTTTTTCTTTAAGGAGCTTGATATTGTGGCAGGGAAAGAAAGTAATAAGCAAAGGATGGGAATAATGATCACCTCTAAGGCAAGCAGCTCAGTATTTCAGGAGCCAGGCAAAATCATTTTGGATGAGCATCAAACATACAACACAGCCAAGACGTTTTATTGTACTCTTTGTCCCCCCTCTAAACAGCCTGTTTGAGAAACTGTCCCTTTAAATCTACTCTTAAGTGTCCCACTTCACCAAGCTGGAATTTGCTGTGTTTATCAGCCCAGTGTGTCGGCGTGGGTGTCAGAAATATGCAGGTGATGTCATTTTTCATTCCCTCACCCAGGGTTTAATTGACAATATCATTCCACACCCCTCCTCCCACCCTTCTTCCACCTCTTCAGTTTAAACCTTGTTCTCCCAGGCCTTTTGGGCCAACACTCTTCAAAAATGTGTTACCTTCATCATTTTAAGTTTTCTCTAAGGCAGGGAATTTTCATGACTCCATTTTTACATCATTCTTGGTATGGAGATGAAAGAAATGTCCAATCTAAATTTGCTGTAGTAATCCTACCTAGCAATAATTTCTTTGGCACACAAAATGAAAAGAGAGCTCACTACTGATCATAGAATCTGGCCATTAGTGTACTTTGATTTATGAAAATTTGTTGCCTTCATTTTATTATCTTTTTAATAAACAAAACATATGCCTTCTGAATTATCTCTTCTGCATAGAATTTGGAATATCTATTGGATATGGATATGGATATGGATATGGAATATCTATTTTTATATAGCCATATTAAATAAATCATGGCAATAAGTCCTTGGGTAAAGTATTTTATCATACCTTTAATCAATTCAGCAAAGATTCCAAGATAAACAGTAAAAGTTCTCCCTTTCTTCCCCCAGGAAGAGGAAGTGCAAGTTTAGAAAAGAAGTGGTTGGAAGATATAGAAAGAAAGAAAAAAAGGCAAGAACTTAATTGCATTGAGAGAGGAAAGGTCTCAGTGGCCTGGCTCCTCTCTTTTCAAAGGATCTTCCTGCTCCTCACATCTGAGGGGGTCTTCTGGGACAAAAACCCCAAGACCAGCAATGCTCCATGGACTCCATATCGACAAATGTCCTTGGGACTGTCCCAGGAAGCAAAAGCCAAGCTGTGAGGCAAAGCTCTTCCTCTGCTTTCTCTTCACCCAAGTGAATGGGAACATTGATGTATTCAGCTCATTTCTTGTCCCCAGCTTCCTCTGACTCATAAACAGAGATGCAAACAAAACCACCTCCACATTCCAATGGAGCCGTGCCTGGGAGGCAGCAAGTAATATCTAAGGCACTGGAGTAACTCATGACCATAAGCCAGCCCTTTCAAAAGCCAGGCTTTCAGGCTTCTGAAGCTGTCAGGCAAAGCCACAGCTTGGCCTGGAGTCCTACACCTTAGTACCTCCCTCATTATGGTTACAGTACAGACAGTTGTCTGGGATTACTTACTGAGTCAATTAACGAGATAAAGTAAAAGTGTAAGTGAGAACGTATTGGGTAATTCAGAGGTTGAAAGGCTATATTGAAACACATCTGGTGATAATTAAGTTTAACTGTACAATTTTATCTGCCCAAACATAATTACTTGCAACTAAATGTATGTCAGTGAAACTGACTGACACACACACTGTATAACCACGGCAAGCAGAGGACAAAGCTTAGGTCAATTAGAGGAAAAAGTAAAAAAGCATCCTTACAGGGATTGAGCAGGAAAAAAAATATTATTGGCAATTAACTTCAGGAAGAGTTTAAGACCCATTTTTTTAAAAAAAAGTTTTGTCCCAACCTAGAGCAAGATTTTCTTTTATTTTCTTTTGGACTGTCTCTTCTGTCAGGTTAAATGCAGGTGTAACACAAAGTTATAGTGATTACAGTTTAGTCTTTATGGTGATTAATGCTATGAGTGGAAAGAGTTACTGGAAAGAGGCAGGAAAACGTCGGGTTTAGTGTGGGCATGACAGGAATCAGCAGAAGTGTCTGATGGAATCCACAGGAGCTGGTGATTTGCCAGTGTTAAACAAATGCTGAAGCTGGTTAGTTTTTGTCTAGAAATGCTATCTGTGTGTCCTGCTTCACATATTGTTGTCTTCTCCAAACAAGAAGAATCTCCTTGAAATGTGGTTTGAATTAACCCTGAGATCAACCCAGTTGGTTCGAGCCTGGTGCTAATAATGCCAAGGTTGTGGATTCAATCCCTGTATGGGCCACTCACTTCAGAGCTGGACTTGAAGGTCCTTAAGGGTCCCTTGCAACTCAGAATTGTGATTCTGTGAAGAGTGTTTGTAACCACTACTACTTTCATCGTCTTGCCTCTCCTTGTACTGCTGTGCTGACCTATTACTCCTGAAGGGTTGCAGCTGTGCAGCCCTATGTTTGTGGGTGTCTGGCACAAAGAAACTTGAAGACTTGCTCCAGAATTCATCAGGTGTTGAAGAAAGGAAATTCTTAACTGAAAATTGCTTTTCACTTCATTTTTCCTTGCCAGGAAGGGCTGACTTCCCACAGGCGCCGTAATTCAGCGCGGGCTCTACAAGGATGCCAGTTTTACTGAAAATTCAATCTCTTTACTACAATAGAAGGCCAGCTGAGCTGCCATCCACAGCAGCACTCAGCTAACCCAGTGCCAATAGTGTGTGATTCATTGATCATTATCAAATGAACTTTCACTTCTAACTTCAGGAAAGAATTTGCCAGAGATGAAACTCACTGTAAGGGCAGCTGAGCAGACTTAGTTGTAACGATGAAAAGGAATGATTACAACTCTCAGTTGTACCAAGAAACACTTGGGCCTATGCTGCTTTTACTTAAACATTATTTAGAGTTCTGCAATTCTGTTTACAGCATGTCTCAACATAAGGTGCCATATGGCAGTAGAGGAGTGGGTGCTAATAAGAGCACATGTGAGATAACTGTGTCTCTGTGTACCCCCTCCCAGCCGTCCCAGGAGCACTCCAAGTTGAGACTTCAGCCTGGAGGCAACTGAAGTTTGCTAAAGACTTCTCCTGGTTTCAGCCCAGGTGTTTGGGTGGCCATCTGACACATTAATAAATTAATGAACATTAGGATTATTCCCAGCCTGTGTTTTTCAGGAAGATGTATCACCAGGATGCTGTGATGCTGTTTATCACTGCAGAGCACCTGGAGGCTTTGGCTCTGGGATTGCCACTGCAGGTAACGATGCAGGTCTGCCTGCACTCAGCCCCTCATCCCCTTTAGGTCACACAGCTGGTGCACGGTGATGAGACTGGGCTGCTGGCTGGAACTGCACCCTGGCAAGCCAGCTGAGCATGGGAAAGGCTGGGACACTGTGTCCCCAGCCCTCCCTGCAGCACGGGAGAAGCTGGGCTGACAGCACCAGCACTGGCCTTTGCTGTTGTTTCATTTCCCATTTCAATCTCTTGCTTGCCGAAGCACAGCCCTTGTTTTCTGTTCCTCCACGTGCACTGCCCAGGTACTGCACACGTGTACCTGAGATACTCCACACGTCAGTCTGACTGAAGTGAGCTCTGTGACCTCTGTGTATGCCATGGCTTGAAACCATCCTTTAATAATGTTCATCCTGGTGGAGGCTTTACTGGGTGTATTCCACACACACAAAAATGATGAAAATAGTTCATCATTTTTCAAGGAAGGAGGAGTTCAAAATGGAGATAAATCAACATCCAATGGAATGGATATTGATTCATTTCCTCACCTTTGGAATTAATACCTCCCCCCCAGCAAAAAGCTATGAAGGGGAAGCCACTGTTCATCTCAAACAAACAAGGCTCAATAAATCTTAATCCTGCTAAAAGATAGTCCTGAGAGGAGCCCAGCTAAATACAGCTTAGCATTCCTGCAACCAAACATGACATTACCTTTCTCTTGTACTGTTGGATCTACTACTTGGGCTGTGTTTTTTAATGAAAAATTACTTATATGCAGAACAAAATTCTCATTTTAATAGCAAAACTGTATTCATAATCTTCCATTTATTCTATTTATTCAGGAGAATTCCACATCTGACTTTGACCTATGGCAGTACCACAGGTCAGAGAGTGCTTTAAGAGCTTGCAGCAGAATAACTCTAGTCCAAGCAATCTCGTAGGGCTGGAATCCACAACGTACTGAACAAGCCTATGGGTACTTGTTCTGCTGAAGGCCTAGGCCTGTCTCAGGAATCTGAGGAGCTGCAATCAGGTACTTAGTGCTGGGGGAATGTGTCAGTAACTCCCAAATTTGGGCCTCTAGCTCATGGTGGACGTATTTCCTCTGAATATTTTACAACTCTTTTAAAATGTACTCATTTTACACAAATTCCTCTTGTGTTCACTTCCCATGAATATTTATGGAGCCGGCAGCACTGCTGTGCAAAATCTGCATGGAAGGTATTTTAAATCACCCTCTGGGCCAGTCACACTGGCACTACACCTTCCCACACTCCCCATCGGGACAAAGGGGCAGGAGGTGCCTTGTGGGATCAGGCACAGCTCACTGTGGAGCTGGGAGCCTCTTTGGGCAGCAGAAGTTTCTTCCCAAATGTGCAGAAATGTTCTTAACACCTCCCCATGCCCAGGCAGACAGCATCAATCTGCCCTTCTGGCTACAGCATCAACATACAACGACAAAGGATTGACATTCAGAACCACTGCAATCAGATCTCAGGATTTGTGCTTGGGTGTGTTGGGAGCTGCCTCAAAAAGGGCCTTGGAAGTTTTCTTCTGTAACTGCTGTAAGACATTGCCAATGTGTAACTATCTCAACTGTGTCTCAGACTGACACACGGAAAGAACTGTGTCCAGTAATCCACAGTAATTATTTTCTTTCTGCTACTCAGTCCTTGTTATTCAGGCAACTGCCTTCCTAATGGGCAATTCTGGAATGACCTGTGCAGAAAAAATTGCTTTTTATATCAATCTATATATCGGTAGAGCATGATGGCATCCCTTCTATATATGTCATATATAAATATCTGTGTGTGGGGGATTCGTATATATTATAAATACAAAAATAATAAATAACATGCTTTATTTGTATATGTATTTTTAAATGCATTTTAGACATGTAGTTCAACATCTGCAGTCCATAAAAATATACATACTCATATGACCTAAAATCATATAGAGATTACATAATTACATCTAACATTCCTATGGAGTTTCTTCTCATTCTCCTCAAATACCTTTCTTTTATTTCTCTCCTATATCTTTGTTAACCTGTGACCAAAGAAATTTGGTGTTAATATATTAAGTCTGCATTTGATTAGATTTTTAATTTTGTTGTATATAGATGTGTACCTATAACATTATATGTGCACACAGTGTACGTCTCATACATAATGTATTGTAATGTGGATATATACATACATAATATATCACAATAATATTACAATAAAAGTTCAGGTGGTCCAATATAATACATCAGAATATTCTATGCCATATGCCGTATAAAAACATATAGGATAGGTAACATTCTGTAAGTTGTGTTATGTTTTAATGTGCAACATGTAACATTGTAATATAATGTTTATCATGTACGATCAGTGCAAGCTTCACAATAGCTGTTACCCACCATAATTAAATCATGTTTTATTTTTTTAAATCTCATTAAAGAAGACCTTTCTGAGAACAAGTATGCCGTTAATTACTCTAACAGGAGCTTGTTCTGCCTGATTCATCTCATCCATGATAAACAGGTACTGTCTTTTCACATTCTCTCCTTATGAAAGTGTTCCTACAAAACCAATCATGTTATCTATGTAGACCTGTTTCTGCTCTTCATATTTCTGAGATGCAGCCCAGCAGAACACACTATCGAGGGTGAAGGACCACTGGTTTCTGAAATGACATTCTGAACACTTTCTATTAATCTGGATTCCCTTTTTAGCTGTGTCATTGCTCTGGTTGCCATCCCACCACCCTTGTACACTGAGTAAAATTGTCAGTGACTCCAGGTCCACTTCCTCAGTGATCGCAGTTAATTGAGAGCCAAACAGGAGATGGCCACAGAAGTGTTTCCTGGCTGGTGGTGCTCAGGATGAAGCACTGAATATCTGATTGCCCAATTCACTGGGGTTGTATTTTTCTACTGTTCATTTCAGTCTGCTTAAGCCGTGATTGATTTGAAATAATGATTTTTTTTTTTTTTTTTAGTGCTGCATATTTCATGGGGTTTTGTGGGATTTGCTGTTTTCAAACTTGATCAAATAACAGTAGCTGTAACAGTAGCTGAAACTCCTGTCCCGCTCTCTGTGGATGCCCCAATCAGGGTTTAGGTGAAAATTCCATCTTGTTCCCCCCCTACAGTGAGGTGCCAAGACCACTACGGCCTCTGAGGTGGGAGGGGCAGACCCTGTGTGTCGCTGGTACCAAGGCACTGAGAGGTTTCTCTCACCAGCCCCCAAGCAGAGGCCAAGAGATCCCACAGCACTTGAATTTCCTATTACTGGCAACAGCTCCAAAGATGTGTTTGCTAACCATGATGGCAAAATGAAACAAATGCTTCCCTAGCAAGGCTAGTACTGTAATAACAATATTATCTTGCATCAAGAAATGGACCTCAGTGTTTACCCCCCCCCACAAGAGATATCTAAAAACATCCCCCTCTGTATTTCACAGTGCCAGGGACAGGCTTTACCCCCCCCCCTCCCCCCCCCCATTTTCTGTTCAAACTTACTGCTCAGACTTACAGGGTGTTTTCATAAAAGAAACCTGCTCATTCGGTTAAGTTATCCACTTCAGTCTCACAGCATCTCGCTTTGGCTGCACGACTTGAAGACCCATCCCTCTGTGTGGGGGGGATATTTCTCTGCCAATGGGGTGTTGTGTATACCTAAGTCTGTAGGCTGCAAAAAAGAAAAAAAAAATCAAGTAATGGTTAAACGGCAAAAAACAAGGAAAAAGACCCCTCAATCAATCAAATTCTAGACTCATCTACATACCTTAGTGATGCATGGCAGGGAAGTTGTCTGTGGTTTGAAGCTAAGAGCTCTTTCAAAAAGTCACAGACAGTTGTAAGGCCTCAATTCCAGCCCCATTCCTAGTTTCCGTGATTTTAGGCACAGCAGATGTTTTGACATTCAGAGCTGAAGAGAAGCTAAGGTACCCCCTTCCAGTCAGGGTAAGTATCCTGAATGACCCTTTGCTTACTTACACAGCTCCATCCCAGGTTCAGATCACCTGCTGGGGGAACACAGGTGCTGAAAAATAAACTTCCATTTGCTGCACTTCAGGCTGGCAGACTTTTTGTTACTGTTCATTTTAGAGAGGCCTCTTTTTTTTTCTTTCGGTGAGATTTTTTTTGGTTTTATTTTCCTTTTTGCAGAGCTTACATTACTGTCAGTGGGAATACTAATGGACATCAACATAAACATCATCCCCAGGGCTGCTCAATGAAACTAAGGTGGATTCTCTTGAAATTAGCTTGACTCATATCTGAAAATTGCCAGTGATTAGCTGATTATGGTTTGAATTGAAGTCAGATTGCTACAAAAAGCCACAAAAAGTCATCCGCGGATGTATTCCAGTAAATGATGCCTTGGATGCCTCAGTTGCTGCCAGTGCTTGCATTAGGGATGAAGGTCTATTACCACATCACATTGATGGTAGTCATTTTAAAATATGTATTCTGCCTGGGGAGAATCAGTCTCCTGGGGAAAATTCTGTCTTTTTACTTTTTAACCTACTCACCAGGAATTAAAAAAAAAAAAAGAAAAAAGAAAAAAAAAAGAGATCACAAACAGCAGAACAAATTAAAATATTCTCCCTAAGAGAGAAGCTTTTTCCTCCTCTGTAAATACAATTATTATAGTTACAGAGTGATTCAGTCCTGGTGTCTTACTAGAAATCATTCCTTCTGTACCGATAGTATGTGACATTTAAAATAATTTTGAAGAAATTGAAGGCCAAGTGTTAACAATGATGATGCCAGGTTTATTAAGGAAAAAAGAAAGCATTATTTTGTCATAATTATAAAGTTCAGTGAACACTTCCGGTTTGATTAAATTCTGTGGGTTTTAGGACTTTGATGCAAACAAGATAGGAACTTATCAGTTTCCCTGTCCAAAACTGCTAAGACATTCAATTTGTCACGTGTCTGCATTTGTCAGAGTTGAAATAAATACAGCTCAGCTTCATGAAAATAAGCAAGTCCTTTATTTCAAAATAAAGTCACTTTTGAGCTGTGTCTCTACATGCTTTATAGGCTGCTCTGCTCTCCAGTGCCACATTTTTTTTCTTCCCAAAGAAAATTCCCTTACAGTCCTTACATGTGAAAATGTATTTGATCTGCAGCCCTTCTTGCATTACCAAGCATACTGCACAGGGAAATACTCAAATAGTACCTGCACGTCAGGTACTACTTAATTCCCATAAAAGTGGGCAACAGGATACTGCCATGCCATTCCTAGAAGGTTTTTGATTTAAAATACTCACACTTGGTTCTCATTTCTTTTAAGTGCATATTCAACTTCCCACCAGAGAAACAAGTTCTTACTTGGTATCTCTGATGATGTGAGAGAATGTTAATGATGTCCTGGGCTGGAAACACTTACCTGGGGTGGGGATTAGGGAAATAACAAAGACACTGTCACAGCTGTTAGCGGTAGAAGCCATCATGGGACCAACAGGTGAACACCGATTGCTCAGAGCCAGTGGCACAGACACAGCCCCAGCCCCACACACACCCAGCTGGAAAGGGCCTCAGCAGCCATCCCTGCCCCAAACCCTGCTCTGTGCCAGGCAGAAACAGGGACAGAGCAGGTGGCTCAGTGGTTGTCGCCCACCACAGGAGTGGGGTGCTTGCACACCTGGCTGCCATGTGCAATCCACAGCTCTAACACTGCCCAGGAAGTAGAAACTGGAGAATGCCAGGCTCCATGTCAGGCTGAATTTTTTACCATTTCCAGGCCAGATCCTCAAGAACAGGATCAAGTATGACATGTGGATATCATTTTCTACAGAAGAGATAAGGGCTACAGGAGAGGTTTCAGTGCAGGCAGACACTGTTGTAAATGACTCAGAGGATGGATTAACAGGGAGGAGATGACATTTGCTTGTGACAGCAAATGCAATTCTCAGAGGAGAGGAGCACATGTTCAGGACCACGGGGAGAACCACTTGGTGACTCTTAAATGATTAAAAAATTAATTTTAAGGCATTAAAAAAAAAAGGCAGAGGAAATTCAGTGACAGAAACGAACACGGGAGACCTCAACCCTCAGCCCCCAGCCCTCAGACAGCTCTTCATATGAAAGGACTGCCTCTGTATCCTCCCTAATGACCAAGAAAAGCCGTACCTCCAAGCCAGCTTTAGGGCAGCTTCGGCACGGTGCTAACAGTCAAACAACAACAGAATAAAGGAAAACTGATATGAGCCGTCCTATGCCAGGCACAGAGCACAAAGAAAAGCCTTCATTAGACAATCCATAAATCTCTGTTTCGCCTACATCAAGATTACTGCTTGCTGTGCTGCTTTCCTCCCTCTTCACCGTCTCCTAAAAGGGTGTAGAGAAACAAGAGGTGGTACAAAGGATGATCGGGTATCAACCAGCTTCTCCTTGATGGACTAAGTTAACAAGACCAGTCCAGAGCCTAATGCGGCTGAACGTGACTTGGAAGAGGAGGATAAAATCTGGGCCTTGGACGAGGGTGTGTGTCAGGAACAGTCATAGCTATCTCTAAAGCAGTGATTAGGAACAATAGAAGGACAGAAGCGGATCGCTGCTAGTATCGAAACAAACAAAAGGAAGTGTTTCTTCTCCTGGCGTGAATTTACACTGAGAAAAAGCTCTGTTTTTGAATGGCTGCGGTTAAAAAGCTGCAGAGAATCAGAACCAAACAAGACACAGGGGAAAAACAAAAACCACGGAGGATATAGAAGTCAAAAGACTGCAACGTGTGGCTCAGAAATTAGCTGCCATACATCCTTTATGGATGGCAGAGTACTCTGGGGACATCAAGTCTGCCCTTGCCTTGTTCCTAAGCTCGTACTCAGGTGTCTACTGGAGATGTGATGAGGGATGCGTTGGGCTAATGCAGCCTGGCCAGCAAGTGAAAGGGCTTAAAAATATTCAGGTTGCTCTAACTATTAAAGTCTGCCAGCATGGAATCTGTGCTTGATGATACAAGATTTGAGAAGAAATATGTGATGGCTGTGCTGTTATAAGCACAAGGTGGACCTCTTAAAAAAAAGATTTTTATAAATGTGTTCATGCCACTTAGCACCTAAAACAGAATTCTAACCTTAGTTGTGCACTATACATTTCTTGTCTGTCTGCTAGCAAACTACAGTGACTAATCATTTAGGCTTTATGAATAATTTAAATTATCATTAGAATCTCCCACGTTATATTCAATAAAATGTGACTGTCTCCCAGTCTTCATTTTTAAAGAAATTATTTTAAAAATCATTGCTTTTTTCTACATGCTCTCAAAAGTTTTAAGATGCATGCAAAAAAACACCCCAAAGAACCAAAATCAGAAAACATGTAGCTAGAACTTAATCACCTGCCTTTTAAAAAACTAAAGTCTTGCAACAAAGATAAATCTGACATTCCCAGCGCCCCTTCTGTTCAGCACCATGGCGGCAATAAACTGGTACTTTATTTTATTAGTTCTTAATTTAAAATTTAAGTTCTTGAGTACAGGGTACCCTTAGCACCTTAGGACTTCGCAATTATCTACACAACCCGCCCCCCCCCATAATTAGAATAACAGATAGATGCAGAAAATTCACACCTAGCTCCACACAAATCAAAGAAAGAATGCATTACCAAGTTGACTCTCTTCCCCTAGTGACTTTCCTTCATTATCTCATTAAACATTAGAGAAGTGAAAGACACAGACCGAGAAACCTCAGGTAATGTAGAAAGCATATCCATTTTTATGGTATTCCAGAGGCCATAGCTGGCTCCAGAAACTCCTCTGCCCAGCCAGGAAGCTGCAAACAAATGTCCATGGGAATTCCTTGCCTGTGCAGTACTGGGGTGCTGGACTGGCCCTCAGAGGGGTGGCAGCACTGAGAAAACAGTGAAAAGTTGAGATCCCCCCAATACCAGCATCCAACTCACTTCTTCTGTCAGTACCCATCACCTTACCTTGACAACTAAACCAGGATGGCAGCCATTTAGAAAGCTTAAATATTTAATTTAGGAACAATAGTAGGTCATTTAAATAATTAAATTCAAAGGAACACTAAGACAAGCCCACAATACCAGAACAGTTTCATTCTGTCTGACATCACCGTGCACATTCACTACAGGAGCACCTGAAATTGTTAGCTAAAGCCACTTCTCCCCACACCCACAAAAACACACTCAGGCTAAAATAATTAGCAATCAACAAATGGGTTTGATATGAACATTGTCGATGTCAGTTTAAAAGTATTACATTAACATAATCTACTCATATATGTTGACTACTTCAATGTGCCTAAATACTATTTCTTAAATAACTACTACCAAGTAGGTAAATCATATTTAGGATCATGATCCTTTAGCTATGAAGCAAAACAGCCCAGGTTACATTGGCTGTGCAGAATTTTGAACCTCTGGTGTGAAGTTTGGAGCTGTCACTTGAGCTTCCTGCAGGCCTGAAGGAAAGCTTTTGCGCCTTCATTTGAAATACTGGCTTTTGGACCAAATGTCACAACGGAAGTCCAACAGTGAGGCAAAGCCCTGACCTCCAGAGCTAAGTTATCTAACACATAAAGAAGTACTACACTTTTGATAAAAATCCTATATTAAATCTAACACCCTTGCATAAACTTGATTTTATATGCTAAACAAATTAATTTTCGATAGTCAAAACAGTGTTGTTGGCAGTCCCAGTCCTGTTTACCTCATTTACATCTGTTCGATTAGGGAAATAGACCTCTAGCATCTCTGCTGGATTTTGTATTTCTCACCTTGATGTAATGCTGTCAGAATTCCCAGGTGGCCTCTTCGGGACTCCACATTCTTCAGATGTCACTGTGTAGTGGAGGCTGTGGGCCTGGTGCACCTCCTGGGATCAGCCTGGAGCTCTCTGTTCCAGCCAGTGCAATCTCATTTCCTGCTCCTGGGCAGCTGCAGACTGCAAGTCAATGGAAAAGGGAAGGAGACTGCTGATTTCCCTGCTGCTATGGACAGCTCATGAACACTGCACCCCAAGCAGCAGCCCTGTCCCCAGACACTTGGCAATGCTGCCTTTAGAATTATGTCTGTTCTCTCCCCCTCAGGAAAAAACCCTTTGTCCTATCAACCTATTAGCAATTGGGTATTTTACTTTGCATTCAGTTATGTCCTCAGAGAAAGAACGAGTGATGAAAGTGCCTTTTGGAGGAACATCAAATGCATTTCTTGATGAACTGCAAACTGGTAAACTACTTGGAAGATTTTGAAACGTAAAATCTATTAAGCCTTTCAATAAAGTAATTATGTAACATACTGTACTTTTTTCCCCCTTCAAAGAGGGCAAATGTAAAAGATCACCTGTTACTGACTGGAGCTTGTGCTTCTCACTGTTTGTGTTTTTAATTCCATTTTTCATAGGATCTCAAGCCACCAGTTAAACACAGCCCACCAAACTCTTCAGTGCACATCTAAGTAACTGATAAACTGTTGTCTCTCTAAGCTGAGTACATGGACCCATTTTCCTGCGATCCCTCAAAAAAAGGCCACTCGTCCTGCATTCCACTCCTTCATGCAGGTGAGCTCACACCTTCTAGGAACCAGCCACAGCCCTGGCATCAACTGCAGTGCAGACCCTGGACCATAAATGCTTGTTAAAATTAAAATATTGTTTGCTATCAGCCTTAGATACATATAAATAAATATGCCTAAGCCTAGTTCAGCTGGAAGATGTGACCTTATGAAGACTAAATGGCTATCAAAAAATTATGAGCAATTTTCTGCAGTAGATGGAGAAATTACACTTTGTTAGTTTTCAGCTTCTGTTGTGAATGAAATTCAACCTGATATAGAGAGAAACCAGGCAAGAGATTAGAACCTCAGCTCTAACAACTCCTCCCTAAAGGATAATGGCAAATATTCTTAACATTACTCAACAAGGTCTTTACACATAATTAGAAGATTTTTCAAAAGTACCTACAAAATTAACCATATCCTAATGTTGGCGTCTCCAGCACGAAGTGAAAAAATCCCCTCCAACATAATTTCTGAGATTCCCTGCCGTGCCTGCAACTTTACTGAAAAATAGGAAAAGGTGTCCAACTCCTCAAAATGTATTTCTGAAACCACTTTCCTAAAAGACCTTTTTTTTATCATGCAAGAACAGAGAAACACATTGGAAATATATTTCCTCATTTACTGTGCTCCGAGATGGTTTGGGAGGGGGTGTTTTAAAACTTTTTTTAAAGCCCATTGAATTAAAACTGAATAAACACAGAAACTGGTAAGCTGTTCCTGGTAGGGCCATTACCCACTGAGTTGCAGAGGTGCCCTATGTTCTCTCCATGCATTATTGTCATGGGTTGACCCTGAGTCTGATGGACAGATCTCTTGACCAGTCACGCTTCTCGAAATTTCCATATTTAAGCCAGTGGAGACACAGGAAGTGTCCCTTTTTCTTCTGCTCAAACCTCCTGGTGGGGAGTTTGTGGGGGGGGGGAATTTGGCCAGGGCTCTTTGGA
>VZRV01007869.1:1545289-1600032 GCA_013398115.1 Falcunculus frontatus | reverse complement strand
GGGGATGAGAATTCAGTGTGCAGCCTGCGAGAGAGATAAAGGCTGTTAGCTGGTGCAGTTTGGGAAAAACCACGCGACATAAAAGAGACCTCTATTTCCTCAAATTAACAGAGAGAGACTTTTAAGAATTTTGAATGCTGACCAAAATTCCATGTTTTGTCATTATTTGTGCTGGAGGAAGTAGGAGGGGGGGGTGTTGGAGGAAAAAGGGGTTTTTGTCTTAATCTCTTATTTCATTTTACTCTTAACTCTGTTAGTAATAAACTTTCTTTCATATTCTTTAAGTTTGAGCCTGCTTTGCCTTTCTTCAAACCTCTTATCTCACAGAAGGTAAGAAATGCGAACTAAACCACTACAATTATCGAGGTTAGTTCTGCCCTCCAGAGAAACTTGAATCCAGACAAATTTCAGTCATAATCTCTGCCACACTTGGCTGCTCTCAAGGTTGTGTGCCAAGGATTAATCTTTCCAGGTAGCAGTCCCATTTTCCCCAAACATATGGCTGGACTGCACACCAGCAGGAAAGAGCGCTCCAAGTGTGTCCTAAAATTGCTGTTTTTGAAGAAGGTGAGGTTTCCATGTGCATTGGGTTTAGGAACTAACAGCAAGAATCATCCTTATGCATAAGAAGTTACCCAAGGAATTTGCTGTACAGTGAGTCAGGACTTTCTTCTGACCAAGTTAAATACTTCCAATTCACATTTGAAACCCCCTGTCCACTGGCTCCAAACTGCAATGACCATAAAATAAAGCATAATGCATAAGCATTAAAAAAAGCATAATGTAGGCAAGGCTTATAGGTCCATGCAGAAATTCCCCCAACGTATTATTGCACAAAAAAAAAGAAAAAAAAAAAATCAGTTATATACATTTGGGTAAGCCTCAAACAATAAAAGAGAAAAGGCCATAACAAAATCAAACCATTTTGCAAATAATTGCATGAGAATATTGCCCACAAGAATGGTGTTCTGAAAGCAGTTGCTTTGTGATCAACATTAACGTCATTTAACAGCACTTTAATTTCTATTCTGCTTGCATACCCAAGTAAAAATGGTAGAAATTCAAAGAGTGTTCAATATTGTTGTGGGGTTTTGCATATTATATATATAAAATCATATATTTTTTCTCCTCAAAGTACTGTAAATTGTTTCCTGTGAG
The DNA here is from genome assembly GCA_013398115.1 of Falcunculus frontatus. NCBI lineage: Eukaryota > Metazoa > Chordata > Aves > Passeriformes > Falcunculus > Falcunculus frontatus. The sequence goes on along the minus strand of VZRV01007869.1, from coordinate 1,598,874 downwards.
CCAGAGAAGACACACATCTATCTACAGACCCTAAGTAGAATCCAGAGATTAAACCACTAAAAGAACCTCTCTTTGAAGTGGCTGGGTTGTGATTCTCTGGAGACTCCAGACAGATGGTTTTTAGCTCAAACAAAGAGGCACAGAACATCATGATGTCATTTTTCAGAACTTGATCTAAAGTCTCCTACATCAACCAGACAGTTATGGGAGGGTTGGGCAAACAACCAAACAAAACCTGCAAAAATACTACAAGGCATATGCTAAGCCAGGACAAACCAATTAAGAGTTTTTGAAAGCAATTTCAGTTTACACTAATGAAACCTGTGGAGTCCACAAAATCCCAGAACAGCGAGGGAACCTTTAGAAGAGGACACAGCTCTCGCCTTTTTTTGATGACCAGGGAGAGAAAGGTGTTGGAGTCCAGAGTGCAGGGAATATTTCTCTGCCTTTTTTGAGGGGTTCTACCCCCCTGGACAACACTGTCTTTGACTTTCGTCTATGGAGAAAATTGCCTACCCTCTGAGAAGAAGTAGAATCTACACCAGTGTGAACTAGGTGATAGAATATTATGTAAGATTGTCACAGGGTGAAAAATTTAGAGGTGGTGGGTTTGTTAATATAGTAAATATATAAAAAGCAAAAACTGCAAAATGGAGGATTGTTGTAGTTCTCCAGACCTTTTCTTCTTCTATTACTCCATGTTCTGCAGCAGAGGTGGATTGAGATGATTGGATAAAAAATTCCACAGTTTCTCTTAACACGACAAGGTGATTTAGTGAACATTGGTGGAAAAGTAAAAATATCTTTCGTTTTGGGTTTTCATTGGGTGATTTACCTTTAAAAGTCTGTGTAATCTTGATAATTTGGCTCTTCTCTCCCATTCTCTGCTCTGTGCTGTTCAGGGTCACGCCAGTGACTCTGTTCCTCTGATAAGACTTAATAAACAGCTATCTGAAAGCAAGAAGCGTGGAAAGTCCCATTCATCTCCTGGATTCCAGGCAAGGACTCTGGAAAATCTCCCTGGTCCGGGGAGGCATAATTAAGGCATGGAAAAGTGTCAAAGGGGAAGAATATTCTGCCAAGGTGTACGAGGAGAGAGATAAAAGTACAAATACAAAGTTCATTTACATAAACTTTCTACTCAGTCTTTCAAATGATGCTCTGAATTGCCTCCAGAGCTCCAAGTCTAAAGAAATATCCAAATAAAAAAAGGGGGAATATCCTTGAAAAGATGCAACTGCAAAGCAACAGACACCTTCTAACCTGTTGGCTGTTTACTTGCTTTCTTCAAAAGGAATATTTCTACAAAGAAGAAACTTCTTGGTGAAATTCTGCTATTTGCTGAAACCTCAAGGCAACAAAGAGCCAGTACAAATAAACTCTGGAGAGAATTTCCTACTTAACATGTAAGAAGCAGAGATCAATACACTGGGTTAGATAGCAGAGCCTCCAAATCTCTGTCAAGTGGGAAAGAAAAAGCCTTTCTGACTGCACTTCTGTGCTCAGACCATGGCATTACTGGCTTTTTGGGTGCATTAGTAAAAAAATTGGGTATAACCCCACATATGGTGTGGGAGATGGAAAAGAAGGAAACAGCAGTTAAAATATCTTCTCAGAAGTTTATGGAAGTGGATAGAGAACTGGCATTAAAGGCCATTTCGTTGTTACAGTACCTTATATTATTTATAAATACTGATTTTTTTTTTTTTATGCTTTATATACCAGTGTTGATGCTCTGTCCTCTCACACACAGTTATCTCCTGCTGTCACTAGGAAGAAACACATCCAGATGAACACACCCTGATTAGGTTTTGTTAAACATCTAAAACAGAGCTTCAGCTGAGTTAATTTGAAATTGTTAAGTAGAGCCACACCTGCCAGGGCATACTTGTGCTTTCAGCTTTTGCATAAACACTTCTTCATGAGGTCTGTGCTTATTATGCTCAAGCCCAAGACGTAGTTTAACTCTGAGTTAAAATAGTAACTATCCCCAGGAACACAATTGTGTCTATGACTGTGTATGATGGAAATATTGAAATAGTTATTTATACATTATATAATAGTATATTATAGTTATTTATCAATTGATGGAATAATACTGATGGATACATACTGACCAGAGTGGGCATAAGCTCATATGCATGACATGTGCAATAAAATATCTCAAAAAGTGACAGAAATTGGAATGACAGGAGAAACCCCTCCCAGAAATCCCCAAGTTTTCTCCTTGGCAAGAAAAAGAGATCAGAATGAAGATCCAGCAGATCTCCCCTATCTCACGTATGGCATCATGACACACAGAGACATTTTATTGTGAAAAACACTTTCAGTTTAAAGCTATTTTGAAATATTGTATTAAAGATACTGATCACTTTGTGTGAAAAAATGCAGAATTAGATGTTTTGTAGGAGCACCCAGCATATCCCCCAAGTTAACAACTTCTGCAAGCATACTTGAAAAACACTGGTTTAAATCAAACATCACATTTTTTGGATGTGAACTCACATTGTCAATGTTGAGGCTTAAATCAATATGAGTAATAATCATTATTATCATAACACTGAAGGAGTGATGTGGAAGTTTTATGCAAGAATTTTACATCTTAATTACCAGTTTTGTCAATATAGAGATGAAATTCTCTTACAGTTAAGTATTTTTGAGAAGTGCATGTGAAATACTAAAAAAAATACAAAATAGCTGTTGCCAGCTAGCTCTAGCTGTGCTGTAAGAGTACTTCACGGAATGCTTTAAGAGATTTTATAGAAAGACAAACCTTAAAAAAAATAGAAAAAAAAAAAGAGAGTATGTTCTCCTCATTTTATCTGCTGCCTCTTGATGAACAAATTTGCAAGGAGGGGGAGGAGGAATAAACATTGGCTTCTGGACCACATCAGGGTTCAGGGAGCCTCCTCCATTGTGGGTGATACCACCTGAAAAGCCCTTAAAAGGAGGAGAGGAGCTTGCCAGCATTGGGATTACACAGCCAGCTTCAGAGGCATGGTGGAAAAGCAGAAACTTTTCAAAAGGCCTTGGACTAGGTGTATGCTGGAAAGTCCTCCAAATGTGCTGGAGTTCAATGAACAGTGGAAGAGCTCTTGACTCTGCAGTTAGAATTCTTCACATGGTGGTCAGAACAGGACTGGTTTTCAGGCATTCTATTTAGTTCATCTCGACCATGAACCCAATTTAGACAGTGGTGTTATTCTAATTTGTTCTCTGATCTTACCAAAACCATAGCTCTAAAGATGAGAAAGTGCTGGATGAAGGGCCCATTGCAGTCCTAGTCTTCAATGAGCTTGAATTTCTGTGGAGCTCTGACAATTATAAATTATTTTATCTGAACTGATCATTAAAAGAGAACGCTTAAAAAAACCCAATTTATTTTAGAGGTTAAAGTGTGACTGGTTGTTTTAATTTGATTGGTAATCTTCAAAGAGGCAACATTTTAATTTAAGGGTCAACCTCTTCTGAAAGGCTAACCAATCATGTAATCTAGATAAGTCTCAGTCTAAAGAGGGTAAAGATGGCCACGCATGATTAAAGTATTCAAAGGCACCTTTGTCAGTTCACTGAAAGCTTTTGGGATGCCTTGAACCATACTAAAGGAACACTCATTGAAGCAAATAGTTTGAGGAGAGATCTATCATATTAGTATGGGTAGCAAATCCTGCTTGATACTAAGAAGTAATTTTAATATAATCATCCTTACGTGATGAGAATTTGTAAAACAGATTAGCAGGGTCTGATTATCTCTACTTCAGAAAACCTGAAATGTTCCATGTTAAATTTGCAAGTGACTCTATTAGCTTCTTACAACTTTTTTGCTTGTACTCCTCGTAGTTCCTTTTCTACTAATGTCACTTAATAAAGCATAACCATTCACATAGTTCTGCCTTTAACTAAGCACCACAAAATTTCGTATGGCTAGAGAAGAATGTTTTATAAGTTATCTTTCATTTGCTTTTCATTACGAAGTCTTCTTAGGTGCTTTGCACAAAAGTACCCTACTCTAATGTACTGAAATCCTTTTTCCTTGTTATTTTTTTACTCAGAATTGTCTTGGAACAACAACAAACAAAAGCATAGAAATTATAAGATTCCAGAAACAGAACTTGCTTTACCTCTTCACACCCATAAGCTATTGCTGGCAGCACACCTCTCAGCCGATACCTAAGTGAGCACATGCTTTGTCCTCCACCTGTGAGTGTTGTGCCCATTGCCCTGGTTCATATGCAGTGTGCCTCATTTCTGTAAGAAGTGACAGAACAACAGCTTCTTCCTATTTTCAGAAACTAATTAAGAAACTTGATCTCAGCCCTCTGGCTGAAAGTAGAAAAGAATAAACACATGCAGTGGACACATGCTGGCTGCACAATCACAGCAGCTCAAATCAGACCTCTTGACCAATTAATCTAAGTCCTGGAGCCTCAAAAACTAATTCCAAATCTGCCTCTCTCTCATGAACACAGCAGCAAAGGTGTTTGCCAGCCCTGGAACAAATGCCTGCTGTGATACCCAGAGCAGGATCTGTCTGATGCCATGAAAGAGACTGGTGACCTAAGAGGGAAGGAAGGTTTATCTCTGAACAGAAAACACAAGTAAAACACCAGAATGAAGTCACAGCTGGCAAGGCAATAACCTGAAGATTATCTGAAGTCTTCCCTGTAATTCCATGGTTTTTGTTTTCAGGAAAAGACGAAATGGATAGTTTTTGCAGGAGACATGCTTTATATTTGTGGTTAGTTCCAGCGAGCTCATTTTGGAGGCCTGCTAAGGAAAAATACCAACACTCAGCCCCTCACCCCCCAGGGCGGTTCTCGGGCTTCCTCCATGCAAGCAGAAAACTTTCTACTCTTCCACAAGATGGTATAGAAATAAAGCAAGCTTTCCATAAATCAGAATAATGTTCTGTATTTGCACATTATGCCGACAAAGAGCCCGTTACCAGAGACACCTAAATTCAAACCAAACATCGACCACCTCAGCTCTTCACTACCCTCTTCCAGACAGTCTGGCTCTATGGCTTCAGGAGAGAGAGGAGGTCATGTTTGACCTGAAAACTCTGCTAGCACAGGCAGAATAAACATCATCCCATGACGGGTTGACCAGAGAGGTGCTCAGGCCTAATCTTATGCTTAACTAATGAATTTAACTTGTATGAGCATGATATGGGGAAGCTGGGTTAACAGTGGGAGGTAGGAGCTCTCATTAGGCCAACTCATATCATCTGAAAGCACAGAAAAACTTACAGAAGTCCTGCTTATGTCCAAAACCTCTTTTTGAGGTAAGCTGAAATCCAAACCAGGCTGTGACTCCAAACTGATTGTGCTTTATATGGCTCCTTGTCAGTGTTGTGTTTGATGCTGAACCTAATTACTGGTCCATCTGATATGGTTCACTCTAAGTTAAAGGAACACTTGGGTTTTAAGGTACTAGACACAAATTAAATACTGCAATAATACAAACGCCTTTCCCTAGTGGTCATTGTGGGGACATCCATGCTCAGTTGACAGAGCAAAATCCAGTACAGCGAACAGTTCATATTAATTAAGGTCACTGATGTAAAAATAACTACAGTTGTATAACTGAGCTCTTCATGTTAACAAGATTTATTGTGAGAATTATTAACTCTAACAGGTATTTTATCTAAAGCAATGTCCATGAAATAGGATGACCTTTTATCTATTACCTGTTGGGTTTGCAGCACCTGTGAGTTCTAGATTGATGAGCTTCCTACTCAGACTGATTTCATCACATGTTCTATTTATATCACCTTTTTTTTTTTCCCTCGACTGACAGGAGAATAATAAAAAAAACCACCACCCAATCCTGACATGTTCATGGCATGCAAAGTTGATCAGCTAACTACAGTGACTATCAAATGCACAGTGACTCTGGGCCCTTGGACAGAGGAGACAAAGCTCTGAACCTCCCAACCCAACAGGTTAACAGTGTTAAATATTGCATTATTTGTCATAACACATTCATTTAATGTGTGAGGAGATAAGGCTCCAGTGGTCCAAAGTAAAGACATCACAGGGTGCTTGTAGGCTTTGAAAAGATTGACATTAATAGAAAACTTTATAAGACTACAGTCGGGGAAGATGGCCTAAGTAAGCACTGAAAACATTCCAAACACTTCCTGACTTGCAAGGATATCACAGCTTAGGCTGCCACCTAGGAGTGGCACATGGCAGGCTTCATCAAATCAAACATCACCTCTTATTTTGGGCCCTCAAGAAGCAGCTGGAGTTTCAAAATGCTCAGCATCAGGTAGATCTAAAGGGTACCACAATCCCATGGTAATCAGACTGAAGGATGCTGAGCCAGATAAACGGGAAATAACGAGAAAGGGTTACTTTAAATTACATGGTGACTGCTAAATTACATGGTGGATGCTAGAGCAGAGAGAGAAACTATATCCACTTTGCCAAGTTCTCACCTCAGAATATTGCTCAAGTGCTTTCAAACCTGGTCTCGCCACACCTCCTAAAGTCCAAATAAATTAGAGAATACAGCAGTCATACTGTGGTGGACTATTAAAATTATCCAGTCTCCTAGAATATCTTTATTTCCCCTCTGAGCTGTACAAATCACACCTCTCTCTGCTTTCCTCTTGGGCTTTCTACTTAAACACAAAAGTCTTCAACTGGAGAATTATTTGATCCCTTATAGCCCTAAAATTAACTTTTGTTGACTGGCCTCTTAAAAGGTTTCAAACCACAGAAATATTTCTAGACACCTCTATGAAATAATTAATAGTGTTGAAATTTGCACCATCATCATTAAACCCAGGGATTAACAGCCAGCTGAGATAACTGAGCATTTTTGTAATTTCTGTAAATTAATGACTTAACACTTTCTATGGGGGAAGACACATCAGGCTGAATCCCTCTGCAGGTGGAGAAGTAGCCTCATGATAAACACAACCAGAATTTATTTTCCTTCTTCATAATGTTTTGTTAAACAGTGAAAAATCATGAGAAAAGCCCACCCACCTAAACATAGAAAAAAGTTCGAGAAAACAAAAAAAGTCAAATATTTGTAGAGAATTTGAGCAGCACACATACAGTGACATATGGAGAGAGCTGAGGTACTCAATGACTTTTTTGCCTCAGTCTTTACCAGAACTTCTCCAGCCACAGAGAAGTCGCAGATGCCCCATCCCTGGAAGTGTTCGGAGCTCTGAGCATCTCAGTCTAGAGGAAGGTGTCCCTGCCCATGGCAGGGGGGTTGGATCTAGATGATCTTTAGGGTTCCTTCCAACCCCAACCATTCTAAGAACCTCTGAAGCAACTTGGGAATTTCTAGATAATTCCTGTTTGGCCACCTGCTCTGAATAAAACACCTTCTTACACAGTTTCTCTTCTTTTTTATAATACTGCTGTCAAGGAAACTGTTCATTGTACAATCTGCAGAAAAAGCATCTAGCAATTCTAACCCCAACAACTGGCATTAATCCTAGTATTATTTTCAGGTACAACACCCCGGTGTGGATAGAGCCTGGTGTTTCACACACACCCCTGTATTTAGTCTGCTGTGTCTTTATTTCTGTGCTTAAATTAATGGCTCCACATTCAGAAGTCCTGATTACCTAGCAGTAACCTGGCTTTTAACTCACTTCTAACTTTGTGAAGGCCTTTATTTCCACATTATTTCTTTTCTTACTAAGCAGCAAATACTAATTTTTACCATCCACACCAGTAGTTATAATTTTATGCATTGATGAGAGCCTGCTTTGTTTTAAACCATACCAGTGCTCTGTGAGCATAAAACCATAGAACTTTTGGGATAACTGATTACTTCTCCTAAAGGACATCAACAGCTTCAAAGATCTCTCTCTTCCTAGGAGATGAGTAGAATCTGCATAATTTGTACTTCATGACAAAACAATAGCTCACTCTCTGAATTAGTAGTGTTATACTCTGATGCATGTCAGCAGTGGCAGTGAAGTGCTGCCTGCTTATTTAACAAAGATAAATTAATTTGTAGCTGTCAGTCATGTTTTCCAGATTTGCTTAGATTCTGAAATTTATTGACAAGCCATAATAACTGACATTTAAATTGTCTGTTCCTGTAGAAGCAAACATGAAGCATGGACCTAAAATATGACATTTAGTTCTAATCCCTGCTGCAAATAGAGAAGAGAGATAATTTGCTGCTTCTGTAATTCTTCTATTAAAAATGAGAATTCTTGAATGGTCCAGCATCCTTTTAAAGTAGCGTTTGAAGATCCTAAATTTACTTCTTCCTGAAATATTTATATCTATTTCTCAAATTCCTTGAATGCAGTTGATTTTATTCTGTCAGATAAGTGCAAAAGGGTACATTCATCCCTCCCTGTTCCCATATCACTGGCTCCTTCAAATCCTAATTAGCAGGCAGTTTGACGGTGATGGAGGGGTCCTGGCTGCATCCTGTTTTTTCCCTGTTTGGGAATACGACTTCCAGCTTCCTGTGTGTCGCTTTCCCTCTCTGCACGACGGCCCTGGTGCTCGAACACTCACAGCGATGGGGAGAAAAGGGACAAAACCTCCAGCTTCCTCTGCTCCTCCAGCAAGGTGCTCGAGGGCAGGGAGCAGTGCCTTGGGACAGTTTTATCCCATGGGGATGGTGGATCATAACTCATCCCTGAGGATACATCAGGGGCAACTGTGCTGTTAAACAGCTGCAGTGATGCCGTAAGAATATTCTACAACAAATCTTTAACAGGAAAAAAACCCAGCAGACCAAACCCCACAAATTGCTAGCCTTTTTTCTTCCTCTTGATGCCAATCACTCACCTAAGAGGAAAAGCTTGATGAGCTGTCCACTGTCTCATATGCCCACCTCAGGCCATTGCCTGCTTTCAGAAATGTCACAACAAAAAGGGAAAAGTAGGTTTCTTTGCTATTTTAAAATAAATGCTTCACTAACTAGACCAATAATCCACATTAGAAGTCCATCCTTCCATACTGATTCTGCTACAGATCATCAGACTTGAACATATACAACAGGTGGTGTTACCAGTCTGAAGGAGTTGGCATTGAGGTTTGGCCCAGACAGGCTCAGAGGTTCATTTGCACAACAGGACTTGAACCCCTGAACAAAGTCTCTGACAAGGCTGTGAAAGCAAATGAAAAAGAAAAATCGCAAAAATCCAAATGTTCTTCCTGGATTTTGAACATTTGGATTTTATCCCAACCCCAGACTGTACACACAAAACAAAGAGGAAGAAGTCACACTAAATTGCCCAGGAAAAAAAAAAATCTGAAATTAGAACTGGGAGATGGGAGAAGGCTGATTCCTGACCTGTACAATGCCACCCCTCCACCTGTCTGAAAAGCCTTTTTGATGGCTCACCCTTTCAATCCCTCTGATTGCAACTGCCAGCACATAAAATCAGCCACTTGAGTAAATCATTTTTAGCTGATTATTTTAAAGAGGCTCCACTTCAAATAAGGGGTTAAATCCTCTTTCTGTTGCATGATAACGTTTTTCTTCAAGGGGTTTGATTGGCCTGGTGCTCACACATTCACTCTGTGGAGAAGGACTAGGGCAGTGATTGCAAAAATGACACCCAGCACAGCCCCAGTAAATCCACTATTGTGTCAGAACACAAAGAACAAAACTAGCTCCTGGTGGCCTTAAAACCTAGAAGTAATATTTTCTCTCTTTTATTAGTGGGCACATTTTTGAAAAGCAACAACAGCTGATGCTTTAAGTCCTTCACTGGTCCCCTAATGATGACCGACCAGAAAAGTAGAGCATCCTTGGCTTCCCTTCAGGCCTTTTAACTACTCCAGCTGGCCACTAACTGCTCTGTGAGAAGGCCTCTGTGTGACACATTTGTACACAATATGGATCCTGCAGGTTTCCCAGCCCCACAGCACCAGTTAGGCAAGCGTTCCCTCCATGTATTGGCTGTGTCCTGCCTTACAGGCATGTATCTATATATTTTTCCCTTTTTTCCAGCTTCTCTGGATTCTATTTTTAATATTCAGTTAACTTTGTAGAAAGTAATTATATTCTGCTCATTCTACACCAGCTGGTATTTACTTCATCCTCCATCAGGCATCAACAGAGCATGGGGCTGCAAGACAGAAACATTACTCTGGCAAGCATAAATATTTCATTTTTCACACCACAAATGCGTTGATGATTTATTAATTAGCCTAAAGGCCTGCTGCTTCTGCATAGCAGAGCAGCAAAATAACTCAGCTATGACGACTGAGAAAGCCTGTGGCTCACATCCCATTGGAAAGCTTTGACCAGCAGCATGTCTGAAGGCTAAAAAACATTTCCAATGGGCCGGCACTAAAATTACCAAGATAAATCTTGGACATCACAACCTTTGGACCAGCTTTGGAGAGATGCCTTGTCGAATTCCTAGCAATAGCAGCGCTGATGCCGGCCTCGTGCTGGTTCTGCAGAGGGAACCTGTCTGGCTGCTGTCAAACTCATTCTCAGCAGAACTGATACTCTAGAGCAGCCATAACACTCAAGCAAGCCAATAAAAAGCAGGAAACTGAGCAACAGTGTATTATTATTCCTTGGTGTTCACAATTTCTGATCCGGGCTGGCAACTATATCTGTCTTTTTCATTTAACAACAAAAAAACCCAATTAATATATATATATCCTGAAATTCTCCTTTACAAATTCTAAGGATCATTTCTATGTCTTAGTTTTACTTTCAGAACAGCCAAGACAGCACCTACTTAATTTTGTTTAAAAATTCAATAATTCAGAAGTTGATTCTAGCAATCTCTGAATTTTAAATGAAAAGCAGAGAAAGGAAAGATGACTATATCAAAACAACTTACACCAGTTTTAAAGCATGCTGAAACACCATTTCAGGTCTGGAAAACATGCCAGCATTCCCATTTCCATTCTGTTTGCCTTCATTTTTAATTAGAAATAATAATTATTATAATCACCGTAATGATTAATTGTTTTTGGGCATGGGTAAAAGTCTGAAGGGGGCTGAAGTGTTTGGGTGGGCAGTGGCTCAAACCAGTTGCTGGTTATGAGGGGCATCCTTAAGAATCAATACAGGGGCACCTCCGCCAGAGACCAAACAACTGGGAAAAAGGACCCAGGGGAGCCTCAAGGAGCTCAGAAAAAGCAAACGCAAGCCCTGCACCCTCATATCCTGGGCAGCTTTAGCAAGGGAGCAGCCAGCAAGTTGGAAATCAATTATTTCCTACCACTGGGCATCACCTGGAAGGCTCAATCACACGTGCAGTGCCCAATACACTGCCCTTCCCTAGGAGAGGGGTATGGATACCCCATGGAGGAGGACGGAGCACACAGCTCAGGAGGGGCCCAGGGAGCTGGGCTTGCTCAGCCTCCAGGCCAGGAGGACAAAGGGGGACCTGCCACAGTCTTCAACCACCTGGAGAGGGATCCAGAGAAGATGGAGCTGACCTTTCCCAGAAGTGGTCAGTGCAAGACTGAAGAAATGTTCATAAATCACAGCTTGGTATAAGGTGAGAGGGGAAAAAAGCCAAACAGAATAGCATGAAAACGTTAAGCACTACAGAGGTTGTCCAAAATGTCTGTGGAGTCTCCGTCAGAGGTGGTCAGTGCAGGGCTGCATGAACCCCTCAGCAAGCTGACTGTTCAACCCTTCCAGTGGCCCCTTCTAACCTAAATTATTCAAAGATTTAATGAGTGAAAGAACTTAGTGGCAATTGTTATTTATACAGCCTGCTTAATAATGGATGTTATTTGATGTTTATATCATAGAACCTTGACCCTATTCCAAAAAGATTTCTGTTTTGTTTCCTTGCAAGGAATTATCTTGTGTACTCTGAAAAATGATCTGACATACCAAAGACTAGAAACATGTCAGTTCAAAGGTTCTCAAAATGAAGCCTGTGTCCATTTCGGGTTGAAAACATATTTTAAAAGATCAGAAATTTCCACGGTGTTAAGTCCTGCCTGGCAGCTGCTGTGCATGCACACACATCACTTTGACTCTTGCTAAAATAAAGCCTGTGCTTTTCACTATCTACCCCTCATGCCTTTTATTCAGGCTTTTTGGTAGAATATTTTTAAAAAAGAAATCCTGAGATTGGTCCTAGTAGCAATTTCCCTTTAGTTTTGTTATTTGTCTTTTATATGCAACAAGAGACCCCAGTAAGAGACTTGGTAGGTGGTATAAAATTGTGCAGGAAAGAGCAGAAAATTGATGCCCAAGAGGCATGGTGTATGACAAGCCAGATACACAGTGGAAGGTTTGGAAAGGGATAAAGAGAGGTACCAAAAACATCAGAGCTGGGAATACAGTCTGTGTCTCTGGGTCTCAGTACAGTGCTACCTGGTAGAAAAAAAGCTGGTATGAGGGGAAAAAAAATAATTTCAAAGTCTCTTGCTGACACAGTCTGCCTGAGGTTAAAGACAGAACAAAGCCAGAGTTAGACTTCTTCCCCAGAGTTATTTTTAAGGTTACTCCTGCTCGCTAGATAAACATCACAAGCTGACACAAGGGAAAAACTACGGGAGACAAGGATGCCTGCTTCATTCTGTGCCGGCAGCAGGAGACAGCTCGTGGCAGGACAGCAGGAACAGCAGCACTGTCACCTCTGGGGAGCCGTGTGCCACCACCTGCCTGCCCTCCCTGCCAGGGTCACAGCAGAGGGGACCTGGCAGCAGGGCTGGCAGGGCTGAGAACCAGCTCAGAACAGGGACCAGGCAGCCAGGAAAGGGACGGGCAATTAAACCTCGAAAAACAGTGATGAGACGACTTTGCAAGTGTGACAAAATCAGACACAAACTCCTCCTTCTGGAGGATATCCCAAGTGGGTTATGCCCTCCAGGGGACTCACCACTGCTAGAAAATTCAATATCCACAAACACTGGACACTCAACACTTTCTTTAAAATGTGTCTTGGCCATGTGGCTCCCAACGCTCCCATTCAGGCTGACAGCAGTGTGGGCAGCCCATCACAGAGCATTCCCAGCTGAGCAGCAGGAAAACTGCCAGCCTGTGCTTCAGTTCCATTAAAGATCCTGTTCTCACAAATTAAGACCATATTTATTTCCCACTTTTATAGTCCATATTTTGAAGTAAAGAAAAAGAAAAAATTTTGGGCAATATATTTTGCTTCAGCATGGTGTTAGCATTAATACTCATCTAGAAAGACCCCTCACAGCTGTGTTTTAATATAGCAAGAGTTGATTTACACCTGGACCCATTTCTCTTTCACACTTTCTGGCCGTTCCTGTCAAATACTACTTTGTATGTTGATATTATTTCACTTTATTGTGCATCAGTAATGTATGCTTTGTTACTGTCAACCTTAATATTCAGTGAATAAATGTGGCTTTACTAAACTTTTCATTAGCACTACAATGAATGTACATGTTCATATACCTGTGATTGAAAATGCTTTTTAGATGGACAGCTGTCCTAATGGACAGCAGCCTACATTTGTGAAACAAGGCTAGCACCATCTCAAAAACTTACCCAGAACAACACTAAAGATTCAGTTCCCAAGACTGAAGCTCTGCTTTCCCTTTTTTTTTTCTTTTTGAAACAATCCTGGCAGTTCTATGCAAAAAAAGGTAGAGAATAGAAGTCATTACTGTAAGAAAAGAGGTAATGAAAAGTTTCTTGGGGTTTTTCCTATCTGAAAAATTCCAGACTGTTCAAGTTGTTGCACAAAAACATCTCAGCATTTCACACTCTTCCTGCCAATATTTACTTGTAAGACAGAAGGAAACCAGCATAGGAAATAGGTTTGTTTATTTACTTTTAGCTAAAAACATCAATAAAATATGATAATCTACATCTGAGACAACTGTCTTTTTACTCACTTCTAGGCAAATCCCTCATCCCACAATGCTGTTACAACAGGAAGGTAGCATGGGAATTATCTCCTGAGCACCTTTGCCATTACTGTCAATCCTTTGGTTGCCTTACAGCCTCACAATTTTTTGCTTAAGTAAAGAATTCAAAGTTATCAATTGCCAGTGTGCTGACTTTTTTGGGCTGCCTTGAGCATATGTCATTTATTACAATATAAAAGGCATTGTAGCTGTGAAATGGAGCACCATAGCAACAAGGGCACGTAGGAGAGGGCTGTTAAACCAGAGGAGTAGGTGTGACAGAAGGCCTGGGGTTTGTCAATAATTCGTACTTTATGGCAAGAGGAAATTGATAAAAGGCATTTAAAAAGAGTTAAATCTATTCTATTTCTGTGATCACATAATACATCCTTCATCAAGAAGTGAACTAACACCTCTAATAAAAGGCAAAGGACACACAATTCAGTAGCTGATCCCTTCAATCCCATTCCCATGCTGTTCCACACAAATCAAAGTTAAATGCTCTCCTTGAAGGAAAGGTGCTCTAAGTAGCTTCCCAGAAAAAAGAAGGGACAACTGCCAACACGAAAAGGACAATAATGTTCAGCACTCCTGGTCTGACCCTGCCTGATTGTTTCAATGCCACCCTCATAATTCATGCAAATGTTTGGTCTCTCAGAATGAGGCTCAGGGGCCTGGGAGTGCAACAGCAATGTCAACAGTGACTAAATCCTTAAAACCTTTGCCTCTGACATGGCAGGACCTTAAGTCACATTGCTCTGCAGTTGGACAAGGAAGAATTTTTTAATAAAAGTTTTACAGAAGAAGGAAATGCTGTTATCCAAATACAAGACTTGCAACACAAAACCAAGAATATGAACAACTGGTGTAAGCCAAAGGAATCTTACTCAAATATATCACACCATTAGCTAGAATTCCTTTTTTCTTTGATATTTGTTCTGTTTTAAAGTCTTTGGTGCATCCTCTGAGTATTTTTACAAGTAATAAAAGCCAATACTTTTACTATAAATTACTACTAAAAGATCACATTATTCTAATCTACTGTTCCAATCTAGAATAAAAAGTATTTATGTCTTTATTATAACCTGCATGGTCAGGTTATAGTTCAGAACCTTTTAATCTCAGCACTAGCTCCTGGCTTACATTGGAGCACCACAACTACGATCATGTGCTAAGAAAAGGACCAAAACCCACTCTGAAATGCAATCAGATAGAATAAATACTTCTTTATCTTCAGATTAAGTTGTGAGAACTTTCACCCTCCAACCTCAATACCACTGCATGTAAAAACCCCTAAATCAAGCCTAGTTTGTTCCCTTATGTGGGGGTTAAATATAGAGGTGTATTTCCAGGTGTCATGAAAGCTTCTAGAAAGCAGCTCTTGAAGCACCCTATAACTCCAAGGGTTATTAATGATTTCAAGCAGCATTTCAAAGTTGAAAAATAGCCATTTTAAGGTCTGTAAGAGACAAAGGCATGTGCTTTTGCATAGTGCTGGCCTGGGGCTGACAAGGGGCTCTGCACAGGTTTCCCGAGTTTATTTCTGAGATGCAGATCACCTGGCACAAGGGACACTCAGATACACCCAAACTGCAAATCCTCAAATGACCACTAAACCCACTTGCTATCCATGCAAGAATAGGAAAAAGGCAAGGGATTTTGTTGGTACAGGAACCACACAACAAGGCTACATGAACCATGCCCATATTTCCTGTCCCTCAAAGGTCAGGAGTTTCATGGGAGTTTTACAGAAACAGGGAGTTAGAGAACAAAGGCTGGCACTTTACAAAACCCAGGTGATGGTTGTTGCAGCTGTTTTCTGTGGGTAAATCCTGCCAAATACTCAGTGTGGGGAAAAGGGGAAAGGCTTCAAGGGGAAAAAGCAGAGAAATCATTTTGGTGTACGCAGAGTCAGCAAAACACTCCATCTATAACCAAGTTTAAAAATGAATTGACCCGAGTGACACGAGTCAGGAAGAATGCAGTTTCATTAGTTGTGCTTGCTCAGGAGTTCCCTCTGGGACCGGGGCAGACCTGCTCCTCTGCAATTACCCAGGGCCTCAACCAGGTGAAGGGGAACAGACAGTGCATTACCCTGCAGCACCATCCAGCCCGGATCAGCACAGTGAAGGACACAGCTTTAACACAGAAAGCCTTCGTGGGCTCGTTTTTAAAGTTCTGAGTGAAGTCACGTTTAGATAAGTTCTGGGCTGCACACCAGTCACGAAGACTTTCAGCACGCTAGAATGCTCTATGCTGCTGAAAAGCTACCTATTGTTTCAAGTGTCTTATTGCCTTGCTTTGCTTTTCTGAAGATGATCTTAAGAGCAAACACACTTTTCTTTCTCCTAACATAATGGCCAAGAAATCCTACTGACAAGGGTTTTGTGAAAGCCTAAAGTTGCAGATGCTCCTGAGAGGAATAATGTTTCATTCTTAGTTTTTTATTTTTTACTGTTTTAAAAGCTACAGAAAATTACCTTGAAAGGCTTCCCTGAAGAATCAGGAGAGCTTATTATATTATGTTCTGACAGAGTGGAGTACAATTGTCTCCTTCTTTGCAATTTTTTTCCCAAATAAATGTATTTTCTTCCATTTCTCTTTCTGTATGCACTCACGATATTTTTCCATAGTATTTCATGTTCAGCCAGACTGATAACTTTCTAGCTATTTTTGTGGCCCCCTTTTATTCACTGCCAAATTTACATTTAGATTATGTATTTTTACCTTCTTATTGGAACAAATGGCAATAAAAGCACATTTGATGTAGTGTTTATATCCAAATATAAATAAGCATCAGTAACTGGTCATGAATTTCTCAAGCCCTACAGCAAGAAATGAAAATGCTGCATTGTTTCACCTATTTGGCTGGGTCTGTAGTGGGGAGCAGATGGAGACACAGGTACAAACCTGTATGCTGGGGTGGTGGGATGTAAAAATCCTAAGGTAAGCTTCACTTCATCCCACAGAACTGCCTTTGGAGAAGCAAACCATTCCTTAGCAACCTCACCAGTTCCTACGGAGCCAAACATCACCAGTTCCACCAGGAACACAAGCCTTCCTTGTTACAGAGTTCTTGGGAGAGCTGAAATCCTCTGTTCCCCAGTGTGGGGGACATGTTTGGCTCAGACCTTCAGCTACTGAATGGCTCAGCAAACAATAAAATGTCTGCTATCCAACAGCATGAGAACTGAATGCCTGCCCAAGGTAAAAAGCCAGCTCTGGAAAGCAAAAATCCCAGCCTGCTCATTGTTCCTGATTTTTGATAACCTTTGACCTCCAGCTACACTCACAAAATCTGTGGAATAGGAATAGAGTGTAATAACTTCCAGAAGCAGCTATCATTATAAACCAAATTCTGCCTGATCACCTTCATGTTTTTCACAATTTCCTTGCTAATTATCCAAATGCTGGTACTGGGGAACACTGAATTCTCAGTTATGTCCTTAACTGCAAATGCTCATTTCTTCACTAGTTTTTTTTAATACACTCCACCCCCACTCCCCCCACCAGAAAATCCTACAGCAGAGAGCTTAAAATCCTACACTTTAAAATTTTCGCTGCGTGCAATAGAATCATTCATGCTTTTTTCTTTTTTTTTTCCACCTTTAGTAATCTCACTTTTGAAAAGGACAACCAAAAAATGTAAAGTTTCCAAAAGCTGAAAAAGATCTCTTCCATCTGAGTGTCCTTTTTTTGCTACAGAAAGGGAGAAGGGTTAGGAAAGCTGCAATGTAGCAACAGAGGATGAAAACGGGTAAGTGGATAAAAATAAGCAATGAGGAAGCATAGATATTGCTTACTGCACACATCAAAATAGAAAATGTGTATATTTGTGCCTATGCCTTGCCAAGGTTTGCTGCGAGGAAAGCATTCAATATTGAAGCACCTCGAGATATAATTTCAAATATCATGTTGAGAAAGCCACACAAAAAAAAGGGAGAAAGCACCCAAAAGAATAAACACAAGAATTGTCTAATTCAAATACCTCAAAATGGTAACAGCCTTGAGCACCTGGGGGGAAGGTGAGCAGGGAAGAGAAGTGTTAACACTTCTTGAGGAGCTTGGGGTGGGTCTGTTGTTTCCAGCTGCAGAGGCAAAGGTGGCTGGTTTGCCTTCTCCTCCAAAGTCAGGGCAGGTGAGGGGCACAGCTCTGCTGGTCTCTGAATTCATTCCAGCACTACCCCACACTCTGCTTTATGTTCCACCTGGCAAATAACCACATATTGGTCCCACGAGCCCTTTGGCTCGCAGGCAAGGGCTGTGCAAGCACAGCTTTGCAGAGGGGGCCTGGCAGCCCCAAGGTGAGGGGTCAGGCTGTCACACCACATCACACAGCAGTCACAGGCAGAGCCAGCCCACGCCATCCTCACTGGGAGCACAGGGAAGTAGCCATGACACAGGCAACGCTAAATACTCCACATATCCCACCTTAAACAGCCCCAAAAGAGATTCCTCAAGGATGCCCAGAGGGAAGAAGCACAGAGCAAGAAACTCCCCATACAGCCACGTTTAGAACAGCAGCTCACTTTGAGGTTTAGCTCTTGTTGCTGAGTGCAGAGCTACCACAAAGAGCAAATGATACTGAGCTGTCTGACCTCCGGGCTGTGCCCTGCTTGTGCTCTGAGGGCTCTGCCAACAGCTGGCTGGAGACACAGCTCACTGCCACTGAGTGTTCAGCGCCGAGAGGTGAGAAAATCCTGATTCTGACAACCTTCAAGGTGCACTATTCTCTATTTCCCCACCTCCCACTGCTCTGGGAGGAAAGGATTTAAACCCATTAATTCAAAAAGAAAATAATAACATTTTCTAGCAATAGTAGCATGAAGAAACTACCTTTTCACTGATGTTGATCCTGCACACGTCTATTAATCAACTAAAGAGAAGACACAGATGTTTAAAATAACAGCACAGCAGCTTTTCTGTCTGTTGTGCTCCAACAGCAGTGGGAATTCCACTCCATGCCTCACCTGGCAGAGCTCTGGCTGAAAGATGCTCCTCAGATGATATGTTGTGGCTCGGGAATTTGGAAACACTGTTCTACTCTTTGAAGGCTGGGGAAAAAAAAGTGGGATACCATAAGGAGAGAGAAAAATAATGGCAGGTTGACATAAGAGAATAGGCCATTTTCACAAAGTTTATCTGCAGTAGATAATTTTCAAATGTAAACCCCATTCAGTGAGAGAAGAAATCAAATAGAAATACACCATAGAACATATTCCCTGGTTTCTCCTCAAGAGAAGGAAAGAAAGTATATTAGATCTGGTTGAAAAATCTGTAAAAAATAACAGCTCACATACCACACCTGTGATCTGTCTGTATGGCCAACGTACACTGCGTTTTTCAACTGTTTGTTCATTATTCAGAAAACATTTACCAGACCAGTCATGTGCATATCCAGCTCTCAAATAGGAAACGTGATCTCAATACGACTACATGCTTCCAATTTAGGAAAAATACTTGGGCAATGCAGGTATCTTTCATGACATGCACAGGTTGCTCAAAGCAAAGCTCATATAGGAAATTACCATGGTTTGTCCCAAGCTGTCATTCAGTGAATAAGCTGGCTGAGACCTGCTGAGAATGGAAAATGAAGCAGGACAGCTTAGAGGGACCCCGGCACCAGCCAGCCAGGCCCTGAGCTCTCAGGCCTCAATCCACTTCTCGTGAGTGCAGGGTGACTTCACACAGCTTTGCAGCTAACCCCACAGTTAAAAAAACCCCAAAAAATTACTGGCTTGAACTCAACATACCCACAGCTCTGCAGGGCTTCTCTCTAAGAGTATCAGATAAAGTATCTCCTATAGCCACCACTCTGCTATTTTTCACTGTTTGCTCCCCCCTTCTGACCTTCAGTGAGTAAATTAGAGTTATTTTTCTCCCCACTATTGCATTTCAAGTCCAAGCACGCTACAGAGCTAACACATTTATGGACACTTTCTGAGCTGGAATCTCTCCATTCCTATATTGAGTCCAGTGGGGCTGTGAATAACTCACTGCACACAATGCATTAGTGCCCAGACCCCAAAGCACTGGGCATCACCCCCATTGTTACAGGCAAGGCAGATGGAACAGGGAGTTAGGTGCAAGGGGATCCACTTCAAGGACTCTGGGATGTGGCTGCAGTGTATGAGAACAGATACAACCCAAGCAGGCTGGATTTCCTAAAATGAGTAAGTACCTTTGCCAAGAAACTGCAATTTGGTCTCTGACCACCCAGTTTTTATCATTTTGTTCAGTCATTTGCCATTCACTTGATCAGGTTGCTCAAAGCCCCATCCAGCCTGGCCCTGAACATTCCCAGGGATGGGGCATCCACAGTTTCTCTGGGCAAAGGGTAGCACAAAGGTGCCACGACAGCAGAGGAGGGCTCCATTCTGTTCCCTATCCAAGCCTGCATCAAGCTTCATGCATGTATAATAAGCTGCTTTTTTAATAGACCAACTGGATTTGCTAGAGAAGAATCTTGAAGTTGAGTGACTTAATTCAGATTGCAAAAAAAAAAAAATAATATTATTTCATATGTAGAAGGCAAAGCTTTGTTAGATGAAAGCGATAGATGCCAAACTGTTTTAGTAAAGCTGCTGGGATGCACAGGAAAATTGGCTCAAATGCATGTTTCATTCAGTCCCTGATTTATTGCTGTTTGTTTACATTTCTTCTGCAACTCAAAATGCACTTAAGTAGGAAAAATGTTTAAGAAGATTTGCTCTACTCTTTACTACAGCAGGCTTTCACATGACATGGGCATTACTCTAAGTCAATTATTTTTTGCTTCATTGTCTTTGACTGGGTTGGACTTCTCTGCTCAGTCAATGAAAGCTGTTACAGAGCTGACAAAAAATTTCCCAGCTGAAAAACACAGAGTGCCAGTCGGAACTCACTGAGCAAGTTCCTCATTTCATCAGGAAGCCACTGTGCCTCTTCACAGCAGAGAGGATTGACTGAGGCATGAGGTCTCCAAGAGGCCCGTGGTTACCTTGGCCTCAAACTACATTTTCCTGCTTTTAAGGCATCTTACCCTAAGTATCAACCACAGTTTAAGAGGATTTCCCAATGAACTGTCTTTTCTGGGTTGTGGAAGTGTGCTCTCATTTTTCCCTGTGTGTGAAATGAGAGCAACTGGCTTGTTTACTACAGCAAGGAAGCACAAGTCATCACCAGCAATCCCCCTGTAAACTCTGAGATCTGGAGCAGGAAGCACACAGTGGTGACCCATTCAAGTACACATGGAGGAACTGTAAAGTTGGACAGCCATTGGCTGCAAGAGAGGCTCTCAAAACCCTCTCCAAGAAAATTGAATACCTCAGACCTCTTTGCTTCCCAAAATTTTCCTTGGGGATACAACCTGTCAAGCAACATGCAGAGTAGAGCCACCCCTACTGAGTCTTCATCATTGAGAAACTATTTCTATTAAATATATGCAACTTCCCACTGAAGGTTCAGGGTGTCCAAACAGATCAAGGCTGGATATGCCGCAGGATTGTTACCAGTTCTTAGAAGTCCACTTTTCTGTCTGCTCATCCCTGTGGCCTCAGTCCTTCACATGGAAATGCCACCTGTGTCCTGCTGATTGAAATTAATATGACCACAAATTCCTTCCAGCTTTATGGCTGATCTGCAGACTTTACTGAACTATGGCACTTGCACATCTGAGGGGTTCTGTCTACACTTCCAGGAACTACAGCCACATTTCCCAGTCTCCATTTGTCCAAATTCGGCTTGGACAGAACCACTTCTCTGTACAAGTTAAAAAAGTGGAGTTCCTATGCCCTAAGTTCAGAATTTTGTCAAAGCACAGATTTTTGACATAACTTTTTAAGGCTATAAAACATTCAAGAGTGTGACAGCTCCAGACTACATTTGTTTCAGGAGAATAACTCCCAGAAAAGTTACAAAGGTTGCTTTTAGGCATCTAGTTTATATTCTAAACTTGATTTACCCCTGAATGGTCCTTTGTAAGCCATTTATGTTTCCCATTTAAAATAGAGCAGCTACAAATTCTTCTGTTATCTAAGCATGTCAGAAATGAAAATTAGATTGTTTTTTTGCATTCCTTTTATCACACCAGCTCGATTCCACGCCACACATGAAAGCTCGGTCTCTGCTTTCTTCTAGCCAGAAGCATTTAATCCTCTTAATGGGTGACTCACCCGACTTACTTAGTCTGGTCAGATAGGAAATCATCTGCACAGCCAAAGAATTACAAGTATGGAACAACACTGCATGAAATTACCTCAAGGATTTCCATATGGATCTTGCTGTCTACAAGGCTATCCTACCTAATAAGCCCACGGGATTCAGATAATATATTTACAAACCCTACTTTCATTGATTTTTTTTTTTTTACTCTTTTCCTCTCCTCATTAAACTAGACATACACAATTTGAAGTCACTGGTTAACAGCTAAAAGCAATTTTTGTAGGCTTTGTAGCAAGTAGGAGTGACAAAAACACCTCTTCTGTCACTTCCTGTAGGTCAATAAAATATAACATGATGAACCATCTGCTGCTTGTATAATGGGTAAAGGCTGGAATAACACATCAGAACTAATCTAGTCTTTTCAGGGTTATCTTCATGAGTTTTAAACGTAACCTCCCACTGGCTACACGAAAGAGCTGACTTAGCTCTGGAACAGCTCAAGTCACTCTCTGTGCTAGCAATCTTATCTGCTTCCATTCTCACCATAACCAACTCATCAGGCAGTGAAGATATAAATTTAATTACCAAAATTACCTTTAGACATTTCCCACAAGTCCCCAGAATAGACAAGTATTTTAACAACACCTCCAAAGCGGTAAAAACAGGGAAGACATAACATTCAGGGTCAAATCTTGCATTTGGGATTGCTCACATCTGGGAAAAAACCTCTGAGAATAACAAGTCAGGGGTCTCATCTGCTGCACAGAGGCAGCTGGGGGGTGGATGGTGGGCTGCTGTGAGGAGCAAGGAGGGGCTGAAGGCCCTTTGTCTGTGCTGAAGGAATCTGCAAGGCTTTGGCAGGGGCACACGTGGCAAGGTGCACATTGTGGAGCAGGTAAGGGACAATCCCAGCCTCCTGTCTGGCTCCTGGAGGGCCAGTTGGACACAGGAGGTAACACAGAGGCTAACACCCACCCCAGACATCATTTAACCAGGTAAATCTGGGAGCAGCCCAGCACCCCGCTGTGAAAACAACCACCTTTGGAGAACCTGTCCCTGCCCAGCTCAGCAGAAGCTGCCAGCAGCTGCTAGACATGATTATTCCTTGCCTCTCCTCATGCCATGAGGCTCTGCAGAGAATACAAAGTCTGGAGAGAGGACTGATGATGGGATTTTCCATGAGGCTTTGGAACACTGATCTGTGCCTTTCAGCTGGTGCAAAAGCAGAAACACAGGAGATTAAACTCCTACTGTTTAAATCTTATGAAGGATAAGGGAGAGGGTTTAAAAACCAGTGCTGTGATGCAAAAGGATGTATTTAGATGTCCTAACTTACTCAGTCGTAGAAATTACATTTAATTAAGAAAACAATAACCATATTCAAATAGCATTAACTTTAAACCAACTAAATCCATGAAATATCTTCAGCCTAACATCTGAATACTATTATTTAATTACTGTATCTCTTCTGATATCAATTTAAGCAGAAAATTTAGTCTCTTGAGGCATGTTGAATAAAGGCTCAAACATTAGCATCAGTATCTCCTTGTTTTTTCTACAATTATCTTTCTTAGTACTAATCATTAAATACAGTTTAGAAGTGGTACTTTCTTTAAGACTTACCTTGCTTTGAGTTTTTCACTTCAGCTGAAATCACAAATAAAATACAAGGAGCATTAGTCAAACAAGACAAAACTAGCACAACTTCTCCCATCAATTTTCAAACTAACAAACCAGCTACACTGCAAAGAAAGTGAAAACCCTGCGTATGCAAATGTTGTAAGTCACAGGGGATTTTTTTTTGGTTGGTTTTTTCTGGTTTTTTTTTTTTCCTTCTGTGTTTCATCCCCTGTACAACAGCAGTGGAACACTTCACCTGGAGGCAGCCTGGTAAACACTCAAACTGCAGCTTGCTAAAAGGAGGAATACTCAGACTGCTCTTTCAGGGACATTTCTTCTGGTAATTCTTTATTTACTTCCTCATATTGGTAGCTAGACCTAAAGTAAAAATATTTAAAATATTCTGTGTGTTTGTGGTTTTAGCATAAAACAGAGGGATTACTAAACTTCTCAGAGTTTTCATTAAAAGCTCTTGTCCAAAGTCTTCTAGGCCTTCTTGGAACTGAAACTGAGGACAATATTCAGATATTTCAGAGCTTTATGAAATTTCAAAAATACTAAGTGATAAATGCAGCTTTTTTAACTCTTCATTTTTCAGAACTCACGTGTCCCAGAAAACAGACATTAATAGGGAAGTTTGTACAATAAATCATGGCTTAGATTAGTAAACACAAAATCATTCAAAACCCATCAGTGAGCTCTTTGGAACACTGATGCCAATATAATAGAGTTCAGTTGCTGAATGAGATTTGCCTGAGCTCAGATGGGGTGATCTCATGTGCATGCAGACAAACAAACCCATGGCAGTGACATGTCTTTTCCAAGGGAAGTCCTTTACAGCTCTGCGTGTAAAGTGCCACACACATCTGGCAACAGGCCCATTGCAGGAAAAAAACGAGTAAATAAAGGTTTCCAACTTAACAGAAGATTATAGCCCTTACCAAAAGCAGACCTGACCTATCAAGAAGAATCAAGACAACAATACAAATCAAAAGCACTGGCAACCTGGTGTCCCTGTATCCCCTTGCTGTAGCCAGGTGGCTGCTGTCACCAGAACTGACATGATCCTTGTGCTTGGAGCACACTCTGAACATGGCTGTGACTTCAGACTAAATTCTGCATGCCAAGGGAAGGATGTCTTCTTCCTCGCTGTCACTTTAATGTTAGACACTGTCTTTAATCTATTTAATCCACCCAGCTAAGGCACATTGATCTGTTCTGGTTTGCTGACCTCAACATTTTCTCAGTATCCTCCGTGCTTGCCTGCAGTTAGGTATTTCCCATCCCACTGCAATCCAGAACAGCCTTCCACCTCATGTGGGACTGTCACACATCCCTCATGAGCCTGCTGTGCCTTAAGGCATCACCCCACCTTCCCATCCCAGGGAGCTGGATGGCGTCAGGAGGGTTCTGCCCTCAAAGCAGGGACACATTTTTCAGCAACAACAGTCCCTCACTACTCCTGTCGCTAAAACCACTTAAATATTCTTCAAGAGAGTGATATGTTGTCCACAAATCATTGTATGTTTTCCCTTAGAGAACACAGAAAGAGTGGTTCAAAGAACACTACAGTGCAGTTGTGTACTAAGGCTTAAAATACCCAAATCCCCAGCATTTCCCTATCTACCCACTCTGACATTAGAAGCTTCTTCCCAGTTCACAAGTTGGGGTTTTAGATAAGTGTTCTAATTCTTTAGTATCGATGAATATTATATATCCTCATAATAGAAGTACGTGGCTATAAATCAGGAGCAATGTGCAATCCAAAGATTTCTGCTACTGAAGTGAAATATCACAGAAATTAACATCTCAGGGCATCCCAGGCTTAGCACGTGCATCAGCCCCAGCAGAGTCTAAAGTTTGCTACAGCTCAGTCAATCATCCATATACATGGAAACGTGCACCTACCTCATCTGCAAAAACTGGGCTGAGATCATACTCACAACATCCCACCTTCACCCAGACAGCCCAGGAACTAAATATATTTGTTTCAAAGTTTAAAGAAACTGGGAAGACCATCATCCCATGGTATTTCTTTCCACGTGTAAGCTCTTTGTTTCACCAGTTGGTTTTGCAGAATACTCTTCTGCTGTCATGTTTGTTTCCAAAGCTGCTTTACCCCACTTGGCCAAAATACCCCCTCACTCTATAACCTACTGCTTCTCCTGGGAAGTTTAGGCTAGGTTAGCTTTTCTCCTCTCACTCAGCTGAAACATTGATCACGTCTATCCATGCCTAAGCCACATAATTCAGGATTAATCGTTCCACTCTAACAAATGTCATTGACTTCTGCTCATTTCTTCAACATGTTTTTACCTGAGGGCTAAGCAAGTGGTAATAGCCAAGGATAGCTTTATCTGGCAGATAAAGGGCACTTTGGAACTCCAAGGATATCATACAAAAGTGTTCCAATGGAATTGAAGAAAACAGACCAATTAACATACATTTATTTCTGACCTCAATAGCTACTTCCCACCCTCCATTAATTATTTCTTATTTTTACAACCTCACAGAGAAACATATTGTAACTTGTTTTTCTAAACACAGCAACAAACCATCTGAAACCCTCCCTGGGCGAAGTCTGTGCTTTCCAGAGTTGGCAGGTGCAGGCAGCGAGTGTGACACAAAGCACAGGTTGTGGAATGTGCTGGAGAACGAGGCCTGACAGCCAAGTGCTGCCTCTGTCCTCAGCATCACTGCCTTTCCTCACGGGCAGCCCCGACACTCCCTGCACTGCCCTGACCTCTCTGCAGTTTGCATTTTGCACACCTGCGGTGCCTGTGCAGCAAAGGCACAGCAACAAGCAGTACAGCCTGGATTTATCACCAGGATACGCAAACCACTGCTCTAAAGTGAGTTGCTTCAGGCTTAATACTGCGCTTTCCCAGAACATTTAAGCAGCAAAGTAAAGCTGGCTTTGCTGGCTGCAGCCTTAGTGCTGAGCCAGGCTGGGGAATCTGAGAGCAGCCCAACAGGTGAGGGAAAGGAGCAATCTGTGCTGAGGGAGAGGAGCAGAAAGGGGCTGCTCTGAAAACGAGGAGTCTGAGGGACACAGCGTGGCTGAGCTGGTGCTTAGCCCTAGGGAGAATTGCATGATAGTCTTCATGGTTTTCGATGGCATTTAAAGTAAATTAAACAAGAGTTTCCTCTTTCTAGCAAACTCTGAATGACCACATCGCAAAAGATACACAGATTTTCCCAGGAAGAACCTGGGTGAGGACAGCACATAACCACTCACACAAGGCCAGATTTCTGACTGAGGGATACCCCTTCACAGCATCTTTAAGAAATAAAGCTTGAACATTTTCACTATTTCCCTTGAGCTCCTCAACCCTAACCCCAACCACAAAGCTACCTGCTAGCAAAAAAAGGCCCTGCCTACAGATATTGCAATATAAAAACAGACAATTTGCTCACACATGTGAAAGCAGCACACTCTTGATCAGGACAGACATTTCAGAGCAGTTATGGGAGCAGCTAAAACACATACAAGGGCTTCAGCAGGAGCTGGTAACATAACCCTGGGAAATGCTACATGCTCTCAGAACATTATCTCACATCTTCAATGGAAACTGGACACTCAAACCTCTTCAGAGCCCCTTATTCAAATTGACCCCGAAGTCCAAATTAAGGATTTTTTATACATGCTTTGAAGACGAAATAGGAAAATATTACAGGAGACTACTTTCTTTGCATTAGAAAGACATCTCACAGGCATTTGCCTGATCAATATGCGAGTCTACAACAACTGGTCAAGCAATTCCAACAGATCAAAACCACAAGCAAGCAAAAACAATCATGGCAACAGCTTAAAAATAAAGGCTCTCCTTTTCTCTTAGGGGAATAACATTTTTTGTTATAGAATTCGTACAAGTTTATTTTTTAACACAATCTCCCGCTCCCCTCAGAAAGTAAAACACTTATTTGGGGATTATATTAAACTGGCTAGTTACTTACACTGGTTGTCTTTCTCCTTTCTCTCCATCTCTCCAAAAAATAAAACAAAGAGAAATTTCTTTCGTATTTAACCTCTATTGTATTCCTATTCCAAGCAAACTCTGATACAAACAACCCAACCCCACCACCCCCAAATGCCTATTTACAGCCATATATTTCATAAACCAAATGAGACAATACCTTTTCCTACCTTGACCTAGGGAGAAATAAGCTTCCTTGCGACAAAGAGAAGAAATCCCAACACAGCAAACCAGAGTGCCTGGAGGCTCAGGCATTTATGTCCCTCCTGCCCTCACACCTTGTTACCTCGTTAGGGTTGATTGGTGCTTTGCAGCTGAGCCTAATTAAGGCTCGCAAGGCCCAGGTGTGCAGGCAGCTCCTGTGCTCGCAGTCCCCTGAGCCCTGGCAGCTGTTGCCATCCTGGGATGCCTGTGTTCCCATGTTGGGTGCCGGGTTATGGATGTCTCCATCTCCAAGGCAGGCAAGCTTTATGCTAAGCTTTATGCTCCTTCTGAGCCTGACCTGCCATCCTTCTCTCACACACAGATTGGGGTGGCCCCCTGAAAATGAGGCAGAAGATCATAAAAATGTAGATCTGCTTTAGCACTTACTGCAATATGGAATTATACTCTCGCCTTAGTTTGTGATTTCAAAAGCAATGCAATTACTTTTCCTTGGGAAGTAGAAAACCTGGAGACTACCAGGTCTCTTAAAAAATTCATGTTGTTTTAATGCCTTTTTCCTTTCTCCATAATTACTAATTATCTTAACATGTGGTTCTGTTCAGAGTCTGACACTCCTGTAAAGCTGATGGGTCCACATTGAAAACACCAAAAGAAAAGTTATAAGAAAGGAAAATGAAGAAACATCATATTACTTGGCTTTCTCACCTACAGTGCTGTGTGCCTGTGAATCCACTGTTATTTTACTTGTTTCTCTTCAATATGCAACGTCTACATTTTAGATAACACACCAAGAAAAAAGTAATCTATTTTGTTTGGAGATTTTTTTTATATATGCTTCTGATTTTTTTTAACTGGAGAATGTGACTTACATTTCTGAAAATATGAAGAGTGGAAATGCCCCAGCATTAAAAACACAATGGGAACAATTTTAAAGCTTATAATTTCCATAAAACATTTAGACACATTTGAAATCTAAATGAGCTGCTGATGAGAGCTGGTTTTTTTGTTATGTGAAAGCAGAATCCCGAGATCCTTGTTCAACCATGACTCTCACTGAAATTTAGGAAAAAATTATCTGAGCCAAGACAGCAGGATTCAGTCCCAGAGATTTCTCTGCAAGGCCCTAGGGCCAAATTCATTCTTGATTTAAATCAGACCAGCAGAACTGAAGTCAATAAAATGCCACTGATTTATATCAGCTCATATTTATTGCTATAGCACCCATGCCTACTTCCATGCCCCCACTGTAATAATTTTCCACCGTTCATTAGGTGCATATATAAAAGCTGACAGAAAGCACGAGCCAACTGACTGCTCTTTGCAGAGCTCCAAATGTCAGATTTCCCTCATTTGCAAACAAGGTCTTGATCTTACTAATGCTGGTGGAAATAAGGATTCCTGCAACTCAGCCCCATGCTGCTCCATTGGGATAAATGAGATAAAAATCAAGAACTGGAACACAGAGCTACTGTGAGCATTACTGTTTGTATTGCTTTGAGGTGTGACATGCAGGGAATTTTGGGGCTGGCTCTTCCTGTGTTATCTCACTGGTAACTCCAGTTCTATTTAATAACGTGAAACCTCTTAGTGACGTTTTTAGACAGATTCCCTGCTATTTCCCACTCAGTTGATTTATTTTTTTTTCCTTTTATCATTGTTCTGCAGAGATGCTCAAAACCAATTTTCATCAAAAAGGCCCTATTATGGCACTATTTATGGAAAATTACAAATCCCTACAGTGTCCGAAGACAGAATGGGAGATGCCTGGCTGTGTTCAAACAAGTGATTTGCTGAAAACCGGTGGGGCAGCTGTGAAGTGAAACCCCTGAGAGGCCTTTGGTTCAGCTCCCAGAGTGACCTGGTGCTTCCAGGGTAGATTCCCTCTGGAAGGAACCCCCGTGATGGCTCCATGCCAAAGGTCATGCAGCCCAGGAGGCCCTGTCGCCTCACCAAGGCTCTCTCAGTACACCCCTAATGCTTCTTCCTTGCACAGAGCTTCAAACCACAAACCCTAGAGGCATTTATCCTCAAGGACCAGATTACCTCTCATCTGGTATAGCCCCCCCCAAGACATGCAAAATATCAGTAGATAACAACTCTGCATGAATTGTTTTGGTCAACCAAGCCACTCCTCTGAAACGGAATCCCTGCTGGCATAGATGTAACCACTCTCCTGTGAATTTCTAGGTTCCTTCTCCAGAATCTCCACTGAAACTCAGACTTAATTCATTATGTCCCTGGTAATGTCATAAACAACAGCAAAAAAATCACTTTCAATCTACAAAGGCAGTGTGGGAATATCTACCCAGCTAAACTGCTTTCTTTCATTATCCTAGTGGGTTGTAACAGTTCAAAGATATAATTTTAACATGTTGATCATTTATCTTTTACTCTGTCTTCTGCTAATTTTGAAGGAACAAGAAGTTGTACAAGTATAGTGTTATGATTCTAATCTCTCTTCCTTTTTTTTTTTTTTGTTTTCTTTGTTTTCCTTTCAGAGATACTGCTGGAGCTTCATTCAAAACAGGGAGATCTTGTCTTGTATCCCACTGCTGCACAGAAGTGCTTTCAACGATGCATCATGCGCTGTGCCATTTAATTTCGTAGGCATTTACTACTCTAAATAAATGGAACAAAATTCCAAGAAGTAAATCTGCAACACTTTCAAGCTGAAAGTAGTCTTGCTTACCTGATGGAATCATCTTTCACGTGGGCTGAAGCACAAAACCTTTGGTCTAAATTAATGAAATATAAATGACCTTCTGAAAACATCTTTTGTTCCATGCTAGCTGGTTTTTACATGAGCACATCCCAATGAAAGATGGACAGGTTGTTTGTAAATGAGTGAGTCAATATGACTGTGAGAGAGATGACTATTCTGGTGACTAAGTGGGATAAAATATGGGAGGTCAAGGGAAGCCTGAGCTTAGAAAAGTCTTTCCACCCTTTTAGTCTGAGTAGTTTAGATTAAATCAAAACTACAGCCCTCTAGGGGCATTTCAGTATGTGGGGCTTGATTCTGATGAAGTAAATCAGTACAAGGATGACATAATCCAGCAGTTTGTACAGGAGCAATTACCAGCCAGAATTTTGGACCTGACTGAATTTCCACTGGAGTTACACTGATTTCATTGACTTTGTCATTGATTTCAACTTGACTTGATTCAAGGCATTCATTACTGCCTTGAGATATTATTAAGCTGCTGTGTGAGTTTCTCAAAAGTTAAGAAACTTAAAGACTATCATCTGAGCACAACAGAGCCAGGCTGCTCTTTGTTCTTATTCAGATATGTATCTCATGTTTTTAAAAAACTTCACTGCTTGCCTTATTCATGTCTTCAGGCAAGGAATATAATGTATTAAGAAGGGCTGAGTTTTATTTGTTGATTTGTTTGAATGTCCATATCAGTACTGCACTAGGGTAAAAACCCCATACATACAACTGTGTCATCCAGCATCTATATTAAATAACAGTTTTTTATTTTTAGTCAGTCCTGCTTGTAAATGTCAAAACTTTACAGCTGTCACAGTCAACTTACATGCAGAAACTTCTGGCTGAAATTTTGTAGTTCGGTATTGTTTGTCTGAAATTGAGAGAAATATATGTACTCTTAATTTAAAGATCAAATGCTTGAATACCCTCTATTTTGTAGGTTGTGAGACATCTTCTCTTAAAGTTTTTCCCCAATAAGTGATCTTGATAAAGAAAGATTAAAATGCAGAAGCTTAAATGAGAACACTCATCCAGCTGTCCAAATAGGCATCATATTTTCAATAGTAATAAATCCATGTTTATCAACCGATACAACAGTTTCCTAAAACTCTTCACATTATGCACTTCACATTCTAGGCACTTCTCATGCACAGTTCTCACTAAAGCAAACAGAACTTGTTCTGAGACACTTCAGAGACAACGTCAAATGAATTTCTCTCTACAAGTTCCTGTACTAATCCAGTAATCACTCCTCAAGGCTTTCTAGCTCTGCTGCCATATGGTTTTCTGTGGGGAGAACATTAGAGTTGAATTTGTTTTGTTCGCAGGAGCATCCTTCACTGGAACAGACAAGTATATATTGTCAATAATCATGATGGTTCTGCTCCACTCCCCTCACTGCACAGAGCTGACGCCTTTGCTGAGTCACCCACTGTGACAGGGCTTCCTTCATACAACTCATCTCTGTACAGTTTGTGTTGCATTTTCATTCTCCCCAACTGACGTCTGCATCATCATCTCCTCTAATCACCTCAGCTCTGTGAGGTCCCCCTTGAATTCCTTAAAATTCATAAAGCAAATCAATATGTATGACTGGGAGATGACTCTGCCACTCTCACCCTTGCAGCACATGGCAGCAATTATGTCACTCTAAACAGCCACTGTAATCTTGAATACTGAATGCACAAAGCCCTGAAAAGGCATGTGGACAACGGCTTGCATTTGAGCAGAAGGAATTAAAAGGAGCAAAACTATTGCAGAACGGAGTGAGTCCATAGGAGAGGAGACAGACGTATCAAAGCAAGGGATACATCAATGTATTTATGAGCATTTGTCTGGGATGAAGAAACTCAGCTGTGAAAAAAGGGACTGCTCCCGAAAAGCAGCAACAGGTGGGGCTGCCTACATGGATCAAACTTATGGAAAATGGGGGGAAAGCCACTGGATGTCACTTCTTCTCTGCAGAAATCCAGCTGAGGGAGTACAGTGCTCCATCTGGCAGAAAAGAAGTCAGAGCTACAGAGGGGAAATTTTAACTGTGGCTGAGGCATACATCTAAACATAAAAAGCCTTTCATGAGAAAGATGAAATTTAATTTCTCCCTTCTCTTTTCTCTTTCCCATTTATTTTTTTTCCTTATTTTTTCTCATGGGAGTGATTTTCTTCATCATTACTGGCTGGTCTGAAAACAGTAAAATATCTAGAGCATTTCAATTTTATCCCTAAGGGTCACCACATCGCAAAAGGCATTTTACTACTATGATGTGTAACTTTATTTTGTCATTTGTTTAGCTCTAATTGTGATATAGATCATGTTTAATTTTTAAATTTTCTCTTTTAAAATTTTTTCATACAAGCTTGAGGTGAACTGAATGCTCCTCATTTGTCATTTCTTTATTTCTACTCTGCAGTAGGATAAGAATTGGAGGACATCACATCTCTAAGATGTCTTGATCATGCTTTTTTTTTCTTTGATGTATTCTGAGTGTGCCCTTTCTTTTGTCATATGCAGCGCTTTCTTGCAGCAACTTTTAACAATTGTGATTGATTTCTTGGCTTTCCTTTTAACCACAGTCTAAAACTTCTTTGGTTTTCCAACTGCCACCATCCTTCAGCTTCTGTATCTTGACATTTTCTCTAAAGATTTTTTAGATGATTCTCAAGAATCCATGGTTTGATAAGTCTTCTCAATGTATCTTTATACACTGTGCTTCAGCTGTATGTAATGATAAAGCACCGAAACAGAAAGCCAAAACTTAATTCAGATTTCTTCATAAATATTAATTTAAATACTTCTGCCTTTCATATTGCCAGAGACAGTTGCAATTTCCATAAGCACAGAAAGCACATGCTTGGCTTCACCTGAAATAATACTGCCATGTTTTTTATGCCTTCATTCAGCTCCTTTTCTTGAGGAAAACCTGAGGCATTGATCACCAAACTTTATGGTGCCACAGAGAGCACATTAAAACTATATAACACCTTCCTGTGCTCACATGACTATTATCAGCATGATTCTGAGGACTTGAGGTTGATGCCATGATGTTTTTTTGCTTTTTATATATACCCCCTCTATATACTCTTTTGTATAACTTTTATGTATTCTTAAGGGCCTTTTAGCCCACATACTTCTAATTGTTCAGGTTTGATAACCAGCATAGGCCCAGTATTCCCTTAAGCCAGGAGACCAAACATCTTAGAAGGCTCAGACACCAAGGCCTTCTCTGGAACACATTTTGTAAACTAAGATAGGCCTGTCCAGGGGGGGAAGGTTCCTCGGGGAGGGGGGGTTCACTCAGCCTCCCATTGGGGAATCTTTGATAGATATGCTAATTGTACCCAAACTATTGTGTGGGTGCATTTTGGGGGTACCCACGGGGGAGCATTTTGGTGTGCATTTG
This sequence comes from Falcunculus frontatus, assembly GCA_013398115.1. Classification (NCBI taxonomy): domain Eukaryota; kingdom Metazoa; phylum Chordata; class Aves; order Passeriformes; genus Falcunculus; species Falcunculus frontatus. The sequence continues at coordinate 1,565,042 of VZRV01007869.1, read as the reverse complement.
GATGTGCATTCCAGCGTGCTCCACCTGGACGGAGTGCACCAAGGATCCTTAAAATAAATACCAAGGTAAAATCCCTTTTTCCCTTCTAACCATGTTTGGCTCTTGATTTTAAGACCAAGAAAAGGCATCAAGGCAGCCACCCAGGCATCTGCATTTATGGAATGTGCAAACACCTGGGTGTAAGCAGGTGGCACTGCTGGGTGTGGCACTCATCCAGAGGAACACTTGAGGAACCCCATCTCAGCAATGCCCATTGCCTCTGTGCTATTCAGAAATCAGTGCAAGGTTTACCAGCATCCCTTTGCAATATAGTCTTCTGTGTGGAGAAGACTTCTCAATTTACAGCAGAAGTCCAATACCAGAGGAAAACAGAAATAAAGAGCTCTGCCCGAGACAGTTCTGTGCCCAGTAAGCTTTTCATTTCAGTGGTCAACACAAAGGAGGAGCAAATGTGAATTGTTCCTTGTCCTTCTATTTCGGGCAGGACAAAATAGCCAGTGTGTCCGTTTTTTCCAACATGAAGGAGAGTTGTAAAAACAACTGTGGTACCACATGAAAATTAGGAAGTGGTTGAAAAGCTGGTAGCAAAGGACAGAAGCCACACAACATTCTCAGCAGAAATTTATGTGCCTGATAGGAACAATCTCAGGAAAACTCTCATAGACAAGTCCAAGTGCAAGTTTTCCCACAGCCACAGGAATGTTCATGATTTTTCTCTTTTTTAAAAAAAAGGGGACTGTGATAAAAATAAGATGTTGTTATAACCTGTGGGTTTATCTCATCTTAATTCTCCTCCTGAATCCTTTCCCTGCAGTTTATTTGCATTTTGTGATAGTTCCTGTGAAACAGGATATTGATTTATTTTAATGCACAACTAAAAAAGGCACAACAAGGAGATGGAGACAAAGAGAAGAAATTAAGTATGTGAGATAACCCAACCATGTTTTGCAGATGCACAATGTTAAGCTCAATGCACAAGTGCTGCTGATACATTGGATTATAAAACTCCAGAGTCCAATGAAGATTTTGGATAACAGAGGAGATATTGCTTCCTGACAGTAGTAAGAATGGACTAAGGGAGCAGAGTATCTTCAGTGAAAAGCATCACTTTCAGAAGAGATAATGGAATGTGGTATTAGTTGGCTGAAGGAGTACAACTGGAACTTTGCCTGCTGCTCAGTTTGATTGAAACCCATAGAGCTGGGTGCATTTAACCAGGTGAGAACTGCCATGAATGAGGTTAAGGCTTTAAAAAATAGAGTGAAGGAGTTGGCAGGGGTGTCCGATGCATCTACAAATGGATCAATGTTCTTTCCTGTCTCTCTCCAATACCATATATATCTCAATAGCTGTTGGATGAATCAGCAGAAGAGAAGATCTGAAAAATCAGTTTCTCATTAACTTAGGATCTCCAGGACTTAGTTCTTCTTTTTGCCTTTAGTGTTATTCAATATAGACTATTTGGAAATTAATTGGCAGTAAAATTCAATCCTTTTGGAAATCTGAACTGGGTTTCAAACAAAAAATACTCATTTAAAGCAAACATTTGCTCATTCACTTTTCAGCAATTGTTTGCATCTGAATGTGTGTAAACCCAACACCCAAAAACTGAGCTGAAACTTCCCTCAGGTGTACAGATAGAAGGACATTTCTCACTGAAGACACTACAGTATGGAAAGGTAATCTTTATTTCTTAACACATCTTTTTCTACAACATTTTCCTATCTGGGGTGCTATTTCTGTTTATAAATGTGATGATTTCAAGACAACAAAAGCAGACTGTGTAATGAAGGATCAGTGACCCAAGTGGTGATCCCAACATCATACAGGTATGAAAATATATGGACAGTTGCCAGCATTTAAATAAACATGTGTAGTTCTAAAAGCTGACATTTTTCTTCCATGATAAAAAGATGTCTAAAACCAGTGGTTATATTGTAGATGGTTCAGTTATGGAAAAAAGGCAAAGGACAAAGTTGTCAAATTCTTTGGAGTCTGATGTGTCCTTGATACCCCTGTGGGGCAAACCCACTGGCAGACAAGCGAAAAGAAAGTTAGTGATACATTTCTTTCCCACAGAAGTGTGAGCAATTAAAACATATGTGCCTGTTGAAGCCTATAGTTAGATTTTATAACCATGTAAAAGTTATTACTCATCAGCTTCCTCTATGTTATGAACTTAGATGTGAATTTAAACTGTTTTTTTCAGAATGTTTTGGCTTTGAATACACTTTATCTGACAAAATTCATGCCCTTAAATCCTTAAAAGTTCTGGAGAAGGCCTTCCAGAATTTCTCTCTTCCTTATTTTCCAACAGAAGCAGTAAGATGGGCTTCTCTCTCCACTTTCTGCCACCCAGCATCTTTGAGCTCTGTCAGCAGAGGTAGAGTTGCAGCCCCTCACAAAAAAAGGTGACCACTGCACCCTTGTCAACCTCCTGCTGCTCCAGCCCCGAGAAGAGGAAGATGCTCTCTGCTGGCCTGTTCTTTCCTCTCCTCAGATGGGAAAAAGACATGAGGTCTTTCTGGAGAGGAAAAAGAAAACCAACTCTGCTGGGGGGAAGCTGCAAAAATGTGAGCCCTAAACTTGAATCCTTAGGAAAAGGCTAGAATCCAAATTTGGTTCTCTAACTGTAGGGACCATTGGAGAAATCTGGATTTAAGGCAATTGGGGGAAGTAAGGGGCTCCAGGTGACTCTGTCAACAGAGCTGTTAATAAATGATGACTTTCTCAGACACGGGACACAGAGGCAAGGAGCTGCCTGCTGCTCATCTGTGCTCTGCTGAGAGCAAAGCATATTTGCACAGACCTTCTTTGGCACTCAGGAAGGGGAAAATTTGGGTTTCTGCTGAAAAATGAAATGCTTACTTTCCAGATCAGCTGCTGATAGCACTCTGTTCCTAGCAACAAGAAAAAGAGGGTTTAAATATTGACAGTATTTCTTATGTTCTGAATGAGGAGTAAGGGGACACATTCCTTATTCTCCTTTCCTACTTGAATTTTGCTTTTCTTCACTATGCTTCTGCCCATTTAAGAAGCAAGAAAAATTAATACTTCCTCACTTGAAGCAATGTGCCATCCCTGATTTAGTACACATTTGCAAATTGTCTATTTAGTTTTATCTCCTTGCTTTCGTAATTCTCCATTTTGTTTGATCTGCAGTACACAGGAGGCTGGTAGGATTACAGGAAGAAAATGAGCTGCGTAATGCAACCTGAGGAGGGTGTGGCAAAAGGGGACTTACTGGCAAATTGATCCGAAGGGATTATTTTAAAGTCATCTTTTCTAAAGCTCTATTTTAATGGGATTAGAAAGATGTCTGATACATATTTGATTTCAGCAACCTTTTAGAGACCCTTGCCCGCCTATGATAACTCTGTGCTGTAAAGGATGCTGCAGCTATGATATTTGTTTTATTTCAGGGTAAATTCCATGGAAAAGTAGGATATTTTAAAGCTGTGAAAATATGTCAAGAATTCAGAAAATACCGATCATAAGCCTTTATAAATATCCCCTTTCTTCTTTTTTTTTTTCTTTTTACTCATCATTGCAGCCTCCAGTTGCAATATCTAAGGAAGTGCTAAACTTTCTCTTATACACATATTTTATCAGATTTTATGTTTCTTTTAAATCTACAGTAATCTCATTGGCATAATTTATGTTTTAATATAATTATTTTAATTCATTATAGACTCTAGTTATATTTAAATTAATATATACAGATATCTTGGTTGAGATCTTGACTCTGGTGAAGACAGAGGCAAAATTACAATCCCTTAATTTCCCATCTCTCTAAGTAATACTTTAACAGTCTCAGCACTTACTCAAGCATTTTTTCTCAGCTTTCCTCATGCTTTGCATGCAGCTAAAAGATGAAGTGTGGTGTCCCACTGGACAGCTCTCCATGAGGGGCTTGTCCTGCTGGATAGATCCCTGTGACTGCAGTTTGTGGGGACACACGAGGCAAAGCTCCTGACAAGGCAGCTGGCAAGGCCCTGGAGTTGTTGCTGCCTTCGTTAACTTTGTCACTTCTTTGGATTCGAAAGTTTGCTCCTGCAACATGGAAGTTTTCCTAAAGTTGCCATTGATTTACATTAAAATCCAAGGAAAACTCTTTTAAGAGGATCTGAAGGCTGCCTAACTCCAGCCATTTCAACATAAGGGTAACACATCCGTGCCAATCCAGCTGAGCTCAGCCCTGGTGCCTTTTTAGACAGCAGTCCAGTCTAGGTAAGGACTTTCCAAAGCCTTTCCACTAAGAATGTCTGCTTCCACTGGGCTGCAGCTACCGAACAGGAACTCAAACTGACTGCAATTAGTCCTGTGTTAAATGTTAATCGGTGGATTTGGCCCCAGGGTTTGCAACCAGATAAGGGTCTTGCACCTATTTCACACAAAGAAAAGGATCCAGGCAACTCAGAGGAATACTTTTGTTTCTCTCCTTTCTCTTCTCCAAATGTACTTTATACTGTTTGGCTAAGCAATACGAGACTGTGGGGATAGGAGAAGCAGCGTTTCACAGAGAATTACTATATAATTATGCAAAAACAGAGACAAAATAATCCCATTTATTTATTTAAATTTTAGTCTTCCATGTTTCTGCACAAGACTGAGCTCGAGGTGAAACAAGTGGTACCAGAACAATGGCCTTAATTTACTTCACAAATGAGACAAGAGAGCCCCAGCTGCAGAGACAAAACAGGAGATGGGCTGAGGGGAGGTTTCAGTGTAATTATTTTTGCTTAATGTACTTCCAAATTTAGTGTGGGGTTCAGTTCTTCCAGTTCACCTTAAAAAGGTAATGGGGCCCTTCTAAGCTGCCAGAAAAAATTTGGCTTTGGTATTGAGGGGCCTCCAGTGCAGATTTACTTGTATCATTAGAAAAGCCATTTCCTTTTACGTGTGAGCCTAATGAAAGTACACTTAATTTGTAATTTTGCATAATTATAGATCTTGATGAGACAGATGAATGTGAATTCAGCATCAGCTTGTGAGTTCATCATTCCTTGTATCATCCATTTCTCAATTATCTCTAATGGTTTTCTTCAGGAGATTTATATCTTGTCATTTTCCTCCTAACCTGTGGAACATATCCTTGCAGATCTGTACCAGTGATTTGTCCTAAGGAGACCAATTTGTGACCTGCACAAAGTTTCTGAAGGTTAGGCTTCTAAAATACCTCCAGACTATCTCAAATGGATAATAGAGAGCCATCCCTCCAGTTCATGGTGTTCCCACTTTGCTTCCCAATTCCAGAACAACAGCCAGGAGCTCCAAGACTGACGCCTTCTCACCTCCCATTTCCATCTCCCCGTCTTCTTTGAAACCTTGCTCAAGACCAAATTAAACCTCAATAATACAGACAATTGTTTCTTCACGCACTTCTTTTTTTATGTACATTAGTACAATTTCCTAAATGTCCTGTGGTGTTTTCCAGGTCTCGGCTTTCTGTTTTCAACTTTCCTCGTTTGTCCTCACTGACAGTCCAATGGCAAAGTGACCTCCACCCTGGCTTCTGGGCTATATATTACACCAGCCTGCTGGCTCTCTCCTTGCTCCTCTTATTCATGGTAATCTTTTCCTTATGGTCAATTTTTTCTTTTTTTTTTTCCCTAAACTGCTTAACCTACTCCCACAGGAGATGCTTACAAAAGGCCTATAAGGCCTAGCAGTAAAAGCAAACATGAGACATCCTCGGGAAGGCCTCCATGCATTTCAGAATTTGTGGCTGAATTTGTTCTTCAGGAAGCTAGATGTATCTGAAAAAAACATGTTCTGGACAAAGACCTGCAGTTCCTCTTCCACAGCTCTCCCACTAGGAAAGCGGCTATCTGAATAATTCAGATATAAATAAAATTTTCAAAAAGCCCACATTTCTAACCTCTCCTTCACCCTTTACATGGTCATCTCCCAACACTCAGGGCATGGATTAATTTCCATTTTGGAGCATGGAAAAAATAAGCCCACATATTATGGTGCTTTTTCTGTGCTCATTCATCTTGCTGACTTTCATCTTGAAAGCCTTCAGGATTAACTGAGAACATTTCTTTTTATTTTTTTCCTACTAAGGTGATGGAGGCAGCAGCCTTAGTAGAAACAAATTCTTTTCCATCAGAAGGAGAAGGGTTCATAACACAGCTCTGTTTATCATCCTCCAAAGTAAGAAATACTGCAGCTCCTTGGTCTGCCACTTTGAAATGTTCAGAACCAGTCGTGCTTTGTCATTACAACACCCACCATTATCTGCTAGACCAGGGAAGTATTTCAGTGCTCTTGTGATAAATATTTTGGTTATGAGTACTGTTCATTTTGCCCTTTATGATGTGATTGAGTTTTCTTAAACATCCATAAATTGTCAGGTACTCCAGATATCTATCGGCATCCTACCTGTTTATAGAAATGCTTGGAGAATTATTTCCCTAAATTTAACAAACATAGTTTTATGAAACACCTGAATGAGCGCTGTTTAGAGATGTGCAGATTTAAACAGGTGAAAAGACAGAAAATGAATGTAAGGCAGATTCCATGTTACAGTGCAAGAAAATATAGAGGTGACTTTCCATCACCAAATGCTAAAGTAGTTTTGTTCAGTTTTGTGGACAATGAGCTGGTTACTCAACTCTACAAAAGGCTGAGCAAACACAAGGAGGGAGCAGTGCCTTTTCCAGGCAGAACTACTTGAGAGGACTGGCCTTGCCCTGTCTCAGAGAAACTCTGATTGATGTGAGAACAACCCCACAGAAAAACCCACAGCATCACTCTACACTTCCAGCAGCTCCTAGGAAATAAGATTTCCCATTTACTTAAGAATGAGGTGGAAATTATAGTTCTCAGGATCACAGGACAAAAAGATTCCCCAGGGGCTCTCATAACTTAACTTTATAGCTAAATATGTTCATGTTTGGATGGTATTTAGAGGAAGCTCTTATGAGAAGAAATTATGAGCCCTTCAGTGCTGGATTATCACATGTTGACCTAGGTGGAATCTTGCCCTTGCCAATGAATATGAACTTGCAAAGGCTTGTCATCCCACTCTCACCTGCCACAGAAGTTTGATGTAGATGATTTCTACCTTCAGATGTCTTAATTTAAAAATGCTTGAACAGAAATGAAGCATAGTTCACAGAGATACAAGTACTGCTTATAAGTGTGGCTATATAAATGAATAATTACCAGAACAAAAAAAAAAAAATTAAAGGGAAAGAGTATGAATCTTGAATGAAGTTTTCATTATAAGGTAGAATATAAATATCAATATAGTTTTTGTTAAAATGGTATTTACTGCAGTGTTTCTTAACTTAGTAGTAATTATTGGATATACCTGGCTGAAAACTTACCATGGAAAACATTTTGAAAGAGAAAAACTTGAGGTTGGGTCCATGGCTACTACATTTCCACGATTCTTCTTTGGGCAACCCAATCCAACTTCCTCCCTCCAGCACATCATCTGCTCCTCTTTTCTGCAGCAACCATGATGATTAAATAGAAGCAAATGAGGAAAAAAATCTCAAATAATTGCGAAAAGAGGTGGTATAGCTCTTGAGAATTGCTCAGACACTAACAGCAGTACACAAGACTCGATTTGGGAGCTGGGTAAATCTCCAGCTTCTAAGTGATGTCTCTCTTCTGCAGTAAAATAGCTGCATATCTGAAGAAACGGAATGAGAAGTGATTTTTTCCCTTGAACTGAGAGAAGAACTACTCAAGGAATAAGAAGATCACCAGAACAAAGAGATTCCATGAATCACAATTTCCTCTGCTTTATTTTCCTTTTTCCATTTATAGAGTGAACTTATCAAGCATGCAGATAGCTTACCTATGTAATGTTTCATTTCATAGGTTTTTTGAGAGAAGGCAACAGAGGAAAAATAAAATAGTCACACCTTCCTGTCATATCATGACTACACTGTAACCTGGAAGATTTAGAAAGGGAAGCAAGAACTGAAATGTTTAAAAGATTGCAATGCATAGATGTGTATGTACAAAAGAAACCCTTATCTAAGAAGTGATCTTGTTCACTTTTCTGTCTTAAAATCCGGTGCAGACAAAGCAATTTCTGAGTAAAACAGCAGTGATAACCCTCATCCCCCCAACTGCCACATATTTTTCCAGCCATTTGCACTGTAGGAATTTCTTCTGGATTTTCAGACCTCCCCATGGAGCTCATCATATGGATTTCCCTCATTTTAAATAGCTTTGTTTTAGCCTTACATGCAGTGTTGTTGTCACTATTGGCACACAGTAGCAGCTCAGACTATAACAAGGTGTTAGTTTCTGCTTGTTTCCATTGCTGTAGTCATTGGTGGGGATTAATTATGCTGTTCCTTTCTCCGTTCCCCTTTCCTTTTGAGGCCCATTGTTCCACCTTCTGGCAATGAAGGAAACACTCGGGGACAGCATCGCCTCCATTTCGCTGCTGCACTGCTCTGACTGTGTTTCCAGGAGCTGCTTATTCCATCTCTCAGCTGCCCAGGGAAGATGTTGGAGAGCAGAAGGAGGGATCTGGGAAGCACAGGAACTCTTTCTGGAGAGGCAGAACTTGTTGGGTCATTTGGCCCCATTTTGTGGGGAAGTCTCACTGCTTCCAGTGACGTGGGTTTCACACTGTTCTGTAACTTTATACCTCAAACTTTACACCTTCCTCAGCTAAAGGCTGGGAAGAGCATTTGAGTTGCCTTTAACTTAATTTCTTTAGTCAAGGATTTAGGAAGGAAGAGAAAACCACCAATGGTTGTTTGCATCAGTCGAGTCAGTGAATAAATCCTGTTCTGACAAGATAGCCCTCTTTGCTTTGAATCATACTCCTACTCCTTTTCCCCTTCCTTATTTATGCAGTGGTTGGGTTTTTCTCTGTCACTATCTTACCAGAAAGCGAAAAAGGAATTTAAAAGCACAATATAAAAAAGATCAGATACAAAAGTCACGTCTGGCATGAGCTATGACATCATCACTATCCTGAAGTCAGCTTAAAACTGTCTTTCTCTTGAAACAGTGGGCTCTGGAAAAAGGCCTCAAGCTCAATATTACTTTTAACTTTTTTAATCCCCACTTGCTTTAGCACACATCTGACAAAATGTTCTGCTGGTGCTGAACTCACTATTATTGAATGATTGATTGGCAGATTTCTCCCGTCTGAGATAGTGTGGCTGCTGCTCAGCCTGGGCGCCTTCGACTGAAAAAAGACCCATGAATTTAAAGATGCTTTGCTCTCCAAAGAGCCTCTTTATTACCCTGCAGCTCTTCTGACACTTCAGACAGACAAAGTCAAGTTTCCACTCTGCCTTTTCACTATTTGGAATGATTGTTTTGTTGCATTTTGGCCGCACAAAGGATTGCAGTTCAAAAGTAGCACCAACTCTATTAAATGGAAGGGAGCTGTTAATCTACACCCTTGGGCACTGGTGTCCCAGAGCACAGAAGTGGGGAAGGTTGGGGTGGGAATGGGAGTGAAGTTGGGCTGAAGATAGATTTTTTACACCTCAAATCCTCAATGAAGCCTTGGCAGTGGAACCAAAGGAATGTGTGATTTATCCCAATCTCAAAAAAAGGTTTCATTTATGACAAATGGATCTGAATTGAACTTCGCTGTGGGCTTGGGCTAAAATCTTGTTCTGCTTTCATCTCTTTTCTTCTACATTGCTGTTGCCATAAACTTCAATGACCCCAAAGATGTGAGATAGGAAGATCACCTATGGTACTTCAGGAGAAGATCTAGTTCCTTTCTTCTGGAAAAACCACTGAAATGGATACTTGAGATCTATAGAGACTTTCTTCAAGTCCATTTCCACGCAGAGCCATCCCAAATGCCAGCTGCTGCATTTATGCCAGAATGTTTAATAGGTTTAGCAGTAAAGCATACATGAAGAGGTGGCAACTGAGCTTTTCTGGATTCAATGTAATGCAGAACCATTTAGCTTCTGTGTACCCTCTTCAGAAGCAAAGTATGCTAAAAGAAGTTTTTCAGTCCTGAGATTTTTAATTTATGACTAGCACCGCTCATTTCATAAGCTATCAGCTGCTATTTAACAGCACTTTAAGTAAATATATATTCCACTCACATGTATTCAAATTTTGCTAATGCAGAGCTACTGTCACAGTGGTTAGTTCAGCCATTATTTAAATTAATAACAATAAAAAATATTATTCTTCAGCTTCAGCATAGCCTGCATTTAAGCATTTTTAAAAGTTTGGCAAATGTTAGTCCTTACACAACTCTAAGTCTGGAAAATGTTATCATAATTGTGAAGAATGAGAATGCCAAATACAGTAATTTCTCCAGAAGTTTCTCACTGAGATATCTGATATTTTCTAGCTTATTGTCCTTCCTGATAGCCATCATATTTTGTTGACTTCCAAGAAGCAACGAAAAACTGGAGGTAGAAAATACAAACCAAGGTTGTTTATGTGTGGCAGAATGAAAAGAAAATCTGAGTGAGGCAAACTACAGCTTAACAGGAGCTTGGCAAGCAACAGAGGATTGGTCCTCTTCTGTCCCATGACAATACTTTTATTTTCAAATGTCTTTATCAGATACAGCACTGAAAAACAACACAGTGTGCGTAGGCAGGCTAATTAGTTCATTAGTGAGATTCATCATTACATCAGTACAGTACCCAAGCTTCTGCTGTTATCCACCCAAGAAAACTAATTCAGTTAGATGGGGGTTTTTATTTTTAAATTAGGATACAGCTTTCACCTTTGACCTCATACTTGATAAGTCACATTTTAGAGACCATTGGTGAAGAAGGGAAAAGAATATACAATGTTGATTTATGTATTTAGCAATGCTAATGGTCTTTTCAGGAATTGGGAAGAGAGATCAGAAATGAAAGAAAATATCCAAAGAATGGTTTATGCTGCCATGTTTTTGGTAACTGGAAAAAACCCATCATTTTGCATTTAAAATTTTCCTTGAAACAACATGGCTGGACATCTTGTTTTGCACTAACTCCAGCCGCAGTTTATTGCTCTCTGATAATATTTTTGGTTTCAAGCTGTCAAGCTAGATCTTTTTTACTTCTTTCCTAACATTTAATGGAAATACACAATTCTTTGCTGTTTTATTCTTCTCTGGCTTTAGTTCTCTGCCATCTTTGCACAGGTACTTTACACCCTGACAACCCGAACAGACCTATGACAGGCTGAAAGGATTGCAGTACCCTGCAATGAAAACCATCAGTGTTATCAGACTCCAAATCTATTTTTTCTTGTTTTTTTCTTTTGTTATAAAATCTTTTTCAAGAGAATGACTGTATTCCCACCTAGCCCGTTTCAGTGTTAAGCTCTGAGGTCCTACACTCCTTTACAGCATGCTCAGAAAAAATCACACAGGCCCAAGAAAAGTGATTAGAATGTTCAATCACACAAAAGATTTTGATATAAATATTTGCAAAAGACCAGAGCTAGAAGACTGAAAGAGAACAGGATATAAAAGCAATGCCTTAACTTTAAAACTAGGTTTCAATAAAATAAAACTCTGGTTGAACACCACGTTGGAATGCTGAGGTGCTGTGATAAATGGAGGACTCAATTCTCTTTCACCTGCAGGAAAGGGAAACAAATTCTTTGTAACGCACTTTATTAAAATGCTGATTTTGACTTTTTGCCTATGACGGGGCAATCTGTAAGAGAAAGTAATAAGGCAGTGAAGCTTTGAATTTTAATATCTCTCTTCCTCTTCTTCCTTCCCTTCATGATTTCCTCACCTCCCTTGGCTAACATAGAATTGGATGACTGTGACTCAAGCACATATAAAATTAAAAGGCTTGTACAAAATTAAAAGGCTTAGCCTTGCCTGCTTCTTTATTTACCCATACAACTCTATATATAAAAGCCTGAATAGTCCCAAGACCAGGTTCTCTGAGAGTACCAGTGGCGTGGCTGTGTGGCTCCTCCAGAAAACTGACTTGAATTGATGATCTTCAGTCATTGTATAGGAAAACCAATTTGAAATAGATTTCAAATTAAATGCATTATACTTGGCGTAATTTCCTGATGTCTATTTCTTCTTAGTGGCTTGTGCTTAGTTATTACAGGTATAATGTCCCACAGAAGTGGCCTCTAGTGGATTTAGAACAAAATGAAGTAAGAAATATCTTCCAAATTGTGTATCCAGCAGGATATTTAAATTGAAGGAATTGATTTTTTCCAGTCAAGTGTCGTGCTAAAAGCAAATCCAGGAAGACAATTGCTGTAAAACAACCAACCAAATAAACCAATGAAAAAACAGCCCTGAAGACTCTGGGCAGAAAAAAACTTCATTGACATTAATAATATTCAATTTTAAGATCACTGTCTTGGGACTTCATCACAGGAATGGAGTGTTGTGGCAGAAGTAAAGAAAACAAAAGCATGTGAAAGAGGAACATCCCAGGACCTTATGGTCCTGGCTTAGCCAACGACTTGGTGTACGACCTTGGATAAATCACTTGTCTGATTGCATCTCAGGAAATCAGCTGGAAAACGAGCACAAAGCCTGGCCTCTCTGACAAGCTGCTTGGAACAAACTGAGACATGCTCCTGTGACAGCCCTAATTGACACGTATTTCTTTAGATGGAGCATTGCCTAATGGGTACCTTGTGGGGGAAGGGGAAGAATAACCCAACATGACAGTTGTAAAATGCACCTGCATTCATTTACTTCATAAAAGGTTACAGTTCCTGCACATTTAAATTAAACAGTAAAGAGGATAAGACAGCAAAAGATGGTTTTCTAACTTATTTTCTTCAAATCCTCCAAAATAATAATTATATTTAAGTGGTTGGTAAAAAGTTCAAAATTAAATTGAATTTTATCCCAACATGTTCCTCATGCCAAAAGTCATAATCCGTATGCGGATCACAATGTTTATCAGAGGGACACAAGAAGTGAATATGAACCATCTGGCACACGAAGCCTTGCCTCCTGGTTTACCCAATTCACCTCAATCCTGACCCAGTCCCCACACATCACTGACCTTGCAGGCTTGACCACCCTTATTATGAATGAAATATTAGTTTTCGGAAAGAGTTGGGGAGCTGAAAGAAGAGGAAAGGACAAAATTGATGCTATGGCTGACCAGCTGCTAAGAGGTTTGGGAGTTGTTGGGGTTTTATTTATTTCAAGTTTTGGAAAACTTAAAATGAAAGAACGCACCACTTATGCAGGTGAGTGTATATGAGAGTTAAAAGCCACACAATAAATACTGTGTTCCTGGTGGCTCCCTAAACACTGATACTTTACTTTGTTAAGCTCCGCTTCTTGGAGCAGGCGTGTGTGTGCAACTTCGCAGTTGCTAAGGTAACAATCATTTGGGGGAAACAGCAGAGTAAAACAGACTTAAAAAATGTACATGAAATTGACATGGAATGGCAATGGCTTCTCTAGCCTTACAGTAACTTCCTATGTGTTCATGGATACACATATCTAACACAAGTGTTTCCATCTCCCAGGAGTTACCTGGTTATGTGTTTGTTTAGAAGATGAACGGCAGTGCCGGTTGTTTGAGAAAGAAAAACGAATGAAGGAAATGTACTTTTGACTAAAACCATCACCATTTAACACACAGGACATTTACACCCGTTCCCTGCCACTGTTTCTTCTCCAAAGGGACATGCCCCAACACAGCTTAAGGGGCTGCTGAGGGACCTGTCACCTGCTCTTCCTACCCTTGAGCCTGCCTGTGCTCTGGGGCACAGGATGCACTAAGAGCCAGGACAGGCTTCTGTTAACTACTTTTGTGTCATGGCTTTTCCCTAGACCACGGCAGTTTGAGTGTAGTGGATACCAACCTCCATATCTGAGATAAGGCACAGGGACTCACACTGCACCCCATATCGCCTTCCCATGAAAAAAATACAGGCTGGTTTAACTAATGAAGATATTCTGCAGCTGCTTCACATAGCAATAGGTTATAAAGGATACTCCTTCTATTTTAAGTAAAATTTTAACTGGAGGATGCTTCCCTAGTGTCAAGAAATCATTCCTTCACTTCAGAAATATTTTCTTTATGTTGTCCGTGATGATAACCGGGAGCTGAACATCTCTTTAAACTCTGAGTAAAACATCAAATGTTTGAAAAAAAATTAAAAAGAGAGGAAACTCTACTGCAGGAGTTGCTAACACTTTCTAACAGGCAACAAATCACAGTGAGAGCATTTGGGGTGACTGTTCAGCACAGGCTTCTTAAAGGCTCAGTCATCATTTTCTGATAGAGAAGCAGAAAACAAAGGTGGTCACAGTCACATAAAAAACTCAAATCAGATACAAGCACAGATGTTGGCAGCATACAAACTAGGAAAACAGCAAACCAAAAAATGGTGCAAATCTCTATCCACTATTTAAAAATAAACACGTACAAAGACCTAGATTTCTCTAAGAAGAATCACTTAAGCATTCAGTTTTGTGTCAAGAGTCAAGGAAAAGCTAGGAATAGAAACCAGGGTGATTCCTCTAGCAAAGACCCACCACCCAGAGAAGGAATCCAAGGTATCAAGACAACTCAATAAGATGCCTAAATATAGGCATGATGATTTCCAGGGACAAGGTTTACTGAGTGCTTTCAGCAGCTCTCAGACTTTAAGTTGAAGTCGAGTCAGAATTTTCACGCTGGTGAAAGATCACTTGCATTGCTGTGTATGTTTCAATTTTAGGAAAAGCAGAGGGAAAATGCAAGTCCTTCAGGCCAAACACTTCCCAGAGGTAAGATTGTACTTGTCCATAATAATAAGCACTACACTAGTTCAGATCTATTTTGTAAATGTCTTTGAACCTGTGTCTATCTGCAGGGTAGGAAAAAAAAGAAGGGAAAAAGAACTAGGCAACTTTCAGCATAGGAAGATGGTCATAGCTAAAAAAAGCCTCTGTGAATCCAACTTGTACGCTGAATATCCTAGGGGAATCAAGTTGTGTCTAGTGTTGTCTATCTTGATTCCCTGCCTGCCTGTCTGTGCTCCCAAATAGTGATTTCTAAAATGTGAGCCCCACTGGCAGGCTCTGGCTGGGGCTGCCAGGGAGCCAAGTGAGCAGCTCTGCTGTTTGCAGCAGGGACTTGTGCCCTGTGGCCTGTGCCCAGTGCATGGGAGGAGGTCACGATGGGCAGGGAAGCGAAGGGTGATGCCAGCTCTGTCCAGGGAAGGAGGCTGCAGAACTCCATTTTCTTTAGTGCTCCCTCCCTCTGGCACTCAGAGCACCAGCGATGTGCTTTCTGCAGAGAGGCATCAGCAGTCCCAATTTTCAGCAGCCAGCAGGTTGCCAGAGGGAAGCAGTTTGGAGATGCAGCTGGGAAAGATCCGCCCTGCTCTTTTCGTCCAAGTTCATGCTTTTAACCTTACAAACAAGAAAGGCTTTTCCTTGTGTTTATATGAATGTGAATGAGGCCTCTGCCTCGTGAAAACACAAGGACCATTAGCACAAAGAAACCTATCTTCTTACACTGGCATTTCCTCTGTGAGAGAACTTTTGTCTTTGTTAGGTACCTTGTTCAGTGTCCTCTGCAAGGCTTTTCCTACCTAGGAAAGAAGCCCAGGGTACTACATTAAACACTTGATTTCATACCTGATAGGGTCTCTCTCTCCCTGGGAATTTACAGCTGCTACTTGTGACAGGCACCAGGCCAAAAAAAAAAAAAAAAAAAGCAAATGTGTGTGTTCACATGGGGCAAAACACTCTGTGAAACACTGATGGGTTTATAACCACACAGTAAATCTCAGACCAGACAAAAGCTGTCATTCATTACTCTTGCTTTGTCTATCATTTTCTACATTACATTTTAATGCCATTCCTGTCCATGAAAAGAAAAATTATGGGGCCCATTCACATACGTTCTTATCATCAGCAGAGGGGGAAATCTAGGACATGAGCCAGTGCTCCAGAAGGATTTCACTGTATGAATTCACAGGTGTGCAAAAGAGGAAAAAACACCTAGTTAAAAGTCAGTGATATTAAACATAAATCAGCTGACTAAAATCTGCAAGACAGGTCAGTATTACAAGACTAATTTAGCAGCCCAAGAAAACTGACGGCAGCAGACAGACGTCACGGCAAGCCTGGGACACAGAGTCCTCATGATACCTTAGTTTTGGTCCAGGATATGGCCTGGCAGTTCCTCACCCTCTTAATGATCTCTGAGTCACCATAATCAAATCCAAGCAACTCATTAAAACAGCACTTGGAGAAGGCCAGTGTGCCCAAAACCACCTGCAAACGGGAATTTATTTAGGCTAAATCAATGTGATTCAGTGAAGTGTGTGCTGGCAGTCTCAGGGGACACTTTCAAAACTTGCCTACCTCAGATAATTTTTTCAAACCTACAGCTACTACTTTGGCACGAGCAATAAAGAGTTGAGAGGGATTTGATTGTAATCTAAACATAAATTTTATTTTTTGGACAAATGCGTGAATGGCAAGAAGAAAGAGTCACACAGTACAACACTTATTTAGTATTATTTACATAACTAACAAAGCTTGTCTTGAGGTTTTGCAGCAGCACCTTACAAGAACAGTGTACTGGCTGTATTCTGCTTTACTTGAAATCTCTCTGTTGACTTAAGTGGAATTTCTCTTCCATGAGACAAGCAGAAATGGGTGTCCTTCTGAAGGAAAAGATGCATTTGTCTCCCAGCCAGGAACAAGTAAATCAGTGTTCAAACATCCAGAGTGTCAGGGGAAACAAAGGGTTAGCTGGGCTGAAGGGCCTCAGGGTTGCTGGGCATCCTTTCAGCAGGACTGGTTCTTACACCAGTATTTGGCAGCTTGCACTCTGTTTTATGGTGAAAAAATGGAGCCTTATGATACCTCTGGTAGGAGCATAGTGCATGGGAAGAAATGAATCCTGTGCTAAATTCAACCTGAGCCTCTGGCAAGCAAACCTGACCCTCTTGAAATTATTGAATTCACTAACGGGATCCCTCTGTGTGAGGAAGGAGATAAATATCCAGGCCATTTATCACAATCAGATTATTAAACATTTAAAAGTGACATTAAAGGAGACGATGCACAGGCTAATGCCCATATCAGAACTGGCAGCCCCAAAGCGTGTTAGCAGCCCAAATTGCTAAAGCCTCAGTCTGGAGGTGCTAATCACAGAGTGCTGGGCTGGGTGTCTGGTGAAAATGAACATCCATCGCCTCAGGCCTTGGGGCTGCAGTTTGACTGTTGTCTAGTGTTCAACACTACAGAAAAGCACTCAAACAGAAAAAGCAAACCAATATTTGGGAGAGCTCTGCACAAAAGCTCAGATCCTTGACACAATCACTTTGTTGTGCTGCCATCCTTATTTTTAGCATATTTTGATAGGATAGACTTTTCCTTTTTGTCTCAGCCTGGTGACAGTTAATTAAATAAACGTTTAGCTGGATCCTGATTCATATTTTATGTGATGAACTGGTTCAAAGGAAAAACCTGTTTGAACTGCAGTGGGTAGATGGGCGTGGGGGGTGGAAGCCCTTACATAAATAATCACATCATTTTGTGTATCATCACTTAGTGTTTCTCTTCAGCCCTCTCTGATATTTCCTCTCTAGATGTCCGTTCTGTTTGTTTTGTTAAGTTGACACATGAACAAATCAATCTGTCTGCTACTCTGAGCAGCTAAGCCCTATGCATCTGTGCTCCTGAAAGCCGAGGAAAAAAACAAGAGGAAAGAAAATAAACTCCTTATAGAGTGCAGGAAGAAGATTTGTTCCTTTTTTTCTGGCAATTTAGTTAAACCCTGAAGGGCCATTCATTAGGTTTTGATATTGGATTTTGGACCAGAAAGGCTACTAATTGGAAACACCAAATGCTGTATGGTCACTTATGTGCCTTGACCTCAAAAGGGAAATCAAACATATCCTTAGAAATAAGTATGAGAAGACACATTCATTGCACCTCTGAGGATAACCACCCACATATTCTGTGGAGCTCTGCTGAGTAACTTAAAGGACAAGGCCAAAAAAAAGGAGAACTGGAGCTGTTCTCAAACCTTCACGACCCAAACCCTAAAGAAAGGACTGAATGTGACAGCCTGTGTAGCAGGAGTGGGCAGGAAGATGTTCTTACTAATTGTCTTCCCATCTTCGTGAAGAACCAGAGCAGACCCTGTCTAATTGGCCACCTCTAACCCCCTGGCTACTATGTAAAGAAAGCAGGAAAGAAAACATTGTTCCAAGTAATGACTCAACTGTAGTTATGTGGCTTTTATCCTACATCCCAGAGAAACCTGAGTTTTACCTTTTTATGTGGCTGGCAATAGGGAATGCAGCAGGGAATCCCTGACAGGGATAGCAGCTAGTGAGCATGGATTAGCCTTTCCTGGACACCAGTGGCTTTTTTTCCTGTGCAGAAAATTTTGATTCCTGTTTATCATCATAAATAATTTTAATGTATATTAATTAGCAGTAACGTGGCAGGTAGCAGGGGAAAATTTGTGTGACAGAAATGGCTAAAATGCAATGGATTTCAATGATGAGGTAAATGATACTTTCAAAGACTCGAAGATTTTAAGCACAGGATAAACTTTAGTCAGTTTGTTCTGGAAAATTTAGGCCACCAAACTTCATACAGTAGCTTCTGTAATGAGCTTAATAACTTAAAGATAAACTAAAGCATTTGTTTTACAGAAAGGCCAATCTTACAGCTGAGAGAAAATTTACTGCATCACTTGGAAAGTTCTGCAATTGCAATTATCCTCATTATAAAAATGTGTTCCTCCTCATTATTTAGGTGCTGTTGTTGAAAGCTTAATGGTTCACATGCATTTATATGGGGAAAAAATAAACAGTTTATTATGAAGTATGGAACTACGGCATAATGTTCTCAAAAATTAGTTCAATTTTAATGAGGCTGCAGAAAAAGTAAGTTATGTGTTCATTTTTGTTCTGGCTAGGTGCTGAAATGCAGCTGAAAGGGCTGTTCCAGCCCGAGCAGACAGGCTGAATTCTCACACAAAACCCTGCTCTCTCCGGAGACAATGATCAAATTTTCATTAAGATCTTAGAATCTTTCTGTTGAAATCCTTGGGCTATAGGCAGATCCAAAACAACCTACTTTGAAACCAAGTATTTAACCTTGGGGGGCTTATTTGATATGAAACACAGCTGCTTTTCAATTTCTAAGTTGACCAAAAACTGTGCATTTGAAATCTACCTTGGGCTTTTGAGTTCACATACAGAAGCACTTGAAAATGCAAGTGTAGCTCCATATTATTTTCCTAGAGGATTTTGTCAGGAAAAGTTTATAAACTCAGGACACCCCCGAACTTCCACACAATTTCCATTCGGTTTTCACCTGAGCCTTTTTAAATTGTCAATATTTACCTGGCGAGAACAATTTTCCACAATGCCAAAAATGAAAATGGAAATGTAACTTACTATTGCAGCAAAAGAAAATGGTTTTCATGACACTGGATAGGAAAAAAAAAAATTAAAAATAAAAAACAGATTGAGGCTAAGCCAACATTTTGTTTCAGTGCTTCACTTCATATAAATAAATCTGTGCCAGAGGAATAAGATTGCTTAGCATCACTGGAAGCTGAACAGATGCTCATTTCTTTGTGATTCTCAGTCCATCTCTGTGGAACCTAAATTTCAAGCTGATACTAAAACCTGCTACTGATAACTCCTTCTTGCCACTCTCCACTTCCCAAGGCTGTTTTGCACTTGGAGTAAGGTTTCTTTGATTAATGCATGGAAATACATTCTTCTAGTTTTCTCAGATTATTTTCAATTTCTGCTTTGTGACTTTACTCCCAGCTGAGATTTTCACAGGGACAGTTAAATTTCAGCATCACCCCCC